>CM029021.1:36219935-36819935 GCA_016801055.1 Panax notoginseng
AAGCTTACCCTTGGGGTTCTTCTATATTACTTCCCTATTTACTTTCAAGGTCAACTGATCTTTAAGATACTGATGGTTATTGGGGAATTAGTGCTAGAAGTAAGCTAGATTCATGAATGACTTTTAGTATTTTTTGATACATGCATTGGTATTTTAAGATACATTTGTATTGATAGATGAATATTAGTGTTCATGTATATGCATTTATTAAATTAGATTCAGGCTGTAGTACATGTATGGAAGCATATAGATAGGTCTCTTGTAACCTATAAATAACCTTGTACCTGGATCATTTGAGTTGAATCAAATATTTTAAGGTTTAAACACTATTCCTCACTTCTCTATTTTTATATCCTCCATTGCCAACAAAGTGGTATCACAACCAAAGCCCAAAGGTCACACAAGTCGTCATATTGATAGCGTTTTGGAAAGGTAAATTATAAAAAAATGACATTTCCTAGGTTTGGTGACAAATTAGTGTTCACAAATTAGAATGTTTGGAGTATAAGGATTCAAGTATTTTTTGGATTTTGCAATTTATGGCGATATGTCATTGCAAATCCAAAAAAGTGTATTTCGGAAAAGGTTTGAGAAATGAAAGAAAAAAGAACAAGGGAGATTTTGCAAGGAGTAATGCATGAAGAAATTTGGAAACGTGTTGCGAGTTTTGATTATCTACCTCAGTTATGGAATGAACTTGAATTTATTTACAATAATTATAAAGGTCCATCGTTACGTAAAGAGTCTTGGTTTTTTGAAGAAGATGAGATACTTGTAGAAGAAATTGATGAAGTTGAAGAAGAAGAAAGTAAAAACGAAGACTTTGAAGACATATGTTGGGAAGCAAAAGAAATAGATCATGACAAAAATAAAGAATTTGAAGACACAATAATTGAAGCATCTTTTGAGAAAGAAGAAGAAAAAGAAAGCGTTGAAGAAATTGAAGAAACGTCAAGTGAAGAACATTTGAACTATTTGATACTGATGGCTCTGGCACCATTGATGCCAAAGAACTGAACGTTGCAATGAGGGCACTAGGTTTTGAAATGACCGAAGAGCAAATAAATCAAATGATTGTTGATGTCGATAAGGATGACAGTGGTGCAATTGATTTTGATGAATTTGTGCACATGATGACAACCAAGATTGGTGAAAGGGATTCTAAAGAGGAGATTATGAAAGCCTTCCAAGTCATCGGCCAAGATAATAATGGAAGATCTCTGTTGCAGATATTCAACATATTTCCAAGGAGTTGGGCCAGAGTTTTACTGCTAGAGAAATTCAGGATATGGTTGAGGAAGTAGATCGTGATCGTGATGGAGAAGTTAATTTTGACGAGTTCATAAAAATAATAAAAGTAATACAATGTGTTAAAGATTTGAGTATGCCAAGAAAATTATTCGTGTCATTTACATCAATGGAGATGGCAAAAGAGTTTCTTGCATTTGAAGGAATCGGAAGATCAAAAGGTTTTACGACATTCGAAGAGATACAAATCTAGCTTAAGAGAGGCAATGTTGGAAGTAAGCTATAGATTCATGAATGGCTTTTAGTATTTCTTGATACATGCATTGGAATTTTAAGATACATTTGTATTGATACATGAATAATAGTGTTCATGTATATGCATTCATTAAATTAGATTCATGTTCTAGCAAGTTTATGTATGGAAGCATATAGATAGGTCTCTTGTAACCTATAAATAGCCTTGTACTTGGATCATTTGGTAAGTGAAATGAAAGTGAGGTGAATCAAATATTTTAAGGTTTAAACAATCTTCCTCACTTCTCTATTTTTTATCCTCAATTTCCAACAATTAGAAACACTTGGAGATATTATGATTTAAAAATATAATCATTAACTTTAGTAAAATTCACTTGAATGAAGTCACCACCATAATGCTTATAAACGAACTAATGAAAAATAAAATAGTGTCTATTTATCAAAGGCACTAAGTTGGCCTTGGTCTAAGTTCCTTGAACAATAAATGAGATTTCATTTATATATGAATAGTTTGAGACTAGTGGTACTTCTTCCCACAGTATAACACCGTAGTAAGATTGTAAATTCATTTTCAACTTTTATGAGAAACAAAAGAAAAGGCTTTACCAAGCCCTCATGGCTCAATGGTAAAAAAACTACCCATAAGACTTGGGTGGATGAGGTCTTAGGATCCATTCTTGCCAAAGACTGGCCAAGAATGTTAAATTTCAGTCGTGTATATATATATAAAGGCTTCAATTCTTCATTTGGTGTTTGATAGCCCAACTCGGATTCCTGTATGTATTTAATGCAGCACAAAGTGCAATGAAAGCTAGCTTTCTGGCTGCTGCTGTTCGAAAATGTGGTGGAAATGAAGAAAAAGGGAACTTGTTATATTCTGCGTATGGTTCAACTGGACAGGTTAGTCTCTTATTAAACATTCAATTGTACAGTAGTTCAGGTTAGTCTCCACTTAAACATTCAATTGTACTGCTACCTCAAAAAATGGAAATATTTAATTTTTATTTCTCATTTTTGTCTTTGTCAACCCAGTCTTATTTGGTATTTTGGTTATCAAACTTGTGTCAAGGACTTTTATAACTGAATAACTGTCATATTGAATATAAATATTCATTCGAGAATTCAGATTATGCGTTATATATCGGGTTCACTAACCAATGAATCATCATTTTTAGACTGCACTTTGTAACATTTCGACGAAGGCTGACATCAACAGTAACAAGGAACTTACTCTAGGTCAATAATTTTACTATATATAGCCTTTCAAAGTTGCTAACCATCCAGCTCTAGTTGTTTATAAAATAGTATCAAGGAATCCTAATTTTAGTGTTATAGTCAATATCTTGGGTGAAAATCTAGAAAATCAGTATGTTCAGCGGTGGTCTAACTTTCGAGTTATCAATGAAGATAGGCAAAGTAGTAGACTTAATGTGATAAATTGGTTTTCTTTTATATTTCGTATAATATAAATACTGATTAGTTAGTTATTACTTATGTTTTATGACTTCTTAAATTTCAATAGTGTTCTGTATAAAGCTCACAGTTGTTTATTCTGCCAAACAGTGGGGCCTATTCGATAGGAATTTTGGGAGGTCTGATACCCAAGAGCCAGATCCAGAGGGAAGGGTTCCTCAGTGGGAGAAAGCAAGTGTTCAAGAAATGAAAGATAAATTCTCTGCTATTGGCTTCGGTCCTCGCCAGGTAATTTAACTTAAAAATAAACAAAATTTCATGTTAGGACCTTCTTTCGCTTCAACATACACCACAAGTAACAGGATTTGTATATTGAATACTAGAAATTCTTGATCATCTTAGATTTGTTCTCTCACAAGAGATTTTGGATTATATTTATGCAAAGCAGAGAATTTTACTTTTTGCATGAAAAGTGCATGGTTGCCTCATTATAAGTTGACAATTGAAATATTTTTCCACACCTTGCAATGGTACTACCTATCCAAGATGAGGAATTTAACCCCTATATTTTCTGATTAAAGTAGACTACAGCTCTGGGGTCAGTTGTTTTGGCCACAAATTCAGTAGGCTCTCTCATACCCACAACATGGAGGAGCTGCTCCTAGATCCGATTGAAGTCCTTATCCTATTTGTGTTTCACCATAACTACTTAAGTTGAATTGAACCAAGAATTATTTGTAGTTACAGCATTCTAAAAATCACTAGGCGGACCAGTTAGGGTGCCTAGTGCCAGGCGGTTTCATAGTCATTTTTCGTAATATATATTTGGTTATAATATATTTCATTGTTTTCGAATGAATAACATGTTATCAGTGATGTAAACTATTGGTGACACATTGCAATGAGAATATCAATGTTTCAAAAAGGAATGCTTGAATAACCAAATGAAAATTAAAGGATAGTTCATTTGCAAATGAAAATGTTATTTCTTCCAATGAGAACTCAGGATAGCTATGTAAAGCATATATTAGATCTAAAGATTTTAAATTGTATTTTTACAATAAAAGACTATACATTTGGATTTTGGACCTATACTTTTACTATTTTAGCGTATAAAAAAATTTACTTTGATTCGTTTAAAAGCAGAGTGAGAAAAAAACATTAAAGAAAAAATACCTTGTCTGCCTAGGCGCCTGACCGCCTTTGACCTTGGAATGATTTTTTATAATATTGAGGCCAAATAGAGGTGTTTAGGGCTGATTCTGCTGGGTGCTCGCCTACACCGATTTTTTAGAACACTAATAGTTATGTATGATCTGAAATTGAGGGCTAATTATATACTTTTCCCAGCATACAAATAGGTAGAATAGGACTCTAAACAAAGTTGTGGGTTGCCCTTAGTGGCTCTGAACTATAAATCTTTTAACCGACTTCATCCGTCTCCAGAGAACTGGGCTTCACAATAAAGCTAGTACTGTTGGGCGTTGCAATGTGCCTGATTTCGAAGGTATTTATTTAGAAAGTATGAGGTTGCAACATTTGCCAGTCAAGTCACCAGAAGCCATGTCTCCATTGTAAAAATAGATTTCAAGTTGTCCCTATTGAATTTGATGCCTCATCAACTCTTGCACCTTAAATCTAAATTCTCATACAATAATACCCCTTTATCCTGTACTTCAATCTTTCTTATTACTCGTTGAACTCATTCTGAATTGTATATATCATGCATGCATTGTTTCTAATGGATAGACTGTATACTTTTTTATACTTTTATTTATTTTATTTTTCTCATAATCATTGTCCAACGTACTCGTAAACTATTCTTCAATTAGCACATTGAAAAGCTAAAGCATCAAGGGTCATCATCATCTTACAAAAATGGGAGGAACTTCTCAGTTTGTACAATTATTGAACTCATGATTGATGTTTTGTTTTCCACTTCTTTGGTGTAATTTCAAATTGATGTTCTCTCATGGAGTATCTTTCTCAAATTTTGCTTGCGCAGCTAGCAGTGATGTCTGCGTTCTTGGGTCCTGATCAGGCAGCAACTGAGTCATTATTAGCCACAGACCCGGATGTTTTGCCATGGGTACAGAAATACCAACGTAGCAGAGAAACAGTATCTGAGACCGATTATGAGGCAAGTCAAACTCATTCATTCTCTTTCCCCGAACTGAAAGCAATAAAAACTACGGGAGACAAAGCGCTTACATTAGTCATTTCTATTGGCTCCCATTTTGGAGGGATATGAGTACAATTATAATGAACTACAATTAATTATATTAAAGAAAGAAACCTAAAGAAAGTCTCACAGCTTGGGGAAACACATAATAAGAATTGAACTTGAAACCTAATGGTTACTGGGTCTCAGTCATAACCATCAGGCTAAGGCATCATTGATTTCTAAGTCATGTTGATCGGTCAATATTTGTGCATATGTATAACAAGATACCAGCCTGCTATCAAGAATCCTGCACTTACTAAGAGCCAGTTTGCGGTAGCTTTTGGGTGGACTAAAAGCACTTCTAAAATTAAAAATGCAAACATTTTGGTGTTCGATAACTCTCCGATATTTTTTTTAAGAGTAAAGATTTGGGTTCAAAAGCACTTTTGTCTAAAGTAAAAAATTGTATTTTTGACTAAAGCACTTTTGGCAAAAGCACAAAATTATCCTACATTGTTAAAAAGAAATAAAATCTCATTGCACACAATTACCTTAAATTTGTCATTAATATTTTTAAAAGCACTTTGGTTAAAAGCTCTACATCTAAAAGGGTTTTATCTCACTGCACTAAATATATTACTGTCCACAAGGGTTTTTAGCCAAAATGAAATTGAGTTATATAAATGGTTATTTAACTATTAGAATCACTTCGTTAATGTGTTTTTTAATATGTAACTTTGTCTATATGAATAACTTGTTAGGAATTTGATTTTTTTTTTTCAGGTTGACTTGATTACTACTCTTACAAAACTGAGTTGCTTGGGCCAGCAAATCAACTATGAAGCATATACATATCCTGTTCAAAAAGTTGATTTAAGCAAACTCAGACTGTAGAAAGAAGGCTACTGCATTTTCACTGATGTAGGTTAGTCGAGTCTCGCGAAGAAATGAGAAATTCATCCTTGTGCAAGCTTTACACATTTTATAGAGATACACGCAGCATTAAATCCGACCATTTTCTGCAAAGTTCCAATCTAATCTTCAAATTGTAATGATTACTTCTATAGTTCTATACAATCGAACAGAATCAAGTGAAAATTTTGTGTTGTAATAAGCTAAGAGTAAACATAACAGCTTAAGGCTAGTATATGAAAAAATCATTTTCATTCTCTCCATCATGCCTGCCTTTGTTATCATTCATAGGGATTTGTATAGAGTTTTAACATAGCTACTAACTTTGGGTGGGTAAAGGGTTATATTTATTGAGAATACCTATGGAAAAATGAAAATAATCTACTTGAAGCAAAACATTAAAAATGAGAAATTTCTAGTTATCAATAATGCTTGGTGGCTAAAGATGTATGATTATGGTTGGTTATAACCATCGAGTTTACTCATGCACGGTGAATCATTTTGTAAGATTTTTTTGTATGTATGGTAATTCTTTTAATATTTGAATTGGATCCAAAACTTACTATTAGTGAAGAAAAGAAAAAGGGGAGAGAGAGGACATACACATTCTGTTCTCAACGGATTAGGATCCACTTCATTGTATTTATTTTTAAAATTTTCTCAATACATATTTAGCAACACAACTATTATGCTTAGCAATGATTCTACTACACAATTATTTATAATGAATTTTATTGTGTTGTTATTTATTTGAGATGAATGTTATTGGGTTGTTGAATATAACATTTGTATTGCTAAATGTGTATTGGAAAAAATTGGAAGATAGATGCAATGGAGTGGATCCTAATCTGTTCTCTACGAAATTGTTAGGA
This sequence comes from Panax notoginseng, assembly GCA_016801055.1. Taxonomy (NCBI): domain Eukaryota; kingdom Viridiplantae; phylum Streptophyta; class Magnoliopsida; order Apiales; family Araliaceae; genus Panax; species Panax notoginseng. The sequence continues at coordinate 36,226,800 of CM029021.1, forward strand.
TATACCTCGAAACATACTTTCCCGAATGTATATAAGTGCTATCTTTCATGTCGGGTAGACCAGAGGACCGACTTGACACCTACCGGCACAAGATTAACCCTCGCCCATAGAAACCCGATGACCATAACCGAAGGGTTTTCTTTAAGGCGAAGATTGAAGTGCTTTATTAGGGGCGAAGCTCCTACAAACCGACACTTGTCTAGTGGTCCCAGAGTGCAATGATGTAAGCATGCATACATCTCTAGTAGAGAGTGGTTATTAACTTCAGGGACGTATTTTACATGTGAATTGGTGATCCAAACCATGTCACCATTGGGGGCACACCCCGAACACATAAGAACTCCTAATCGGATCCCTATAAATACCAAGGCAAGCCTAATAGTAAAGGTTAATCTTGTTAGAATATTTTATTCCTTACGTGGCCTTTATTATTTATGTAATTATTGGACTTACATATTGTATTAATTTAATAACTTTATTTATGGGTTTGGTAATTAATTATGTGACCCATAAATATTATTACTAATATTAATTTGGCATAATGGGCCCTAGGGTTTCATAATCTTGATGGACGATTTTGACCCTTAGCTATTCTATAAATAAAACCGTTAGGGTTTGGTCCCAATTGTCGTATCAAGAACTTTATACACACCTATACATCCATCCTAAGATTGAGAGAGGCAATTGAAGACATTCACCCTTAAGCGCAGCGAAAGCGCGTGATACATTCAAGATGGCTTCTCTCAACTCATGTAAGTACTTAAATATATTATGATTAATTGATTTGATTTTATTATATGCAATAACACGTTCCTGTATAATTTATTCAACATCTGGTATCAGAGCTATGGTTATGCTATCGCATAGAATAAATTAATTATGTTTTTATGATATAAAGTTTAAAAAACGTATAATTATTTAATTAGGGTGTATAGCTAAGGGAGAAAGTCCACTATAGAACAAAATTTGCTTAATTTTAGCAACTCATGAAAAGTATGATGCTCTTTTGTCTTTTCTTTTTTTACCTTTGAGACGGAAGGCAACGCTGCCGTTGGACATGTGGGGTTACACCAAAAGCCTTTATGTTGTAGTCATACAGAAGTCGTAGAGCATATATAGCGTGATATATGCTGTTTAAATATATATACTGTTTCCCTTTATATATGCTGTTAATCATATATATCATATATATTGTTTCCTGTATGATACATATATATCATATAATATATTGTTTAACATACTAATATATATGCAGTATGTTATATAAGTTCAACCGTGAATATATATTGTTTATAATATTATGCGTGAACAGGAACATGATTATTAAAATAATATATGTTAAATTTATTATTTATTATGTCTAAATAATATTATGATACTCTTATGCGCTCATGTATTCATGTTAAAATTAACGTCATTATTTTATAATCAATTCATGTTCATAATTATATATTTTAATTTAAAAGTTTGAACATGATGTGATATATTACTAGGGCTTCTAAGTTGTTACATATAAATTATAAATGGTATCAATTTTCAAACTTGATTAATATATTGTCTAAAGAAAATTGAGTTTGATCATAATAATTTACGTGTATGCGTGGCTCTTTTATTGTTAAAATTAATAATCAGCCCAACGGAGGATTATTAATTGAAACAATTAAAGATTAAGAAAAGTCACATAATGTTACATTTAATAAATGAATATTTTAATTTTACCCAACGAAAAATTAGAATTAGAATTTTTTAAATGGAATTTTATTGCATAAGTAACATGTTTATTTCGTTTTCTGCCCAACGGTGATGCGTGGATAAATGTGTTGTGCATTATTTTATGGGGATGTTATTAGTATATTATTAATTGGACCAACGAAAAATTAATAATTATGCACCAACGTCTCATTAAAATTTGGGTGTTGTAAATAGATTTTATTTAACTAACTGCTTGCCCTACAGTTGGTTTTTATTATGAATAATTAATGTTGTACATTGTGGATTTCTTTTATTTTTTTGTAAGCATGTTTATGAGCTTGATTATGTTTCGACATTGACTCCAACTAGTATTTATGGGTATCTCTCTAGAATTGAAATCTTTAATGAAACTAATTTTACTGCTTGAAAAGTGTAAGTGAAAATTATTCTCGGCACTATTATTTTGGACTATGCATTACGAGTGGATCATCCTGCTCTACTTACAACTACTAGCTCAATTGAGCAAAAGGTTATTTATGAAAGTGGGAGCGATCCAACTGCATGTCCCTTATGATTATAAAAAACTCTATCACGATAGTCATTCGAGGAGTCATTCTTGACTTTGAGAATGTTAAAAAGTACTTAACTTCAGTCGAGTAATAATTTAAGGGTTCTTCTAAAAATCATGCAAGTACCCTTATTTTGAAAAAGCTTATTAGCAGGTATGATGGGGTTATAGTGGGGTGCGCGAGCACATTATGATGATGAACGACATGACTTTTAAATTAAAGGGTATGGACATGACGAATTTTGAAAGTTTTCTTATTCACTTCATTATGACTTCTCTTCCTGCAAAGTTTGATCCATTTAAGATCACTTATAACATGCAGAAAGAAAAGTGGAAGATGAGCAAGTTAATCTCTATGTGCGTGCAAGATGAAGAAAGGCTTAAGGTTAAAAAACCTAATGTTGCTCATTTGACTACCACTGGGTCCTATAAGAAGAATGCTTATAAAAATGGCAAAGGTTTTAAAAAATAAGGATAAACCAATTTCTACCAAAATAAATAAGGCAAATTATTCAGGTAGCAACTCTTAGACATGTCCTAAATGTCACTTCTGTAAAAATAAATAAATAAATAAATAAGGACATATTCAGAAAGAATGTCCTAAATTAAGAGAATGACTTGAAAAGAAAGGTAAATCGTCCATCAATTATGTAACTTATGAATCATTTCTAATTGATGTTTCTTCTAATACATGGTGGCTTAACACTGGTGCTATGGTTCACATTACTAATTCATTGCATGAATTCCTTTCAAAGAAGACACTCTAAAAAAAAAAAGGGGAAAGAACCATTAAAGTTTGCAATGAAGAGTTTATACAAGTTGAAACTGTAGGAACTCTTCCTTTAATTTTAGAGAGTGGTTTCATCTTGTATTTATATGATACACTTTATGTTCCCAGTATGACATGAAATTTAATTTTCTGTATCTAAACTTGACGTTAATGGATTTTCGTTTAAGTTTGGGAATAATAAAATAATTATTTATCATTGCTCTCATGTTACTGGTTCTAGATCTTTAGAGGGAAACTTCTATAAGATAAATTTGGATAATGTATTTTCTGAATCCTTGTTAACAATGAATGTGACAGAAAGTACCTCTAAAAGTGAAAATAAGAGAAAAACTAGATAATGAGAATTCTTCAAAATAGTGGCATTAACGCTTAGGCCATATTTCAAAAGACATAATACAACGTCTTATAAAGGATGGAATTCTTCATTCACTAGATTTTTCTGATCTTGACCATTGTATTGAATGAATAAAAGGAAAATTTGTGAAAGGTAATAAGAAAGGAGCAACTAGAAGTAGAACACTTCTTGAGGTGATTCACACTGATATATGTGGACCATTTTCTCCAAGAATTGGTGGACACAAATCTTTCATTATGTTTATTGATGACTATTCTCATTATACTTATGGCTACCTGATTAATGAAAAATCTGAATCACTAAATATGTTTAAAGTTTTCAAAGATGAAGTTGAAAATCAACTTAACCGAAAAATTAAAGTAGTGAGATCAGATAAAGGCGGAGAGTATTATGGTAAACACTCCGATACAGGTCATAGTCATGGCCCATTTGCCTTATTTTGTCAAGAAAATGGAATCGTCACTCAGTATACAATACCTGGTACACCGCAGCAGAATTTTGTAGCTGAGAGGCGAAATCGTACCCTTATGGATACGGTACATAGTATGTTATGCAATTCTAGCGTACTTGTGTTTTGTGGACTGAGGCATTAAAGACAGCTGTTTATATTTTAAACCGGGTTTCTAGCAAATCTGTCCCTAACACTCCTTATGAAATTTGGACAGGTAGGAAACCTAGTTTAAAATACTTCCGGGTGTGGGGCTGTCCAGCCGAGGCTAAGTTTTTTAATCCACAAATAAGGAAACTTAACTCTAAAACCATTAGTTGCCATTTATTGGATATCCTGAGAGATCTAAGGGTTTTCGATTTTACTGTCCCTCGCATACCACTAGAATTGTTGAGACTAGGCATGCAGAGTTTTAGATAATGGTGATTTAAGTGGGAGTGGTGAGCTTAAAAAAATTGATCTTGAAGAAAACAAGTTTTATGTTTCTAATCCTGTAATTCAAGAGGGTGAGGCAGAACAACCTCCTATTGAGGCGAATGATGCCCTTGAGATAGCTGAGCCACCGCCTAATGTTGAACCCCACATTATTGAAAATCATATTCCTGAAATTGTGCAGCCTTTACGTAGGTCCGAAAGACCTAGAAAGCCTATTAATTTTGATGATTTTATAACCTATCTTAATGAGATTGACTATGATTCAAGTAAGATTAGTGATCCTATCTTCTATAAAGAGGTCATTATATATGAGTGCTCAATCAACTCAATGGCTTGAAGCCATGAATGATGAGTTAAAATCAATGGAGCTAAATAACGTTTGGGATCTTGAAGAATTATCAAAAGGTTTTAAATCTGTTGGTTGCAAGTGGGTCTATAAGACCAAATTAGATCCTAAAAGGAACGTTGAAAGGAATAAAGCTCGATTGGTTGCTAAGGGTTTCACTCAAAAGGAAGGTGTGGATTATAATAAAACTTTCTCTCCAGTATCTAGGAAAGATTCATTTAGAATAGTCATGACTTTAGTAGCTCATTATGATTTAGAGTTACATCAGATGGATGTTAAAATTGTATTCTTTAATGGTAACTTGCATGAGAATGTCTATATGACATAACCAGAAAGTTTTTGGTTAAAGGCAAGGAACATATGGTATGTAGACTTAAGAAGTCCATATATGGGTTAAAACAGGCTTCTCAACAATGGTATCTTATGTTTCACGAGGTGATGAGTAATTTTGATTTTAAGAAAAATATAGTGGATCAATGTATATACTTGAAGGTCAGTGGGAGTAAATTTGTTATTCTTGTTTTGTATGTTGATGATATACTACTTGCAAGTAATAACTTAGACATGTTGCATGAGACCAAACTTTTCCTTTTTGGAAATTTTGAAATGAAGGATCTCGGTGAAACCTCTTATGTTATAGGTATTGAAATTCATTGAGATAGGTCTCGCGGGATATTAGGATTGTCCCAAAGATCTTATATTGACAAAGTTCTTAACAAATACAACATGTAAAATTGCTCCCCTACTGTCGCCCTTGTTGTTAAGGGTGAAAAATTTGGCTCATATCAATGTCCTAAGAACAACCTTGAACGTGAATAAATGAATCTTATTCCCTATACTTCTATGGTTGGGAGTCTTATGTACGCTACTTACAGGGTACTAAGGATATTATGCTTACTTTTAGAAAAACAGATAACCTTGAAGTTGTTGGTTATTCTGATTCTGATTTTGTTAAGTGTAAAGACGAAAAAGAAATCTACACCAGGGTACATCTTTATGCTTTCAAGAGGCCCTATTTCGTGGAGAACTCATAAGAAGGAGTTAACTACCACTTCCATAATGATGACAGAATATGTAACTTGTTATCATGCTACTTGTCACGCCATATTATTAAGGAATCTTTTTTCAGGACTCAAGGTTGAAGATTCCATTTCAAGGCCATTGAAAGTATTTTTTGATAATAATTCTAATGTTAGTTTGTCCAACAGCACCATTTCGAGTGGTGCTGGACTATACCTCGACACTAAGTACTTATTTGTCAGGGAAAGAGTTGAAGATCAAAATGTTGTCATTAAATATATTTGTACGCATGATATGTTAGCGGATCCACTTACGAAAGGCTTACCACCCAAACTCTTTTAGAGCATGTTGCCGGCATGGGTTTAACTGATAGTCTTAATTAGTAAGTTATTTTGATGTAAGACAACAATTTTGAGCTCGTTGTTTTGAACTTCACATTATGTTTATGGTTTGCTATTCTCTTTATGGTGCACACTTGAGAACTTATGAGCAAACGGTACGGTAATGTTTTGGACCATATGAATGAGTTTAATCATTTACCACTTATGTAAACTCTATTCATACCTGTTATGCTTAATGTTAATCTTTGTTTTAATAAAAGTACTAATTGTGTAACTAATGGGGATCTTGTGTTAATAGTGACACAAAGATTGTATTAATTCGCATTGGTGATTTTATTTAAACAAGATGTAGACATTAAATTAATACTTGGCCAAATTTATGATTGTAAGCGTTATGTTTTGTATATATATAGTATTTCGGCCAAGTGGGAGAATGTTAGAATATTTTATTCCTTATGTGGCCTTTACCATTTATGTAATTATTGGGCTTACATATTGTATTAATTTAATAACTTTATTTATGGGTTTGGTAATTAATTATGTGACCCATAAATATTATTACTAATATTAATTTGGCATAATGGGCCCTAGGGTTTCATAATCTTGATGGACGATTTTGACCCTTAGCTATTCTATAAATAAAACCGTTAGGGTTTGGTCCCAATTGTCGTATCAAGAACTTTATACACACCTATACATCCATCCTAAGATTGAGAGAGGCAATTGAAGACCTTCACCCTTAAGCGCAGCGAAAGCGCGTGATACATTCAAGATGGCTTCTCTCAACTCATGTAAGTACTTAATATATTATGATTAATTGATTTGATTTTATTATATGCAATAACACGTTCTTGTATAATTTATTCAACAAATCTCTCGTACTCTATCTTCACTAATGAAACCTCTTTAACCTCCATTGTTGACCAACATATTTCTTTGATTTGATACTTATTTTCGGAGCTATCTCTCTGCGATAAAAGTCGTCAAGGATATTATGGTGGTTTTCTCTCTGTAGGTCAGATCTACCCATTCAACCCGTGATCAGGACCGCTGAAGATACACTCATACACATTGTCAACATTGGCGCCAGAATGAGGCATCCTCGTTTTCAGTTCATCATTTTGCTCACTCACCATTCTTCCAGTCGATGAACTCTTGGTTTTCACCCGTTATTTCGTTCCCTACACTCTTAATTCTCTGTTCCTTAATTAAAATTTAAATAGCTTTCAATATGGGAAAAAACACATTACATTTAAGCAATTAGTCATTGTAGTTTAAAAAAATTCAATTGACCCACTGTATTTTTTAAAAATTGTTAATCAAGCCATTCCGTCCAATTTTACTCATGGACGATTAAAAATTGGACTAATTTTCCTACGTGGCTTTTGAAAAAAAAAAAACAAGTTATTTTCTACGTGACAAGTCAGCCAAATTCCTAGTACTTGAAAATTAGAAAAAAACACATTTACCCTATTATGTTCATCGGGTTGCAAGCATTGACCCACTGTACTTTAAAAAGGAAACTTTTTCATTTACTTCTGCTCCATACCTATAAATCTCATCTTCATAAAGAAAAAGTTTAGTGGTGATGATTATCAAAATACCACCAAGTCAGTACAACTAGTGGAATACAATCTACCAGCCTTACCTGAACTTCCTCCTCGCTCCCACACCACCGATGGCCTCCCACCAAATCTCAATTCTTCCCTTCTAAAGGCATTTGAAGTGTCAAAATTATCCTTCCCAAACACCCTAAACACTTTGAAACCAGATTAACTCATTTGTGATGACTTATTTCAATGGCCAGAAATAGTAGCTTCATCACATGATGTTCCGGTTGTTCGGTTCCAAACATGCAGCGTGACAGCCGGTAGTTTTCTAGCTCATACTTTTACGAACCCAGACGTTACATACCCTTTTCCAGCCATTTATCTTCATGAGTATGAAATTGATCAGATCAGGCGTTGCGTTGACGCGGTTTTTGGAAGCGGCAGAGAAGAATCTCGCAACCTGTTGGTGGTCAAAACGTCTAAAGAGATCGAGGAAAAATATTTTGATTATTATTCTCTACTTCGGGGTAACACCAAAATTATGTCAGTTGGTCCGCTTATTCAGACAAACCTAACAAGATTAGAGAAGAAGAAAGTATGGTAAACTTCTCCGATTATGAGAATCAGACAAACCTAATTATTTTCCAAGCACATGACTAAACACCCAATATGAGATTGACTTGCCGAAGAAGATAAAATAATCGGAGAAGACAAGCCCATTTGTGTATCATATATATATATATATATATATATATATATATATATATATGTCGATGTCGAGTTTTTTATTTGTCCCTTTTCTGTTATTGTCTTTTGATATTCTCATGTTAGGTGAGATTTGCTTGAAAAAACAAGTTATGAAAAGGTCCGACATGTATATGTCGACGATTTAACTGTAAGAGTCGCCAGTCGGTATTTTTAAATGGTTGCACCAACTCAACCGAGAAAAGGTTTGTACATAGACCAAATGATGTGACACTGCGTAACTGGTCTGTGAAACCGAGATTTGTTAGGGTCCGGGGGCTTGGTTATGTGAGGGGAAGGTGTTAGGTACCCCCCGACATCCGTGGTAACACGGTGATCACTACATTTCATTTTAAACATTTATCTGAATGTGTGTGTATAGGTCTATGTGCAATTATCTGGAAGTAGTGTTATGCCTCGTTTGCACCTATATACAAAGGGTTTGAATTTTGTATAAAAGTTCAGTTTTAACAAGATATAGCAGTGATGTTTTGTAAAAGAGATTTTTCAAACCCTTGTGCTCAACAGTAATTGAGGCCTTTGATACTTCCATTTTATTATGTGTTCGGCTGGATTGCTTTTATTTTCGAGATGCGAAGCATCTTTAAGAAAATAAGATATATAGCAGTGTCGAACTCCTTGTGGGCATGAGAGTCGTCTAAAAAAATTCAAACACCGTGAATAATTTACAAGCTGGTTACAGCTGAAAATGTCAATCACGGAAACCGAATCTAGATTCAGGGACTGAATCTGTGATCACATAAATCTTAGGCTTACATGATGATGCAGTATGTAAGAAAGCTGTAAACAGTTTTATATATATATATATATATATATATATATATATATATATATATATATATATATATATATATATATATATATATATATATATATATATATGAACGAGCCACCGCCACGAAGTAAACTCCAGGCGGGACAGAAAAATGTAAATATATATATGAACGATCAACCGCCACGAAGTAAACTCCAGGAGGGACTAAATGTAAATAAATATATATATATAGACTTAATATGTGTGTGTGTATATATATATATATATATATATATAAGCAGTAAACGTTCCGGATATAAATTCAGGCTCAATCAAACAGAGTTTGATAATAACAATATGTTAGTTCCCGGAGGCACAATAGTTATCTAGAAGGGGGGGTTGAATAGATAATTAAAAATTCTTTTCGTTTTAACTTGTTAGTCCTTAATGATTGAAACATAGCAGAATTAATGTTTGTTTCAATCTCCCTTAAGATATAGTGAATTAAAGAGAGTGAGGCAGTTATAGCAGTTATGGCAGATATAGCAGTTATAGCAAGAATATAAGAGACACAGTCGTTTTAAGTGGTTCAGGGCACTTAAAGCTCCTAGTCCACTCTTCTACTCCTCGAGTAGGAAATCCACTAAGGATGTCTTTTACACTTTTTGAATCTCATAGATTCCTTCTAGACTAGCAGTCTAGGCACTTCTTAGTTCACTCTTGAACTCTTCAAGTCCAGTAGACTTGTCTCTTTACAGTTCACTTAGAACTCTTCAAGTCCTTCTGACTTGGAACTCTTTCTTCAGTTGATTGGTAGTTTGTTGAGTTCTTGATTGGTGCTACTCAGTTGCTGTTAAGCACTTGTTCGAAAGAACTGAGTAGTTGAACAAGCTTTTCTTTCTCAGATCGTAGAGTTGAGCGTTGAGTGTTCTTGTTTGTTTTTGTTCAATGCTTGTTTATTATCTTTTTTTTTGTCATCTGCACATGTTTTGCATATATGTGATCTTAAAATCTATCCGTTGGATCCATCCGTTGAAGCATTAAATGCGTTTAACATTTCTGTACTTTGATGGACACTTTTTTGCACATCTTCTGAATTGCATTCTGGCCGACTGACACAACAGACTGCTTTCTCACCTAACACCTGAAAAGGTGTTTTCTTCTTACCAATGGTACTTTCCTTAGCTTCTTCAATACGCTTCTTTGTTGCATACTAAGGATATCTTTGATGCCTTTGGGACTGGTGAGTACTTCAACATTTAAAACCCATTCCACTTCTATCAAGATTTATCTTCCAACGAAAAGGTGGGGCTCGATGCTTCTGACACAAGGCAGATGATACTCTACGATTCAAATCATGGTGTCTTGTCACCTTGGTGCTTAATCTGATGCTATCAACAGAGAGCACTACGATTTCTCTTAAAGACTTGCACACTACGATCTTCACTTACATGTTTTGCAAGCTCTACGTTTCTGAGAGCACACTACGATCTCTGAGTTGGCTCGACAAACGTTGGGACCACTATACGATTTCTAAAGAGGCCCGTCAAGGCAGGCACACTATGATCCTCGATGCTCTACGTTTCTGCCTTGGCTTCTGCAATCTTGATCAGCTTGATACACTATGATCTCTTCGAAGCGTATCTATTACATCTCAAGATCGACCTGACAGTTTTGATCTCTTTACCTATACATTCATTTACAAAATGATACACATTAAGAGCTTAGATCAACCTAACAAGTTTGATCTATCACTAAGTCCTTGTACATATATTCCTTTAAGGACTTTACATATAATCATGAGTATTTACATTTAAACATCAAATCAAAATATGCACTCTCCCAACAATCTCCCCCTATTTGATGTTGACATAACCAAGGAGATTTGTTGTCATGATTATTAGTTTCTAGATGCATTTGCAGGAAAGTAAACATGACTTAGTATTTCAGTGAGCAGCTGAAATTTTTAGAGAATAAGTATGAGTTTATTGATGTTCGAAGAATATTACAATTTTGCTTTACATCAATAAGAGTTTAAACTTTCACTTATCTCTATTTCTTTGATCTTTTACGTGGAGGATTGGCATACTCCTCAGCTCTCCTCTTCCTGCTTGCTTTTATTTCTCCAAGCTATATCTTCCAGCTCACTTGGGCTTAGCCTAGGATTGTGCTCATGCCTATTCATGAATGCAGGATCTCCAATTGGCATTCTGAGGCCTGTGGTGGTAACATTGTGTGAGTTGGTAGCTGGACCTAGACTCTTTATAGGCTGAGCCATTAAGATTTCTTGTTGATCAGATCGTTGAGTCTGATGGCCGGATCGTGGAGTCTGTTGATGAGTCTACCTTGCAGGAGGACTCCTTGAGGATTGAGTTTGAAATTGTCCTCCGCCTCTGCCCTTTCCTTGAATTCCTATCCATTTATTCTCCCCCTTTATGTCAGCATCAAGGGTTCGAATGTCTTTGGATAGGCGAGTCATGCCTTGGACGAGCTCGTTGAGTTGGCTTTGGGTTTGAGCAATGTCCTCTCGATTTTCCTTGATTAGAGCTTCAGATCGAACTTCCCTTTGTTGAAGGACGGTTAGAACATTGTCAGTCTGCTGTCCTTGGGTGACATAGAATTGTTGAAATTCTTTCACGGCAGTTTGCAGATTGATGATGTTCTCCAACATAAGATTATGCTGGGCGTTTTGAGCTGTTTGTAGGGCAAGAACAGCATCTCTGTGTCTTTTAGCTGCTAGAAAGTGAATGTCATCCCTGTCTTTTATGCTCTTAATCATTTCCTTGATGATCTCCCTCAGCTTCTTTATTAGCTCAGAGCTTAGGGTGCTTGGGAGATCATTTGCAGCATTGATCATTTTAGACAGTCTCAGTTGAATGAGTTCAATGTGAGCTTCAAGACTGTCATCTATGTCCTTGATCACTTTCTTCGACACTTCTGACAACTCAGATTTGGTGGCCAAATCTGAAAGAAGTTCAATGAGTCGTGGATTGTTTGGAGGAGGAGGAGGTGGATATCTTGTGTATTGATCAAGGTTGAAGTGTTCATTTGAGGACGAGGAGGGAATATATGATGGAGGGGCTTGTGTTTGGGCTTCTGGAGTAGGTGGCTCTTCGAGTTGAGCTTGGGATTCTACGATGGGGCTAGAGACCTCAATCGTAGAGATGATGGGAGTTGGGATCAGTATGAAGTTGGGTACATTTGGTTCATTAGTTACAGAATTTTGGGATTCTGTAACTGGGAATTGACTTGGTGGATTTAGGACCACTTCCAACCAACTTGGAAATTCATAAAATTGGTTAGAAAAAGACAGTGGATAGTGGTTCACTCTAAAAGGAATTGGGATAGTTAATACCTCATGCACCATTCTTGAGGAGGGACCATTTGTGATCAGCTTTTTGGCAAAGTTGAAGTTGCCTGGAAATCGATGAGCTAGCACAGTGATGGCTGGATATTCTTTGAAGCTCCAAAACATGTGACTCCAAGAGTTTAGAATTTGAGCTTGATGATAAGGCATCATGGGGGAGATAAGAGAACAGCTGATTATAGAGATAACTCCTGTACCCATCACGGCCCACACCTGTGATCTCAAGTTCATCATTATCTTTGTCTTCTTCTTCTTCTCCTTTTGAGGATTCCACTATATCAATGACTTCCTTTTGACTTTCTTGCTCAGGCTCTTCCTCATTTTCTGCAGGAGCAACTTCTTCTGTCATGGGGATGTCATGAGGCTCCCCCTCAACATGATCATCTATCTGTAGGACTGGTAGCTCCCCCTCAGCTGAAGCCTTTTCTATGGTGAGAACTTCAGGTATCTCCCCCTCAGCTAGAGCTATGTCCTTTTGGCTTTCTTTGGATAGTTCCTTTTTAGCAGCCATCTTTTTGTCTTCCTCCTTGAGTACTCCTTTATTGATAAGGATGTACTTTTTAACCAGCTTTCGTCTTGGTTTTCTAGGCTGAGCCACAGCCTCAGGACTTCCTTGAGCTTAAGCTCTGTTCTGTTGATCAGTCAGAATATCTGGTGCAGCAACTTCCTTTCTTGAGGTGTTCGGTCTGGTCTCTACGATCGGTAGAGACTTTGTAATCGAAGAGACAGATGACCTCTTGGACTTGTGACTAATTTTGTTCTTCTGCAGCAACTGTGATATGGTAGCTTTATCTTCATCTGCTTCAGCCTGTTGTTCTTTTCTTCTTAGGATCCTCAGAGTCTCGATATCAGAGGACTCTACACGTATATCAGTGGTAGACCCTTGAGGTTCTTCTACCATCTTAGTCTTTATCTTTCTCTTGCCCTTACTTTTTCTGATAAGGGTAGTTGGTTCTCCCTTGTTGATCTTTTCCTCTTCTTCTTCAGTCTCTTTGACGACTGACATGTTTCTTGGAATTCCTGATTCCTTTATATCACCAATTCTTCCACTGGACTCAGACATCATACGTACATTTTCTACTGGATTCCTTTTCCAATTTTCAAACAGTTGCTGGGTCATCCGTTTGTTTGGATTGATGGACTCTCCTTCATCGTCCCCAATCTTATCACCCAGAGCAGATTGTAGGATGATGCTTATAAATCGCCCGTAGAGCATCTTTTGAGATCCCTTTGTCTTCTTCGAGCTAAGGATCCATTTTCCTATCCATTCCAGCAGTAGAGCTCTATAGTTAAGATGTATCCCATAGCTTATAGCAGTCATGAGCTTTAGCTGCACCTCATTTACAGAATCGTGGCCGGAGCTTTTGCAGCAAATACACTTCCCAACAATATTGGCCAAAAATTCATACCTCTGAGGAAACTCCTTCTTCTTGTATCCCTTAATAATGGGGAATTTCTTGTGATGCATCTTCTTTAGGCCTTCATGAAAGTCAATGCCGTTTATGAACGGGAACCCCTCATTTTTGAAGCCTAGGGCTAGGTTGATGTTCTCAGCCTTTAGCTTGATTTCCACATCCTTGACTCTCGTCGTGAGGACTTCATTTTTGAATGCCCCATTTCTGTAAAACTCCTTTATTAACTTCGGGTAAATCCATGTGCTCGTACCCAAGGCTTCTTCGAGACCGGCCTTCTTTATCAATGTCAGAATCTTTTGAAATTTGGGTTCAGTGGTTTTGAACTCATCGAAGCATAGGCTATAGCCAGAGACGACGTTGGAGGCTGCCATTGATTTCTTTGCAAGGAGTATGATTGTCTGAACTTTCTTAAGGGTTAGGGTTTTTGCTTGTAGAGAGAGAATAGAGAGATAAGCTTTTTAAACTTCAGATTTTAAAAAGGCATTTTCAACCTGTACTTGTAACTTCTCTCTCTGCACTTTTGTTTAGTGGGGCAGGTGTCGTATTCTGCTTGGCTCTACGAATCTGAATGAGGAGGATTGTACTGATTTGCCCTTAGCTTCTTTTGAGCTAATGTGTCCTTTGGGGAGACTGCGATTGTTGAGGTAACCTTCGTGATTGTTGAGACTATTCTATTCAATAATCGTTGTGTATGAACTACGGTTGTCGTGTCTGCTTAGCAATCATCGTGTCTGCTCAGTAATCGTCGTGTCTGCTCAGCAATTTTAATGTCTGAACCATGATCGTCGAATCTTCTCAGCAATAGTTGTGTCTGCTCAGTAATCGTCGTGTCTGAACTACGATCGTCGAGTCTGTCTGGATCCTTATGATGAACTTTTGACTTGGCATTCATCTCTGTTTAAGGTAACTTAGGAAGGGCCAACCTCATAGAGTGAGTCAGGTTAGGTTTGTTCCTGAGGCGTTTATCAGAGAGATTGCTTAGTTTTGGACTTTATCATCACAAGATGTGTGACGCCCCCAAAATTAGGTATACATCACCCATCTTGGGTCGTCAGATACATTGTACAGAATACAAATACAACTTACTAATACAACTGTCGTGTACAATACGACAAAACATAAACTGTGAGTTTGAATACAAATATTATCTTCTAGAGAGTATTCATACTCAAAAGGAGTCCTCATTACATTTATTAACACACCATTACATAGAATAGTGAGGACTACTAACTAATACTATCATTCGGACCATCACTCCGTTCCCCGACTTGCCCCAGCTATGTTCTCATTTCCTGAAGAGAACAGTGAAAGAAAGGGTGAACTCAACTAGCCCAGTAAGAAATATTATGACTAAGATAATGCAGAATAAATTATCATTAGCCTTCAACAATGTTAAACTGATAAATCATAATAGACATCAAGTTTAACTACAGCGGAACAAGCAATCCATTAAAAGAGTCAAGTAGAAAATAAACTCTACTATCTTTTATGATTTAAAAGGTTTTTCAACACTGTGATCGCTGAGACTCAGCTTAATAAAATAATCCACATCATCGAATCACCCCTGCACTACGGCCAAGGATATTCGTGTATTCATTAATGGTCATGATCATGCCAACAATTGTCCATCAACGCACTACGGGCCAATGAGGACTTTTACCACATCATTTGTAACATTACGGTCATGATTATACCGAATAATCCCTGGTCATAATCATACCAAGTCCATCTATGTACTACAGGCCACAGATGACTTTTAACATTTTATAAACATGAGGATGATGACAATGATATAAGAATTCAATAAAACAAGTTCAAGAATTAATTTATCCAAGAATTAACAACGTCCAAATTGTCAACATGATACTGCTTTGTGGAGTAAAATTCAAGAATGCTTAGAAGAATATTTTCATGAAAAGATACTGGATGAAACGCAATTATCAAGGATATTCCACAAATTTTATGGAGTATAGAAGTCAAAACTTAACCAACTGAGTATAATAAAGAATGGAATAACAAAAGAAATCACCATGCATGCGATAGACCGCATAGACAGGTTATTCCCACAGAATAATAAATAATGAAACCAGGTCCGGCATAAAACGCACAGACATGATATTCCAACAGAATAATAATAAAGACGGAACCAGGTCCGATGTAAAACACACAGACATGATGTTCCAACAGAATAATAATAAAAACGGAACCAGGTCTGGTGTAAAACACACAGACAGGATGTTCCAACAGAATAATAATAAAAACGGAACCAGGTCCGGTGTAAAACACACAGACAAGATGTTCCAACAGAATAATAGAAGAATGTCACCAAGTATAGGGTAGACCGCGTATACAGGTTATTCCAACAGAATAATAATAAATGAAATAACAACAGTTCTCTTCGTGAATAAGAAAGAATAACACCCCTTACCGTTTTAAAGAAGAGCTGAAATAAGGAAGTAGTTAAGTAGCAGAATACTCTTCTTCTCTCTCTCTCTATAGTTTCTCTCTATAGTTTCTCTCTCTAGAGTTCAGTGAATTCGTAAGAAATAATGAAGGAATGAGCTGCTATTTATAAAAAAATAGAATGCATAGTAACTAATCCATGAACGGTCCAGATTGATTACTTTAATCTGACGGTCCATATTTAAAGAAAAATCTTTTAAATAAAATATAATATATTCTATTTATAGAATAACTTTAATAAAGTATTCTGTTTTATATAAAAAGATGTTTCTGTTTTATTACGTTAATAATACGAATAAAACAAAACGTCATTATCGCTAAATAATTCATATTATTAACTGACAATAATTGAATCAAACTGAGTGACTTCTCACATAAGCATTAATAATCAAAACCGTGTGCTACTATGCAACCACACGTATTACTGTACTTTTACTACCGAGTAGCTCAACAGTATCAATGGTAAAACTTCCGCCTTTATTTTTAATAAAATATTTTTGTCGTTTTCTTAATCCGATAATAATTCTATTGTGGGGTCCACCAATGATTGTGCCGTTGTACGAATATTCCCTGTTAAAACGAATATTTCCCGACCAATCGAATATTATATAACAACTTGCGTACTTTGCAAAATTTATAAATATTACCCACAACTATAACATTATATCAAATTAACTCCATAATATTCAAAAATGATATTTATAGAAAATTCATCTTTATTTATAAAAGTTGGGATCTTACAACCTCCTCTTCTTATGAAATTTCACCCTCAAAATTAGGGTACGTACCTAGTATGTCGAAGAGGTAAGGATACCTTGATTTCATTTCAGATTCTAACTCCCAAGTTATTTCCTCAACATCGTGGTTTCTCCACAAAACTTTGACTTGAGGTATAACCTTGGAGCGTAGAATATGTTCCTTCTTATCCAAGATTTGAACAGGAACTTCTTCATACGTCAAATCCTCTGCTATTTTGTCCGGTTCTAACTCAATAATGTGGTTCGGGTCTTCCACATATTTGCGTAACATGGATATGTGAAAAACGTTATGAACACGAGACATACTTGGCGGTAAAGCGAGTCTATAAGCCACAGTTCCTACTCGATTGAGGATTAAAACTGGACCGATGAATCGAGGATTGAGCTTTCCTCTTTTTCCAAATCTCGTAACTCCTTTCCATGGAGCAACACGTAAGAACACATGATCTCCTATATCAAATTCCACGTCCTTTCGATGAAGATCAACATAACTCTTTTGTTTTTCTTGTGAGGTTTTTATACGTTGTCGGATCGTTTGAATCTTTTCTGTAGTCATACGTACCAACTCTGGTCCCAACAATATTGCTTCACCCACCTCATCCCAGCATACTAGAGAACGACATTTTCTTCCATACAATGCTTCGAATGGAGCTATGCCAATACTTGCTTGATAACTGTTGTTGTAGGAATACTCCACCAATGGTAAGAACTTGTCCCAACTTCCCTTGAAGTCAAAGACACAGAGTCTTAATAAATCTTCTATAGTTTGAATAGTCCTCTCTGATTGTCCGTCCGTCTGAGGATGATATGCCGAACTAAATCGTAAATCTGTGCCCATAACTTTTTGTAAACTAACCCAAAATCGTGAAGTGAATCTTGGGTCTCGATCAGAAACTATGGATACTGGCATACCATGCAGTCTTATAATCTCGTTTATGTACATACGAGCAAGACGTTCAAGTGTATAAGTTTCTCGTATCGGTAAGAAATGAGCAGACTTGGTCAATCTATCAACAATGACCCAAATCGCATCTATACCTTGAGAAACCTTAGGAAGACCGGTAACGAAATCCATGGTAATGTGCTCCCACTTTCATTCTGAAATTTCAAGTAGTTGTAATGGGCCTTTTGGTACTTGATGCTCCGCTTTGACTCGTTGACAAGTTAGACACCTTGAGATAAATAACGCTATCTCTCTCTTCATATTGCTCCACCAAAATGAATGACGAAGATCATGATACATTTTGGTACTTCCAGGATGGATTGCAAACGTTGTGTTGTGCGCCTCCATCATGATTTCATACTTTAAATCAGGGTTGCTAGGAACACAAAGTCTGGAGTTGACTCGAAGTATTCCTTCTTCATCGATTCTTGCTTCCGACATAGCACCTTCTTGCACTTTCTTCCTCATACGCATCAGCTCCAGGTCTGTAGCTTGAGCAGCTTTAACTTTATCGATTAAAGTTGGTTCTACTCGTATATTTGTCATCATCACATGGGTCCCTGGAGTCTTTAACTCTATCTCCATCCTTTGTAAGTCACACAAAATGGGCCTTTATGTTGACAATATTGCACTCGTACTTGCATATGATCTTCTACTCAATGCGTCAGCTACCACGTTCGCTTTTCCAAGATGGTATTGAATGTTATGATCATAATCTTTCAACAGTTCAGGACAACGTCGTTGTCGCATGTTGAGTTCCTTTTGAGTGAAGAAATTTTTGAGGCTTTTATGATCCGTAAAGATCTCCACCTTCTCCCCATACAAGTAATGCCTCCAAATTTTAAGTGCAAAGACAACAGCTTCCAACTCTAGATCATAAGTAAGATAATTCCTCTCATATTCCTTGAGTTGTCTTGATGCATAGGCTATGACTTTTCCATGTTACATGAGAACGCATCCCAACCCTTTGCTCGAAGCATCACTGTAGATGACAAATCCTTCCGAACTAGATGGTATTGTTAGAACAGGTGCTGAAATAAGTCTCCTCTTGAGTTCTTGAAAACTCTGCTCACATTATTCGCTCCAACCGAACTTTGTATCTTTCCAAGTCAGCTGAGTTAATGGAGTAGCGATTCGAGAAAATCCTTCCACGAATCTCCGATAATAACCAGCTAAACCAAGAAAGCTACGTACTTCGGTCACTGATTTAGGTTTCTCCCAGCTTTGAATAGCTTCAATCTTTACCGGGTCAACCGATATTCCACGACTTGATACTACGTGCCCAAGGAATGCTACCTCCTCCAGCCAGAACTCGCATTTCTTCAACTTGACATAAAGCTTGTATTCACGAAGTTTTTGGAGTACCAGCCTCAAGTGTTGCTCATAATCTTCACGGCTTTTGGAATAAATAAGGATGTCATCAATAAAGACGACCACAAAGTGATCCAAATATTCCTTGAATACCCGGTTCATCATATCTATGAAGGCAGCAGGAGCATTAGTCAATCCAAAGGATATGACTAGGAATTCATAATGCCCGTACCGAGTTCTAAAAGCCGTCTTTAGAATATCCTCAGTTCTAACCTTCAGCTGATGATATCCAGAACGAAGATCGATCTTTGAAAAGAATTGTGCTCCTTACAACTGGTCAAACAGGTCATCAATACGTGGTAATGGGTACCTGTTTTTGATGGTGACATGATTCAACTCCCGATAATCAATACAAAGTCGCATACTTCCATCTTTCTTCTTCACAAATAGCACAGGAGCACCCCAAGGAGAAGTACTAGAACGAATAAAGCCAATGTCTAACAATTCCTGCAGTTAAATCTTTAACTCCTGAAGTTCAATAGGAGCCATTCGATATGGGGCTTTGGAAATGGGTTTTGTACCGGGTTCAAGGTCGATACAAAATTCAATTTCACGCTCTGGGGGTAGGCAAGGAAGTTCTTCAGGGAATACGTCAGGGAATTTATTAACAATAGAAATATCATTCAAAACTGACGTATTTTTGTTTAGATCCGTGACATGAGCTAAGAAAGCTTGACATCCATTTTTCAATAAACGAATAGCTTTATGGCTTGAGATGACAGCGATTGATTTTAATGGTTTGGTTGCTTGAATTCACATGATAGGTCGATTAGGAATATGAAAGCTAACAACCTTACGAAAATAATATATTTTTGCATGATGAGTAGTTAACCAATCAATCCCTAAAATCACGTCAAATGCAAGTATTTTTAATGAAATCAGATCGACAGGTAATGTGTGGGTACCAACTTGAACCAAACAAGACTTATAAACTGTGGATGTAATGAAGGTTTCTCCCAATGGAGTTTTAACAGATAAATCAAAGTCTAATTTCTCCGGAGTCAAATTTAATCGATGAGCGCAAGTAGGAGAAATAAAAGAATGGGTAGAACCGGTATCAAATAAAGTATAGACTTCGTTAGAGTTTATGATAAGCTTACCCGTGATGACCTCATTCGGGTTCCTTGCTTTCTGGGAGGTCACAACAAACGCTCCCCCTTGTACTACCGGTTTTGACTTTTCTGGGACAGCCTTTGGTGTCTCCATCTTGGATGAACTTGTTTTTGATAAACGATAAAATCGAGCTAAATGACCTTCTCTTCCACAATTATAACATGCTTTAGACGGCATCGCGCAGTTTGGACTGATGTGCCCCTCCCCTCCGTATTTGAAACATATGATAGGTGGTCGTTCTCCTTCCTTAACAACGGGTGCTGGTGCCGATGTCTTTCCATCATTGTTGAATCTCTTCTTTTTGAAATGACCATTCTTATTGTTTTGGCCCTGATTACCACCGAAGTGGTTACCATTTCTGGCCTGTTGATTCCCTCCACGCTTGTTGTCACCGCTTCGATGACTGCTCTCACTAGTATTATCATTTTGCCGACTGCTCTCTTTTAGTTGCGTTGACTCGTTATCGCGCTCCACTAACTGAGCCCTATTCACAACATCTGAATACAAACACAGTTTATGCGAAATAAGATGTTGACGTATCTCAGGTTTCAAACTTTGCAAAAACATTCACGTCATTCGCTCTTCATTATGCACCAAGTGGGACGCAAACCGGGACAACTCAGCAAATTTAGCCTCATACTGCGACACGGTCATATTATTCTGCTCTAATTTGATGAACTCCACCTCCTTCATGTGACGAACACTTTCAGGAAAGTATTTGTCATTGAACAGCTCTTGGAACTTCTCCCAAGACATCTTCAGTGCGGCAGGTTGAGTACGCTTAATCGATTCCCACCAGAATCTGCCTCTCCTCGCAACATAAAGGCGGCAAAGGGAACCTTTTGCTCCTAAGAGCATCCCAAGACATCAAATATCTTGGTAATCTGCTTTATCCATGTTTCCGCTATAAGTGGTTTTGGCTCTCCCTTAAACTCTGGTGGTCCCAACTCCTTGAACTGTTTAGCAGTGACCGTTCGAGAGTTTTCAGTGTTTCCACCTATATTTTGGACAGGAGCCGCTCTCGCCTGCTGTTGCATGAACTGCATAAAATTTCTGAACATTCTATCATTCATCATCTGGTCAGTGTTGTTGTTTGCATGAGGATTGTCACCTTCCTGATGCACATTATCCTGATTATTGATATGTGGTGAATCAACAGTCGCCTGTGCTCCATTGCTATTCTCAACATTCTCAGATGCCATTTTCAGATACTGCCACAAAATAAAAGTTAATTGATATGTCATATATTATCCTTATATTATGACCGACCAATTAAATACCATGCAAATAAACTTAGGTAGGTCATACTAGCGAAGGAATTTCCCGTCTCTCCCCTCCTAGTTCTATTCTCACATCTTAGCCAGGGATTATCCCTAAGCTCTGATACCAACTGTAACGCCCCCAAAATTAGGTATACATCACCCATCTTGGGTCGTCAGATACATAGTACAGAATACAAATACAACTTACTAATACAACTGTCGTGTACAATACGATAAAACATAAACTGTGAGTTTGAATACAAATATTATCTTCTAGAGAGTATTCATACTAGACATCAAGTTTAACTGCAGCGGAACAAGCAATCCATTAAAAGAGTCAAGTAGAAAATAAACTCTACTATCTTTTATGATTTAAAAGGTTTTTCAACACTGTGATCGCTGAGACTCAGCTTAATAAAATAATCCACATCATCGAATCACCCCTGCACTACGGCCAAGGATATTCGTGTATTCATTAATGGTCATGATCATGCCAACAATTGTCCATCAACGCACTACGGGCCAATGAGGACTTTTACCACATCATTTGTAACATTACGGTCATGATTATACCGAATAATCCCTGGTCATAATCATACCAAGTCCATCTATGTACTACAGGCCACAGATGACTTTTAACATTTTATAAACATGAGGATGATGACAATGATATAAGAATTCAATAAAACAAGTTCAAGAATTAATTTATCCAAGAATTAACAACGTCCAAATTGTCAACATGATACTGCTTTGTGGAGTAAAATTCAAGAATGCTTAGAAGAATATTTTCATGAAAAGATACTGGATGAAACGCAATTATCAAGGATATTCCACAAATTTTATGGAGTATAGAAGTCAAAACTTAACCAACTGAGTATAATAAAGAATGGAATAACAAAAGAAATCACCATGCATGCGATAGACCGCATAGACAGGTTATTCCCACAGAATAATAAATAATGAAACCAGGTCCGGCATAAAACGCACAGACATGATATTCCAACAGAATAATAATAAAGACGGAACCAGGTCCGATGTAAAACACACAGACATGATGTTCCAACAGAATAATAAT
Organism: Panax notoginseng; assembly: GCA_016801055.1. Taxonomy (NCBI): domain Eukaryota; kingdom Viridiplantae; phylum Streptophyta; class Magnoliopsida; order Apiales; family Araliaceae; genus Panax; species Panax notoginseng. The sequence continues at coordinate 36,249,631 of CM029021.1, forward strand.
AAAAACGGAACCAGGTCTGGTGTAAAACACACAGACAGGATGTTCCAACAGAATAATAATAAAAACGGAACCAGGTCCGGTGTAAAACACACAGACAAGATGTTCCAACAGAATAATAGAAGAATGTCACCAAGTATAGGGTAGACCGCGTATACAGGTTATTCCAACAGAATAATAATAAATGAAATAACAACAGTTCTCTTCGTGAATAAGAAAGAATAACACCCCTTACCGTTTTAAAGAAGAGCTGAAATAAGGAAGTAGTTAAGTAGCAGAATACTCTTCTTCTCTCTCTCTCTATAGTTTCTCTCTATAGTTTCTCTCTCTAGAGTTCAGTGAATTCGTAAGAAATAATGAAGGAATGAGCTGCTATTTATAAAAAAATAGAATGCATAGTAACTAATCCATGAACGGTCCAGATTGATTACTTTAATCTGACGGTCCATATTTAAAGAAAAATCTTTTAAATAAAATATAATATATTCTATTTATAGAATAACTTTAATAAAGTATTCTGTTTTATATAAAAAGATGTTTCTATTTTATTACGTTAATAATACGAATAAAACAAAACGTCATTATCGCTAAATAATTCATATTATTAACTGACAATAATTGAATTAAACTGAGTGACTTCTCACATAAGCATTAATAATCAATACCGTGTGCTACTATGCAACCACACGTATTACTGTACTTTTACTACCGAGTAGTTCAACAGTATCAATGGTAAAACTTCCGCCGTTATTTTTAATAAAATATTTTTGTCGTTTTCTCAATCCGACAATAATTCCATTATGGGGTCCACCAATGATTGTGCCGTTGTACGAATATTCCCTGTTAAAATGAATATTCCCCGACCAATCGAATATTATATAACAACTTGCGTACTTTGCAAAATTTATAAATATTACCCACAACTATAACATTATATCAAATTAACTCCATAATATTTAAAAATGATATTTATAGAAAATTCATCTTTATTTATAAAAGTTGGGATCTTACAGGATGCTTCTTTGTTTTGTTGATGGGACTCTGCTATTGTTGAGTCTGTACTACGATCGTTGTCTTTTATGGCACTGCAAATCTGCGATTGTGGACTTCACTTGATCATGTCTACAATTTCAAGCATAGCCTTTGTATCTGTATGGTTACCACATACTAGAGCATATATTTCATGGTTGTAAATTAAGCATGCCTAGCTCACTTATTAACTTGTTAAATCTTGATTCGTCTAGAGGCTTTGTAAAGACATCAGCAAGTTAATTTTCAGTAGGGATATATTGAAGGATATAGTTCCATTTTGCATATGATCCCTAATAAAGTGATACCTTATTTCTATATGCTTAGTCCTAGAATGCATGACAGGATTATGAGTTATTGCTATGGCACTTGTGTTATCACAGTGAATGGGTATGGATTTGAAGTCAAACCTATAATCAGCTAGCTGATTTTTCATCCATAGGATCTGAGCACAACAGTTGCCAGCAGCAATGTATTCAGCTTCTGCAGTTGAAGTAGATACTGAGTTTTGCTTCTTGCTAAACCAGGACACAAGTCTGTTTCCTAGCAATTGACAGGTGCCACTGGTACTCTTTCTATCTATTTTGCAGCCTGCAAAATCAGCATCTGTGTATCCTGTCAGTTCAAATGAGGACTCCTTGGGATACCAGAGTCCCAAGTGAGGTCTACCCTTGAGATACCTAAAAATCCTCTTTACAGCAGTTAAATGTGATTCTTTAGGATTAGCCTGAAATCTAGTACATATGCATGTTGCAAACATTATGTCTGGTCTACTGGCAGTTAGATATAGAAGTGAGCCTATTTCATCTGGAAGACCTTGAATTTCATGTGAGCAGCAAAGGCAAGAAATATTCTGATGGCTTCTAGTCTGGCAACAGGTGCAAATGTCTCATTATAGTCAATGCCTTCTTCCTGAGAGTAACCCCTGGCCACCAGTCTTGCCTTATTCTTGGTTATTACTCCATCTTTATCCATCTTGTTTCTGAAGACCCACTTGGTTCCAATAACAGAATGACTTTTTGGTCTTGGTACCGATCTCCATACTTTACTTCTTTTAAACTGATTAAGTTCTTCCTACATGGCTTCTATCCAGCTGGAGTCTTCCATAGCATCCTCTATTTTCTTAGGCTCCATTTGTGACAAGAAGCTTAGATAGAAACATTCATTCTGGGTGGTAGCTCTTGTTTTGATTCTTGCACTTGGATCTCCAATGATTAGATCTTGAGTGTGATCTCTTGTCCATCGATTTCCTGTTGGGACATCTGTCCTTATGCCTTCTTGTCTTAGGCCTTCAAGATCTATTTCTTCTTCTTGGTGTGGAGGTTCATTGTCTGGCTACGATCTCATTTCTTTGCTCAACAATTTTACTATCTGGCACTACGATTGTAGTGTTGAGCTTGACGACCTCATTCGCAGTGTCTGAACTATTGGTCGTAATGTCTTGAAGCACTATTTTGTCTAAGTCTATCTCATCAATGATGATGTGAATCGAGACTTCAACACTCAGTGTCTTTTTGTTGAACACTCTGTAGACCTTACTATCTATGGTATATCCAAGAAAGATTCCTTCATCTGACTTGGGTTGGAACTTTGTCAAGTACTGCTTTCCATTGTTGAGAATGTAGCATGCACAGTCGAATACATGAAAGTAGCTGACACTTGGTTTTCTTCCTTTCCACAGTTCATAGGGAGTCTTCTTAATCGTAGAGTGTATGAGTGATTTATTTTGAGTGTAGCACGCAGTGTTGATCGCTTCTGCCCAGAAGTATTCAGACAGATGGGCTGCTGCTAGTAGAGTTCATCTAGCCTCAATCAAAGTCCTGTTCTTTCTCTCAGCTACTCCATTTTGCTGAGGAGTTTGTGGAGCTGAGAAGTTATGACTGATGCCATTGTCTGTGCAGAACTGGTCCATTTCTGAGAAGTCGAATTCTCTGCCATGATCACTCCTTATAGCCTTAATTTTCTCTCCTTTCTCGTTCATCACCAGCTTGAACATTTTGATCAGTTGGGAGCTTGTTTCATCCTTTGAGGTTAGAAAGAACACCCATGTGAATCTGGTGTAGTCGTCAACTATGACTAGAGAGTATCTCTTCCCTCTGAGGCTCGTTGTTGGGATTGGCCCGAATAGATCCATGTGGAGCAACTGCATGGGCTTTGTTAATTGAGTTGGCAGTTTTGCTCTTGAATGAGCTTCTGGTCTACTTTCCAAGCTGACATGCATTGCATGGCCTTTCTTTGATGAAGCTGAACTTGGGTAGGCCTGCAACAAGATCTTTTGAAGCTAGTTTGGACATACTTTTGAAGTTTAAATGGGACAATCGTTTGTGCCATAGCCAGCTCATTTCTTCAGATGCTTTAGCCAGAAAGCATATTGTCTCGTCTAAGTTTAGTTGTCCAAGATTTACTGTGTAAACATTTCCTTCTCTTGTTCCGGTTAGCTTTACAGCAGATGTCTTCAAATCTCTGACTTGACACTGATTGTTGAGGAATGTTACTTGATGACCCTTATCGCAGAGTTGGCTAATGCTTAGAAGGTTGTTTTGTAGACCTTCCACATATGCCACTTTATTGAAGGACACTGCACCATTACCAGCTAAGCCATATCCTCTTGTCTTGCCAGAGCCATTGTCTCCAAAGATGACTGAGGGACCTTCTTTCTCTATGTAGTTAGACAGAAGGGCTTTGTTCCCAGTCATGTGTCTTGAGCATCCACTGTCCAGATACCAGGTTGTGATCGTGGAGCTCTTTTCCTGTGACAACATTAAATCTTCATTTTGGTACCCATATTGGCATGGGTCCTACTTTGTTAGTGCCCTTGGGGACCCAAATCTGCTTGATCTTGGGTCTCACAAATATTGAATTATAATAGCACTTTGCGACCTTGTGACCAACTTTATTGCACATAAAACATCTAGTATGATGCATGTCTGTGTGTGTGTGAGAGTTTATCCTCTATTTAGACTTGTGTGGTTCTTTTGTCATCCTTCTGTTAAACTGATTTTCCTTCTTCCACGTGTCCTTGGATTTTATGAATTGTGAGGAGTGAACCTTACCTCTACTGTACCTTCCCAGTTGATTTGTAGAGTTGGTCTTACTCGACTCTACGATCCTTCGAGGTTGGTGACTAGTAGATGCTCTTCTCTTTCTTGAAGCCTAGGCCAGCATGAGATCCTTTACTCCTTGGAGTGGGGATTGAATTAGTAGAACAGGGTTGAGCTGGTTCTTCCTTCTGTGAAGATTTCATAAATGTAATGCCTCTACTAAAACTTGAAGCATTACTAGTGCTAGTTTCCTTTATCTTTTCCACACATGGCTCTGAGGTGGATTCCTCAAAGCCTAAGCCTATTCTGTCAGATGCATTTCTCTGACTAGAGAGCAGGGAGTCCATGGATGATGAGGATTTATTCCATGTAGAGATAGTCTTTTCTAGTTCCTCAATTTTATAGGTTAGACTTGACTCTCTTTGTGCATTAAGCTCATTGGTCTATTTTAAAAGCTTATTCTCAGCCTCAAGCTTGGAGATGGAGTTAGTACTTAGAAGGGCTATTTCCAGTCCTTCTTGAACTTTCTTTTTCTCCTCTTGAAGAAGTGAATAATCCTTCGACATAACTCTGAACCATTTCATGTATTGATGCAGATCAGATGTTATGCCATGCAGTGCAGTTCTTAAATCATCAATGTCTACATCAGGAGAGTTAAAGTCAAATACCTCATCGATGCTTACTTCATGTATGCTGGAGTTCTGTTTGTCCTTTGCATGTTTGGTCATCAGGCACAAATTTGCCATTTGTAGATCTTCATCATCTCCAGATTCGGGAGTTGAGTTATTGTCTGAATCACTCCACGATCCTCCAGCTACTAGGCCTTTGTCTTTCTTCTGAGGCCTTTTGTTGCCTTTGTATTCCTTCTTTAGATGTGATTTCTTCTTTAGTTCTTCTCTGAGAGGTTTGTTGCAGTTGGTAATGAAGTGGCCAGGCTTCTTGCAATTGTAGCATAGATCATTCATTTACTCCTGGCTGCTGTAGTTGCTGACCTTCTTTGGCTTGCTGGCTTTGCCTTGACGAATGAACCTTCTAAGTCTTTTTACCAACATTGCAAAGTCCTCATCCTCATCTTCATCATAGTCAGAGTCAATTTCAGTGTTTACCTTGGAGATACTTTCAGTTGCTTTGAGAGCAACACCCTTATTCTTCTTTCTTCCTTCTGATAGAGTTTCTGCTCGTTGGGTCAGCTCCAGTTCGTATGTAAGAAGGTTGCCATATAACTGTTGGACAGTCATCTCAAGGAGATTCTTTGACTCTCTAATAGCAGTGGTTTTGGCATCCCATCTGCTTGGTAAGGTTCTCATGAACTTTATGATTAGATCTTTGTTTAGATAGATCTTTCCATAGGCTCGTAGAGAGTTGAGCAGAACATTGAATCTCTCATATGTGGCAGTGACGTTTTCTCCTTAAACGTGTGCAAACATTTCATATTGCTGTGTCAGGAGAGACTGTTTGTTTTCTCTAACTTATTCCGTTCCTTCATGCATGATGAGCAGTGCTTCCCAAACCTCCTTTGCTGTTTTTCTGTTGACAACGTTTTCGAACAGATCGTCTTCTAAGGATTGAAACAAAATGTTCTTTGCCTTCTTGTCGAGTTGGACAGCTCTCTTCTCATTGTCAGTCCATTCTTCTTTGACCTTGATCTGTATACGATTTGGATCATCAGTAGTTGGTGCAAGCTTTGTAGGAATGTAGGGCCCATTTTGAACAGTTTCAAATAGATCTTCATCTATTGAATCCATGTATGCTTGCATCCTAACTTTTCAGTTGGCGAATTTATCTTTGTTGCACATAGGTGGCTTGCTGCCTCCTCCAGTTCTTGATTCGCTTGGTAAGTGTGCCATTGGATCTACTAAAGCTTTATAGGCTGTATAATAGAACCTTCTTTGATACCAATTGTTAGTTCTCGGAGGCACAATAGTTATCTAGAAGGGGGTGTTGAATAGATAATTAAAAATTCTTTTCGTTTTAACTTGTTAGTCCTTAATGATTGAAACACAACGGAATTAATGTTTGTTTCAATCTCCCTTAAGATATAGTGAATTAAAGAGAGTGAGGCAGTTATAATAGTTATGGCAGATATAAATGTAAGAGGCACAGTCGTTTTAAGTGGTTCAGACCACTTAAAGCTCCTAGTTCACTCTTCTACTCCTCGAGTAGGAAATCCACTAAGGATGTCTTTTACACTTTCTGAATCTCACAGATTCCTTCTAGACCAGCAGGCTAGGCACTACTTAGTTTACTCTTGAACTCTTCAAGTCCAGCAGACTTGACTCTTCACAGTTCACTTAGACCTCTTCAAGTCCTTCTGACTTGGAACTCTTTCTTTAGTTGATTGGTAGTTTGTTGAGTTCTTGATTGGTGCTACTCAGTTGCTGTTAAGCTCTTGTTCGAAAGAACTGAGTAGCTGAGCAAGCTTTTCTTTCTCAGATCGTAGAGTTGAGCATTGAGTGTTCTTGTTCGTTTTTGTTCAATGCTTGCTTATTATCTTTTTTTGTGTCATCTGCACATGTTTTGCATATATGTGATCTTGAAATCTATCCGTTGGATCCATCCGTTGAAGCATTAAATGCATTTAACATTTCTGTACTTTGATGGAGACTTTTCTGCACATCTTCTGAATTGCATTCTGGCCCAGTGATATAGCAGACTGCTTTCTCACCTAACACCTGAAAAGTTATTTTCTTCTTACCAATGGTACTTTCCTTAGCTTCTTCAATACGCTTCTTTTTTGCATACTAAGGATATCTTTGATGCCTTTGGGACTGGTGAGTACTTCAACGTTTAAAACCCATTCCACTTCTGTCAAGATTTATCTTCCAACAAAAAGGCGGGGCTCGATGCTTCTGACACAAGGCAGATGATACTCTACGATTCAAATCGTGGTGTCTTGTCTCCTTGGTGCTTAATCTGATGCTATCAACAGAGAGCACTACGATTTCTCTTAAAGACTTGCACACTACGATCTTCACTTGCATGTTTTGCAAGCTCTACGTTTCCGAGAGCACACTACGATTTCTGAGTTGGCTCGGCAAACGTTGGGACCACTCTACGATTTCTAAAGAGGCTCGTCAAGGCAGGCACACTACGATCCTGGATGCTCTACGTTTCTGCCTTGGCTTCTGCAATCTTGATCAGCTTGATACACTACGATCTCTTCGAAGCCTATCTATTACATCTCAAGATCGACCTGACAGCTTTGATCTCTTTACCTAAACATTCATTTACAGAATGATACACATTAAGAGCTTAGATCAACCTAACAAGTTTGATCTATCACTAAGTCCTTGTACATATATTCCTTTAAGGACTTTACATATAATCATGAGTCTTTACATTTAAACATCAAATCAAAATATGCACTCTCCCAACACAATATATATATATATATATATATATATATATATATATATATAAGTATTTATATATATAAAAGCAGTAAACACTCCGAATATTATATTCAGGCTCAATCGAGATAACTCAATAATATATATATATATATATATATATATATATATATAAGTATTTATATATATATATAAGTATTTATATATATAAAAGTAATAAAAGCCACGGACCGACGGTCCGGGCATACACATACAACACGACTCTCAACATGAATAATTGTGTGTGAACAAAAGTGGAGAAAGACTTTAAGAAATGTGAGAAGGCTTACAGTAGGCTGCCAAAGAAGACTTTAAATAGCTTTAAATGAATGAACACTCGGTTTCCATCGGTAAAATGTAGCAAAATATAAGCTGACAAGTGTTTGAAATGAGAAAGCACTCAGTTTATAGTGTGTACAGAGCAAAATGCTTCCTCGCTTATTTCTCTTCCAAATGGCCACCCCAAGCCCTCTAGTTATAGAGGGGGGGCCGCAAGTGTACTTACGGCAATCGCAGATGTACCTGTGGCTGCCCGGGGTGCCCCAAACTCCGTGGGCCCCACCATCTCGAAGTACGTGCACTCGTGTAACACGTTGTCCGCTCGAACCTTCATAACTTTCAATCCGGGCATCCGATTGAGGCGTATAATACCTTTCCAGAATGCTATTGTCGAGAGCTACACAATGACATGAGATAAGAGGTTGTACAAAACCAGGAAGATGGGTCCATACCTAAATCTTCAAGTCTTCAAATTTTATTCGGTGTGCTGTCTTGTGCAGTAGTCACTCGGGATTGGAGCTATGGTTCTTGTAGGACACTTCTGTGTAGCATGTAGGTTGAAATATTGTTGAGATGGTGTGAATGTGGGATCGAGGTGGCAAAATGATGATTTTGCCCCTCACCGGAGTTATCTTCGGTTCTGGGCTGATCTAGTAGTCGTTACTCAGGGTTATCTCTGAGATTGGGCTGCTGCAAGTGCTAAATGTCCTCAGGGTTGTCTCTGAGGTGTGCCTGACCTCCCGGGGTTATCTCCAGGTTTGGGACTGAGTGCCTCGGGGCAATCACTGAGGTTGAAGCTGATTGCTGGAGATTGAAATGAGCTTTTCTGGGGTTATCTCCGAAATTGGCACTGCATTCCTCGGGGTTGTCTCCGAGGTTGGAATTGAAACTCTCAGGATTGTCTCTGGGGTTGGAACTGAGTATCTCGGGGTTATCTCCGAGATGGAACTGACTTCTCCGGTGTTATCTTCGGAACTAGAATTGTATTCCTCGAGGCTGTCACCGAGGTTGAAAACTAAAATTCTCGGGGTTATCTTCGGGACTGGAACTGAATATCTCAGGGTTATCTTCGAGATGAAAAAGGCTGAGTATCCCAGGGTTGTCTCCGGGACTGGAACTGATTTGACTTTCAAGGTTATCTCTAAAAGACGATTCTGCCCTCCTGCAAGGTGTCGACATCGGGATTTTTATTTGTCCCTTTTCTGTTGTTGCCTTTTGGTGTTCTCATGTTAGGTGAGATTTGTTTTAAAAAATAAGTTATGAAAAGGTCAGATATGTATATGTCGACAATTGGACTGTAAGAGTCGCCAGTTGGTATTTTTAAATGGTTGCACCAACTCAACCAATAAAAAGGTTTGCACATTATCCTAGTGATGTGATACTATTGACTGGTCTGTGAAACCGAGATTCGTTAGGGTCCAGAGGCTTGATTATGTGGTGGAAAGGTGTTAGGCACCCCCCGACATCCGTGTTACCATGGTGACTATCACTTTTTAATTAAACTGTTATCTGAATGTGTGCGTATGGGTCAATGTGCAATTATCTGGAAGTAGTGCTATGCCTTGTTTGCACCTATATACAAAGGGTTTGAATTTTGTATAAAAGTTCAGTTTTAACAAGATATAGCAATGATGTTTTGTAAAAGAGGTTTTTCAAACCCTTGTGCTCAATAGTAATTGAGGCCTTTGACACTTCCATTTTATTATGGGTTCGGCTGGATTGCTTTTATTTTCGAGATGCGAAGCATCTTCGAGAAAATAATATAAAAAGTAGTGCCGAATTCCTTGTGGGCATGAGCGTCTAAGGAAATTCAAACTCCTTGAATAATTTACAAGCCATGTACAGCTGAAAATGTCCATCACGGGAACCGAATCTAGATTTAGGAGACTGAATCTGTTATTACATGATTCCTAGGCTCACATGATGTAGTAGTTTGTATGGAAGCTATAAACAGTTATATATATAAAAGCTATATATATATATATATATATATATATATATATATATATATATATAAGTGAGCCACCGCCACGAAGTAAACTCCAGGCGGGGCTTGGAAATGTAAATATATAAAAGTAGTAAATATATATATAGGGACGATCAACCGCCATGAAGTAAACTCCAGGCGGGACGAAAATGTAAATGTATAAAAGCAGTAAATATATATATAAAAGCGATCAACCGCCACGAAGTAAACTCCAGGCGGGACAGGATGTAAATAAAGTAGTAAAAGACCACGAAGTAAACTCCAGGCCTGACAGAAATATAAATATATATAAATATATAAAAGCTATTAACACACCGAATATTATATCCAAGATCAATCAAACAGAGTTTGATGGTAATAATGTGTATATATATATATATATATATATATATATATATATATATATATATATATATAAGCAGTAAACGCTCCGGATATAAATCCAGGCTCACTAAACAAAGTTTGATAATAGTTTATATATAAATATATATATAAAAGCAATAAACACTCCGGATATAAATCCAGGCTCACCGAATAGAGTTCGATAACAGTTTATATATAAATATATATATAAAAGCAATAAACGCTCTGGATATAAATTCAGGCTTACCGAACAGAGTTCGATAACAGTTTATATATAAGTATATATATGAAAGCAATAAACGCTCCGGATATAAATCCAGGCTCACCGAACAGAGTTTGATAACAGTTATATATATATATATATATATATATATATATATATATATATATATATATACAAAAGAAATAAAAAACCACGGACTGAAGTCCGGGCATACGCACACAACACGACTCTCAACGTGAACAAATATGTGTGCAAGAAGTGGAGAAAAAGCTTTAAATAATGTAAAAAGGCTTACAATAGACTGTCAAAGAAGACTTCAATAGCTTTAAATGAATGAACACTCGGTTTCCACCAGTAAAAAGTAGCCAAATATAAGCTCACAAGTGTTTGAAATGAGAAAGCACTCAGTTTATAATATGTACAAAGCAAATTAGACAGGGCTTCCTCGCCTTTTTCTCTTACAAAATGGACACCCCAATCCCTCTATTTATAAAGGGGGGCACCACAGGTGCATTTGCGGCTGCCCGGGGTGCCCCGGGAAATGTGGGTCCCGCTGTCTCATAGTACGTGCACTCGGACAACGCGTTGTTCACTCGAACCTTCATAACTTTCAATCCGGGAGTCCGATGGAAGCGTGCCATACCATTCCAGAAAGCTCTTTCCAAGGGCTATGCAATGACATAGGATTTGCCCTTTTTTGAATCTGGTAAGATGGGCCCATGACCAAAATGGCATTTTCGAGTTTTCGTCAGGCAGTCCGTTGAGCCGTTTTGCGTAGTTTACGCTCGGAAGTTAAGATATGGTTCTTGTGGGACTTCTTTTTAATCAATTTGATTTGAAATGAGTGTATTTGATTTGAGTTGAAGTTGAGTTGGCAAAATAACTATTTTGCCCCTCTTGGGGTTATCTTCGGTTTTTGCGCAATTGTAATAGTCTTTTCTCAGGGTTATCTCTGAGGTTGACCTGATGTTGACTTTGACTGTCCTCAGGATTATCTATGGGGTTAGCTTGACCTCTTGGAGTTATCTCCAGGCTTTGAACTTGATGCCCCAGGGTTATCTCCGGGGTTGGAACTGACTTTCTCGGGGTTATCTCTGGGGTTGGAAACTGATTTCCCAGGATTATCTCCGGGGTTGGAAACCGGATCTCCCGGGGCTATCTGCGGGGTTGGAATTGATGCTATGATCCTCCAGGGTTATCTCTGGAGTGTGAAAACGATGTTTTTATCCTCCTACATAATTAGTAACAGGAAAATAAAATTTCGAGTGTCTACACAAGGTTAGTAACAGGAATGCAAAATTTTTGAGTGCCTACAGATGCCCCTCTTTATCATATTCATGTGGTGTAATGGCATGGATAGATAAAGAACACTAGACACTTGAAATACGATAAGATATTCATGATGCAATGTACTGTAGCATGATGCAACTGAATGATGCATGTGGTTTGTTAGATCGTTTTCCAACAGGATGTGATGACTGTTTGCTCTCATGACTTCTGGTGGGTACTGGAGTTATCACATATGATTCTGATGAACTGCTTGGATGTGTATTCCAATGCTCTCAGGTACTTTCAAGATGTTGACGTTGGGGTTATCACCAAAGTCCTTAATCCTTGGTACAAACTTTCCATCATAGATATTTCTCTTATGTACAAGAGACTCTGGGGGATTGTGTTTTGTCTGCGTAAGATGTGTATAACAGATTCCATCATCGGTCCTCCCCGATGAGGATGTTTTTTTCTGGTTTGTATAGCCAGGTCTTTTCAGTGATCTGTCGGAGTTACTGCCAATAGTCTGTGTTGTAAGGGTTGCCTGACCCTCGCTAAAATGTGCATCAACGGATACCACCATCGGACCCTCTCCGACGCTTCGTTGGGTTTAGTTGCTAATGGCTGTAATCATCAGATGACTTCTGATGCTTCATTGGATTTACTTGCCAACGGCTGGTGATGTCAAGGTTGTTTGGCTTTCATTGAAGTGAGATCATCGGATGGCTTCCGACGCTTCGTTGGATTTACTTGCCATCGAATGAAGACTGTCAAGGTTGCTTGACTTTCATTGAAAACGTGCTTCAACGGCTGAGATCATCGGATGACTTCCGACGCTTCGTTGGGTTTACTTGGCAACGACTGAGATAATGTTAAGGTTGCTTGACCTTCATTGAAATGTACTTCAACGGCTTAAATGTATGAATTTCCCACTGGGGAGAGCTATTCTAGAGTTACGACCCTGAACTGACGACATCAAACCTTTGTGAGGTATTACCGAATGTGGGTTGCAACAGCTGTGATCATTGGTGTTGTGTACCCTGTGTTCGGACGAATACCAATGAGTGACACGTAGACCCACAATTTGGTCTTTAAAAACCAGGAATTTATGTTTTTCCGCTCAATCGCGTAGCATCTTTTTTCTTGATTTGACTTTTTCAACTTGTGAGACCTCCTTTGCAACTCAAATTGGACCGAGCCAGAGGGGTGGGACCCACCTAGGATAGCCCTCTATTAGTTATTGGGCAGCTGTGCCCCATTCTCGTTATATCTTTTGATAGGCCTCTGTTAGTTGTAGAGCGTCTGCATACCATTTCCCCGTATTTTCTCCGCTATACAGAGATGATGTATTTAGATGATGATGTACTTAGGAATGTATGTATACTATTTTCTATTCCCTACATCATATTGCCATCTATTATTTGTCATGCATGTATTATGTCACACATATATATGTCCAGAGATATTCAGCATTAACCCCTAGATGGTCTTATGATACAGCCCACACAGATGTCTTCCTCGACAGTTAGCCGCATTGATCACACCCCACGAGTATTGGTAGTCTCATGTCTGAGATCCTGGTATGATAGTTTATCACCTTCAGACAGGATAATTGTAGATCAGCTGCTGTCGCATTCTATGACCCTCCTGATGTTCTAGGTTTCATTAGGCTTTGTAGAGGGTATGCTGGAGCACTGGGTACTGGATAGGCATGTTTTTTAATTTGAGACCTAGGAGTTGACTCCCACCTTGGAGAAGTATGAGCGGTTGATGGCTTTGCCATTTGACAGGCCTTGCGCTCAAATGGCTGTCGGGGATATGACCCGACAGTTCAGGACCCTCACCGGGTTGAGGCGTAGAGTAGCACAAGATGATATTACATCCGGGCATGTAGTGTCCTAACATTTTTTGATAGACATATTTGGCTCATTGGACAGTTACGCACAACATTCTGGAGATTTCACCACGTCGGAGGATCAGTGGTATGTTGCCAGAGTATATACATTCGTGATGTGTGTGGTGGCTTATTTGTACATACCACTGTATATGGATCATCTGGACATCGGTGTTGTTAGGGTAGTGAGAGCTCTCGGGAGGGTCATACCATTATATCGATGATTATGGCAAAGACACATATTTCCACACCCATTCAATAGGGGTATTTATAGGCAGCTTGATCTTGTTGTGTGTGTGGCTTATGTCACACTTGAGACCGATTGGCACTTTTTGCCGACATGGGTACTATTTTTCCCATGAGATAGCCATGTCTTACTCATTTTAGCCGGCAGGGTGTACAGACGCTGCATCCTGGTCGATGTTTTTGGCAAAGATCAAGGATCCATTTGACATTTTGCCGTGTACAGGGCTTAGCTCACCCTATAACTTCATTACTCATGCACCTGGCATGGATTATCTCCCTCTGGCTGGTTTAAGGGGCATGACCACATATCACCCACTGGCTGTGATGTCATAGTTTGACCAGTTTCAGGATATCCATCCTTTTAAGGGGGCATTAGGTCAGTGGTTATCTTCTTAGCATTTATCAGCAGAGGATAGATCCAGGGTGTATGCATATTGGGATCAGTGTGAGAGTGTTGAGTTTACTGTTAGCCATCCTGACTGTTCTACAAAGTATTCTGCATGGATAGAGGCAGAGATTACGTCAGCTGGGGTCGTATCCACCGTGCCGAGAATTGAGTTTGTCAGTGGGGAGCCTATGGAGGATATTTTTTTCCCACGGAGGAGGAGCCATTTGCTGGGTTGCCAGCAGCTCTTGTAGAATCTCCCAGTATGATTACCACTGTGATCTATCATTCATCAGAGTATTTTGAGCAGAGTCTTCATCTGATGACCTTTGAGAGAGATCAGGCTAGGGCCTTGATGTTGACAGCTCTTGTTGGGAGGGATGCCGCTCTGTTAAGGAGAGATGATGCTTTAGCTCATAGAGACACCACTATTGGTGAGCGGGATGAGGCCAGATCATCTAGAGATGCAGTGATTGTTGAGCGGGATAGCGCTATATCTGCCCGAGATATCGCTGTTACAGATAGTACTGTAGTGAGGTCCCTTACTACTGGCATCATTGTAGAGATGAGCACGTATATTAATGAGCATAGTGTCACCATGCAGTTGGCTACAGATCTGTTGGCTCGTGTAGAGACCCTTGGGTAGGAGATCATAACGTTACCTCCTTATTCGGAGAGGGATGCCATGTTGGACTTGATATCCCACATATACATTGATTTGTAGACGGGCTTGTATTTTCCTGCACAGACTAGCTTAGCCATTTTTGTCATGTACATCACATATTGTATTTATTAAACAATATTATATATGGCAGGGAAATATATGTTGATTCACTTCCCTTTTAGTTATGCCTTGTTACTTGCTTGATATTTACCTATTTCTCCAGAGCTTGTGATCTGGATGTATTTTGAACTCCTCCTTGATGGATGGACATTGAGATATCTAATGATATTTTAGAATGGATCGTTGATCTGTGTGTATTCCCTACCATCTTTGGTGTCTTGGGACTGGTGTATGGAGAGGAGTGTGGCTTTCCTCTCTAAGGTTGACCACACCACAGATGGTCGCCGATACTCCTTTGTATGGGGGAGCCCAGGTAGTTCCATCTCTTATGGATTGGTGTTTCTCTTTGAGGAATCAACCGCAGCT
Source organism: Panax notoginseng (assembly GCA_016801055.1). Classification (NCBI taxonomy): domain Eukaryota; kingdom Viridiplantae; phylum Streptophyta; class Magnoliopsida; order Apiales; family Araliaceae; genus Panax; species Panax notoginseng. The sequence goes on from CM029021.1 coordinate 36,264,883, forward strand.
TAGATGGTCGTCGATTCTCCCATTTATGTGGGGAGACCATGTAGTTCCATCCCTTTGGTCTGAAGCCGATGAAGTGTGGTGTATTGAAGGATGATCCCAGTACCGTTGACAAGTGTTTATGTTTTGGTAGGGGGTAAGAACGAACCATGAATGGCTGCCTACGTACTCCTATTAAAGAGGAGATCAGGTCTGCGTAGTTCGAACTTGGTGTAGAGGTTCAACGCTGTATGTGGCAAAGGGTGCAGAGATGTGTTTGTTTTTATTTTTTCTGTAGTGAGAAAGATGTAGAGATGTTTTTTTATTTTTTTTTGGTGAGATAGAACCATAAAAATGGCTGCCTATATACTCCCGTGTATTGGGGAGATCAAGTCGATGTAGCTCACCCCATGTATAGGAGGAGTTGCAGACGACAAGTTTGATCCCATGTACAGGACAAACTGGAAGTGTGAAAAGTTTTATCCCTGGTGGGACAAACTGAGGGTATGAAAGGTTTAATCCCTGGTGGGATAACCTGAGGGTGTATGATGGATTTGATGATTCGAAACTAGGCTGCTGGTTGGAAGGTGTGTTTGTCCCTGATGGGGCAAACAGATGTGAAGAAAGGTTGTATGTAGTGAGAAAGGTTTAGAAAACCTGAACTGATTGAGGATCTGATGATCCAAACCCAGGTTGCTAGTTTGCTGGTAACATCAGACATAGTACCGTTTCACGGTGTCCGAATTGATGAGTTGTGAAAATTCATCGCCATCCATTTCCTGCAATCTGAGAGCTCCTCCTGTCAATACCTCCTTGACAACAAACGGACCTCCCCAGTTTGGGACGAATTTTCCTTTGGATTGATCTTGGTTGTCAAGAATTTTCTTCAAGACCAAGTCATGCTCCTTGAATTGTCGTAGCCGGACTTTTCTGTTGTAGGATCTGGCGATCCTCTGTTGGTATAACTGACCATGGAAGATAGTAACGACTCGCCTTTCATCTATTAGAGACAATTGGTGATACCTATCTTGTAACCACTGGTCTTCATCCTACTGAGCGTCTATCAACACTCTGAGGGATTCCATTTTCACTTCTATGGGGAGCACTGCTTCCATCCCATAGGTCAATGAGTAGGGGGTTGCCCTAGTGGAAGTATGCATTGATGTTCTGTAGGCTAATAGAGTCAGAGGCAATAAGTCAGGCCATCCTTTGTGATTGGCGGACATCTTTTGCATGATCTTTTTGATATTCTTATTAGCCGCTTCAACAACACCATTCATCTTTGGACGGTAGATGACGGAGTTAAGATATTTGATGTGGAATTTACTGCATAACTCCTCCATCATTATGTTGTTGAGGTTTTTGGCATTGTCTGACACAATTACCTCTAGTTGTCCATATCGACAAATGATATTATTTCTGATGAAAGCAATGATAACTTCTTTAGTAACCCTGGGGAAGGAGGCTGCTTCTACCCACTTGGTGAAGTAGTCGATCATGATGAAAATGAATCGATGACCATTACTGGCTTTGGGCTCGATGGGCCCAATCACGTCCATTCCCCACATTGAGAAGGGCCAAGGCGAACTCATATTGTGGAGCTCCCTTGGAGGGGCGTGGATAGCATTCCCATGAATTTGGAATTGGTAGCATCTCTTGACGTGATCATCACAGCCAGCTTTGAGAGAGAGCCAGTAATGCCCTATTCTTAGGATCTTCTTGACAAGTAGGGGGCCGCTCATGTGTGGGCCACATACTCCACCATGGATTTCATCCATAAGCCTTTAAGATTGGTCCTTGTCCAGACATCTGAGGAGACCTAGTCTTGCATCTCTTTTGTAGAGTGCATCTCCACTCAGGTAGAATTTCATAGCCATTCGATGGATCCACTTTCTTTCAGCTTGACTCGCCTCAGCGGGTGTAGATCCATCTCACAGATACTCCTTGATATGCTGATACCAAGGGTGTTGGATGGGAGGTAGCTCATCCGATACTTCTCCAATGTAGTTCCCATAGGCTGGTGCCTTTTATCGGGCAAATGTGATGGTTGGCATGTTTCCTTTATCAATTATATTGATCAAAGAGGCCAAGGCTGCTAGTGCATCCGCAAAATCATTCCTATTCCGAGGAATGTGGAGGAAGGATATTTCTTCAAACTCCAAAGCCATCTGTAGAACCTACCGATGGTAAGGCAGCAAATGTAGCTCTTTGGTGTGATAGATTCCAGTGGTTTGTCTGATTACCAATTCGGAATCTCCAAAGACAGTTAACCGTCTGAAGTTTTAGCCCCATGATACAGCCTTCATACTCAGCCGTGTTGTTGGTGTTGGCAAACTGCAATTTGACGGTGATGGGATGCTGCTCCCCCATAATGGATACCAGAACTGTTCCAGCTCCAGAACCTTCCATGTTTACGGCTCCATCGAAATACATCTTTCATGATTGGCGTGTATCGTCCTGATGGTATTGTTGAATTGTCATTATCCCTTCATCAGGAAAGTATGTTTCCATGGGTTTGAAATCCCCTAAAGGTGCGGCGGCCAGTTGATCCGCAATGCCTTGTCCTTTAATAGACTTTTGCGTCACGTAGACGATGTCAAATTGTTGTAGGATCAACTGCCATTTGGACAGTCGACAATTAAACATGGCTTTACTGAATATGTATTTGAGAGGATCGACGCGGGATGTGACGCCCTCCAAAATTGGTATACATCACCCATCTTGAGTCATCAAATACATGGTACAAAATACAAATAAAAATTAATTATACAACTGTCGTGTAAAATACGACAAAACATAAGCTGTGAGTTTAAATACAACACTTTCTTCTAAACAGGATTCAAACTCAAAATAAGTCCTCAATACATTTATTTTCACATTATTTCATAGAATATTGAGGACTACTAATGCTATCCTCTGAACCGTCACTCCGTTCCCCGACTAGTCCCCGCTACGTTTTCATTTTCTGAAGAGAACAATGAAAACAAAAGGATGAGCTCAACTAGCCCAGTAAGAAATATTATGACTAAGATAATGTAGAATAAATTATCGTTAGCCTTCAACAGTTTAAACTGATAAAACATAACAAACTTCAAGTTTAACTGCAGCAGAATAAGCAATCCATTAAAAGAGTCAAGTAGAGAATAAAATCTACTATCTTTTATGATTTAAAAGGTTTTTCATCACTTTTATCGCTGAGACTCTGCTTAATAAATAATCCACATCATCGAATCACCCCTGCACTATGGCCAATGATATTCTTTAGTATCACAACCACAAATAATCCATGCACTATGGGCCAAGGATATTCGTGTATTCATCAATGGTCATGATCATGCCAACAACTGTCCATTCAATGCACTATGGGCCAATGAGGACTTTTACCACATCATTTGTAACATTATGGTCATGATTACACCGAATAATCCCTGGTTATAATCATACCAAGTCTATCTATGTACTACATGCCACAGATGACTTTCAACAAAATATAAACATGAGGATGATGACAATGATATAAGAATTCAATAAAACAAGTTCAAGAATTAATTAATCCAGGAACCAATAACGTCCAAATTGTCAACATGATATTGTTTTGTGCAGTAAAATTTAAGAATGTTTAGAAGAATATTTCCATGAAAAGATACTGGATGAAGCGCAAATATCAAGGATATTCCACTAATTTCATGGAGTATAGAAGTCAAAACTTTAACCAACTGAGTATAATAAAGAATGGAATAACAAAAGAAATCACCAGGCATGCGATAGACCGCACAGACAAGTTATTCCAACAGAATAATAAATAATGGAACCAGGTCATGCGTAAACGCACAGACAGAATATTCCAACAGAATAATAAAGAATGGAACCAGGTCCGACGTAAAACGCACAGACAGGATATTCCAACAGAATAATAAAGAATGGAACCAGGTCCGACGTAAAACGCACAGACAGGATATTCCAACAGAATAATAAAGACTGGAATCAGGTCCGGCGTAAAATGCACAGACAGGATATTACAACAGAATAATAAAGAATGGAATAACAGAAGAATTTTACCAAGTATAGGGTAGCTCGCGTATATAGGTTATTCCAACAGAATAATAAATAATGGAATAACAGAAGTTCTCTTCATGGATACAAAAGAAATAATACCCCTTACCGTTAAAGAAACTGGATATAAGAATAGGGAAGTAACATAATACTTTTCTTCTTTATCTCTCAGTGAATTCGTAAGAAAATAATGAGGGAATGAGCTTCTATTTATAGAAGAATGGACTGCATAGTAACTAATTCATGAACGGTCCAGATTGATTTACTTTAATCGGACGGTCCATAATTAAAGTAAAATCTTTTAAATAAAATATAATATATATATATATAATAATACATGTTGAATTTTAACAAAAAAAATAAAACTGCCAACTTTTCATCCGAATTCTTCTCACTTATTTGCAACTTGCAAGATATATCTATATATATAGATATATCTATATATATAAACCCACTCACAATTTATATATATATATATATATATATATATATATATATTATAATCACACACATGCCAATTATATATCCTCCACCCACTAACACAACACACCACTTGATAAAAATTCCCCCACCAAAACCCACTACCACACACACACTCCTACACACATGAAAACACACACACACACACACACAAAAGTCAAATATATATACATATATATATATATATATATACTTTATAACTTTCGTCTGATAATTTTAAAAAATGGGTAAATAGGGATCTAAATAATAAGCAAAACTGAGTGAATTCTCACGTAAGCATCAACAATCAAAACCGTGTGTTACTGTGTAACTACGCGTATTACTGTACTTTTAACACCGGATGTTTCAACAGTTAACGGCAAAACTTCTGCCGTTATTTTCATAAAGTATTTTTGTTATTTTCTTAATCCGATAATAATTCCGTTGTGGGGTCCACCAATGATTTTGCCGTTGTACGAATATTTCCTGTTAAAACGAATATTCCCCGACCAATCGAATATTATATAACAACTTGCGTACTTTGTAAAAATTATAAATATTATCCACAACTATAACATTATATCAAATTCATTCCATAAAATTTAAAAATGATATTTATAGAAAAAATCATCTTTATTTAAAAAGTTGGGATCTTACAACCTCCCCTTCTTATGAAATTTTGCTCTCAAAATTAGGGTACTTACCTGGTATGTCGAAGAGGTAGGGACACCTTGATTTCATTTTAGATTCTAACTCCCAAGTCATTTCCTCAACATCGTGGTTTCTCCACAAAACTTTGACTTGAGGTATAACCTTGGAGCGTAGAATATGTTCCTTCTTATCCAAGATTTGAACATGAACCTCTTCATACGTCAAATCTTCCGCTATTTCGTCCGGTTCTAACTTAATAATGTGGTTCTGGTCTTTCACATACTTACGTAACATGGATATGTGAAAAACGTTATGAACACGAGACATACTTGGCGGTAAAGCGAGTCTATAGGCCACAGTTCCTACTCAATCGAGGATTAAAAATGGGCCGATGAATCGAGGATTGAGCTTTTCTCTCTTTTCAAACCTCGTAACTCCTTTCCATGGAGCAACACGTAACAACACATGATCTCCTATATCGAATTCCACGTCCTTTCGATGAAGATCATCATAACTCTTTTGTCGATCTTGTGAGGTTTTTTATACGTTGTCGGATCGTTTGAATCTTTTTTGTAGTCATACGTACTAACTCTGGTCCCAACAACGTTGCTTCACCCACCTCATCCCAGCATACTGGAGAACGACACTTTCTTCCATACAACGCCTCAAATGGAGCCGTGCCAATACTTGCTTGATAACTGTTGTTGTAGGAAAACTCCACCAATGGTAAGAACTTATCCCAACTTCCCTTAAAATCAAGGACCCAGAGTCTTAATAGATCTTCAAGAGTTTGAATAGTCCTCTTCGACTGTCCATCCGTCTGAGGATGATATGTCGAGCTAAATAGTATATCTGTGCCCATAGCTTTTTGCAAACTAACCCAAAATCGTGAAGTGAATCTTGGGTCTCGATCAAACACTATGGATACTAGTATACCATGCAATCTTATAACCTCGTTTATGTACATACGAGTAAGACGTTCAAGTGTATAAGTTTCTCGTATCGGTAAGAAATGAGCAGACTTGGTCAATCTATCAACAATGACCCAAATCGCATCTATGCCTTAAGAAACCTTGGGAAGACCGGTAACGAAATCCATGGTAATGTGCTCCCACTTCTATTCTGGAATTTCAAGTGGTTGTAATGGGCCTTTTGGTACTTGATGCTCCGCTTTGACTCGTTGACAAGTTAGACACCTTGAGATAAATAACGCTATCTCTCTCTTCATATTGCTCCACCAAAATATATGACGAAGATCATGATACATTTTGGTACTTCCAGGATGGATTGCAAACGGTGTGTTGTGCGCCTCCATCATGATTTCATACTTTAAATCAGGGTTGCTAGGAACACAAAGTCTGGAGTTGACTCGAAGTATTCCTTCTTTATCGATTCTTGCTTCCGGCATAGCACCTTCTTGCACTTTCTTCCTCATACGCATCAGCTCCAGGTCTGTAGCTTGAGCAGCTTTAACTTTATCGATTAAAGTTGGTTCTACTCGTATATTCGCCATCATCACATGGGTCCCTGGAGTCTTTAACTCTATCTCCATCCTTTGTAAGTCACACAAAATGGGCCTTTGTGTTGACAATATCGCACTCGTACTTGCATATGATCTTCTGCTCAATGCGTCAGCTACCACGTTCGCTTTTACAGGATGGTATTGGATGGTATGATTATAATCTTTCAACAGTTCAAGCCAACGTCGTTGTCGCATGTTGAGTTCCTTTTGAGTGAAGAAATATTTGAGGCTTTTATGATCCGTAAAGATCTCCACTTACTCCCCATACAAGTAATGCCTCCAAATTTTAAGTGCAAAGACAACAGCTGCCAACTCTAGATCATGAGTAGGATAATTCCTCTCATATTCTTTGAGTTGTCGCGAGGCATATGCTATGACTTTTCCATGTTACATGAGAATACATCCCAACCTTTTGCTCGAAGCATCACTGTAGATGACAAATCCCTCCGAGTCAGATGGTATTGTCAGAACAGGTGCTGAAATGAGTCTCCTCTTGAGTTCTTGAAAACTCTTCTCGAATTCTTCGCTCCAACCAAACTTTGTATCTTTCTGAGTCAGCTGAGTTAATGGAGTAGCGATTCGAGAAAATTCTTTCACGAATCTACGATAATAACCAGCTAAATTGAGAAAGCTATGTACTTCGGTCACTGATTTAGGTTGCTCCCAGCTTTGAATAGCTTCAATCTTTGCTGGGTCAACAGATATTTCATGACTTGATACCACGTGCCCAAGGAATGCTACTTCCTCAAGCCAGAACTCACATTTATTTAACTTGGCATAAAGCTTATATTCACGAAGCTTTTGGAGTATCAGCTTCAAGTGTTGCTCATGATCTTCACGGCTTTTGGAATAAATAAGGATGTTATCAATAAAGACGACTACAAAGTGATCCAAATATTCTTTGAATACTCGGTTCATCATATCCATGAAGGCAGCAGGAGCATTAGTCAATCCAAAGGATATGACTAGGAATTCATAATGCTCGTACCGAGTTCTGAAAGCCGTCTTTGAAATGTCATCTGTTTTAATCTTCAATTGGTGATATCCAGAACGAAGATCAATCTTTGAAAAGAATTTGGCTCCTTGCAACTGGTCAAACAGGTCATCAATACGTGGCAATGGTTACCTATTTTTGATGGTGACATGATTCAACTCCCGATAATCAATACAAAGTTGCATACTCCCATCTTTCTTCTTCACGAATAGAACAGGAGTACCCCAAGGAGAAGTACTAGGATGAATAAAGCCAATGTCTAATAATTCCTGCAGTTGGGTCTTTAACACTTGAAGTTCAACAGGAGCCATTCGATATGGGGCTTTGAAAATGGGTTTTGTACCGGGTTCAAGGTCGATACAAAATTTAATTTCATGCTCTGGGGGTAGGCCAGGAAGTTCTTCAGGGAATACGTCAGGGAATATATTAACAATAGAAATATCATTCAAAACTGACGTATTTTTGTTTAGATCCATGACATGAGCTAAGAAAGCTTGACATCCATTTTTCAATAAACGAATAGCTTTATGGCTTGAAATGACATTGATTGATTTTAATGGTTTAGTTGTTTGAATTCGCATAATAGGTTGGTTAGGAATATGAAAGCTAACAACCTTACGAAAATAATCAATTTTTGCATGATGAGTAGTTAACCAATCAATCCCTAGAATCACGTCAAATACAAGTATTTTCAATGAAATAAGATTAACAGGTAATGTGAGAGATTTAAACCAAACAAGACTTATAAACAGTGGATGTAATGAAGGTTTCTCCCAACGGAGTTTCCACAGATAAGTCAAAGTCTAATTACTCTGGAGTCAAATTTAATCGTTGAGCGCAAGTAGGAGAAATAAAAGAATGGGTAGAATCGGTATCAAATAAGGTATAGACTTCGCTAGAATTTATGATAAGCTTACCCGTGATGACCTCATTTGGGTTCTTTGCTTTCTGGGAGGTCACTACAAACGCTCTCCCTTGCACTACTAGCTTTGACTTTTCTGGGACGGCCTTTGGAGCCTTCATCCTAGCTGAACTTGTCTTCGGTGAACGACTAAATCGGGCTAGGTGACCTTTTCTTCCACAATTATAACATGCTTTGGATGGTATCGCACTGTTTGGACTGATGTGTCCCTCCACTCCGCATTTGAAGCATATGATAGGTGGTCGTTCTCCTTCCTTAACAACGGGTGCTAGTGCCGACGTCTTTCTATCATTGTTGAATCTCCTCTTCTTGAAATGTCCATTCTTATTATTTTGGCCCTGATTACCACCGAAGTGGTTACCATTTCTGGCCTGTTGATTCCCTCCACGCTTGTTGTCACCGCTTCGATGACTACTCTCACTGGTATTATCATTTTGCCGGCTGCTCTCTTTTGGTTGCGTTGACTCGTTATTGCGCTCCACTAATTGAGCCCTATTTACAACATCTGAATACAAACACAGTTTATGAGAAATAAGATGTTGACGTATCTCGGGTTTCAAACCTCTTAGAAACATCCGCGTCATTCTTTCCTCATTGTCAACCAAATGAGACGTAAACCGGGACAACTGGGCAAACTTAGCTTCGTACTGCGACACGGTCATATTGTTCTGCTCTGACTTGATGAATACTTTCGGGAAAGTACTTGTCGTTGAATAGTTCTTGGAACTTCTCCCAAGACATCTTCAGTGCGGCAGGTTGAGTACGCTTTACCGATTTCCACCAGTAATCTGCCTCTCCTCGCAACATAAAGGTGGCAAAGGGAATCTTTTGCTCCTCGGAGCATCCCAAGACATCAACTATCTTGGTGATCTGCTTTATCCACGTCTCCGCCTTAAGTGGTTTTGGTTCTCCAATAAACTCCGGTGGTCCCGGCTCCTTGAACTATTTAGCGGTGACCATCCGAGAGTTGTCAGTATTTCCACCTGTATTTTGGACAGGAGTCTCTCTTGCCTGATGTTGTACAAAATTACAGAAAGCTCCTAAACATTCTGTCGTTTGCCATTTGGTTGGTGTTGCTGTTCACATGAGGATTATTGCCTTCCTGATGCACATTATCTTGGGTGTTGATTTATGGTGACTCAACGGTCTCCTGTGCTCCATTGATATTCTCAACATTCTCGGATGTCATTTTCAAATACTGCCACAAAACAAAGGTTAATTGACATGTAACATATTATCACTATACTCTGACCGACCAATTAAATACCAAATAAACTTAGGTAGGTCATACTAGCGAAGGAATTCCCCGTCTCTCCCCTCCTAGTTCTGGTTTCACATCTTAGCCAGGGATCATATCCCTAAGCTCTGATACCAACTGTGACGCCCCCCAAAATAGGTATACATCACCCATCTTGAGTCATCAAATACATGGTACAAAATACAAATAAAACTTAATTATACAACTATCATGTAAAATACGACAAAACATAAGATGTGAGTTTAAATACAACACTTTCTTCTAAACATGATTCAAACTCAAAATAAGTCCTCAATACATTTATTTTCATACTATTTCATAGAATATTGAGGACTACTAATGCTATCCTCTGAACCGTCACTCCGTTCCCCGACTAGTCCCCGCTACGTTCTCATTTCCTGAAGAGAACAATGAAAACAAAAGGGTGAGCTCAACTAGCCCAGTAAGAAATATTATGACTAAGATAATGCAGAATAAATTATCGTTAGCCTTCAACAGTGTTAAACTGATAAAACATAACAAACATCAAGTTTAACTACAGCGGAACAAGCAATCCATTAAAAGAGTCAAGTAGAGAATAAAATCTACTATCTTTTATGATTTAAAAGGTTTTTCATCACTTTTATCGCTGAGACTCAGCTTAATAAATAATTCACATCATCGAATCACCCCTGCACTATGGCCAAGGATATTCTTTAGTATCACAACCACAAATAATCCCAAGGATATTCGTGTATTCATCAATGGTCATGATCATGCCAACAACTGTCCATTCAATGCACTACGGGCCAATGAGGACTTTTACCACATTATTTGTAACATTACGGTCATGATTACACCGAATAATCCCTGGATATAATCATACTAAGTCCATATATGTACTATATGCCACAGATGACTTTCAACAAAATATAAACATGAGGATGATGATAATGACATAAGAATTCAATAAAATAAGTTCAAGAATTAATTAATCCAGGAACCAATAACGCCCAAATTGTCAACATGATACTGCTTTGTGCAGTAAAATTCAAGAATATTTAGAAGAATATTTCCATGAAAAGATACTAGATGAAACGCAAATATCAAGAATATTCCACTAATTTCATGGAGTATAGAAGTCAAAACTTTAACCAACTGAGTATAATAAAGAATGGAATAACAAAAGAAATCACCAGGCATATGATAGACCGCACATACAGGTTATTCCAACAGAATAATAAATAACGGAACCAGGTCATGCGTAAACGAACAGACAGGATATTCTAACAGAATAATAAAGAATGGAACCAGGTCCTGCGTAAAACGCACAGACAGGATATTCCAACAGAATAATAAAGAATGGAACCAGGTCCGACGTAAAACGCACAGACAGGATATTCTAACAGAATAATAAAGACTGGAATCAGGTCCGGCGTAAAATGCACAGACAGGATATTCCAACAGAATAATAAAGAATGAAATAACAGAAGAATTTCACCAAGTATAGGGTAGCCCGCGTATACAGGTTATTCCAATAAAATAATAAATAATGGAATAATAGAAGTTCTCTTCATGAATACAAAAAAAATAATACCCCTTACCGTAAAAGAAACTAGATATAAGTAGGGAAGTAGCATAATACTTTTTTTCTTTATCTCTCAGTGAATTCGTAAGAAAATAATAAAGGAATGAGCTTCTATTTATAGAAGAATGGACTGCATAGTAACTAATTCATGAACGGTCCAGATTGATTTACTTTAATCGGACGGTCCATAATTAAAGCAAAATCTTTTAAATAAAATATAATATATATATAATAATACATGTAGAATTTTAACAAAAAAAAAAACAAAACTGCCAACTTTTCATCCGAATTCTTCTCACTTATTTGCAACTTACAAGATATATATATATATATATATATATATATATATATATATATATATATAAACCCACTCACAATTTATATATATATTATAATCACACACATACCAATTATATATCCTCCACCCACTAACACAACACACCACTTGATAAAAATTCCCCCACCAAAACCCACTACCACACACACACTCCTACACACATGAAAACACACACATACACACATAAAAGTCAAATATATATATATATATATATATACTTTATAACTTTCGTCTGATAATTTTGAAAAATGGGTAAATAGGGATCCAAATAATAAGCAAAACTGAGTGACTTCTCACATAAGCATCAATAATCAAAACCGTGTGCTACTGTGCAACTACGCGTATTACTGTACTTTTAACAACAGGTGTTTCAACAGTTAACGGCAAAACTTCCGCCGTTATTTTCATAAAGTATTTTTGTCATTTTCTTAATCTGACAATAATTTCGTTGTGGGGTCCACCAATGATTTTGCCGTTGTACGAATATTCCCTGTTAAAAAGAATATTCCCCGACCAATCGAATATTATATAACAACTTGCGTACTTTATAAAAATTATAAATATTGTCCACAACTATAACATTATATCAAATTCATTTCATAATATTTAAAAATGATATTTATAGAAAAAATTATCTTTATTTAAAAAGTTGGGGTCTTACACGGGATATGACATGGGTTGTGTGACCATGGAGATAATGCTGTAATCTCATGGAGGCCCATGCTAAAGCATAACAAGTTTTCTCAATCAGAGTATACTTGTGTTCACTGTTGCTAAATCTTTTTCTGAAGTAATAGATAGCTCTTTCTTGGCCTCTATCATCTTTCTATCTCAGCATGCAGCCCATGGCGTTGCCATTGATTGACAGGTACATAAATAGGAGAACACCATCCCTGGGAGGTACCAAAATAAGAGCGTTAAGTAGTTGCTTTTTGATTGTAAGGAAGGCTTTCTGACACTCATCATCCATTTCATGGAGGAGTTTTTCCTTTACAACTTAAAGATAGGCTCACAAGTTGCTGTGAGTTGAGAAATGAGTTGGCTAATGAAGTCGATTCTTCCTAAAAATCCCCGTATTTCCTTCTCTATTTGAGGTATGAGCATTTCTGTGATGGCCTGGATTTTGGTAGAATTCAGTTCAATCCCTTTGTGGCTTACTAGAAATCCTAACAACTTACTTGATTTAATGCCAAAGGTGCACTTGGCTGGATTCAACTTTAAGTTGTACTTACGTAACCTGTTGAAGAGCTTTTTGAGATGGTCTAGGTGGTCTTCCTCCCTTCGGGACTTGACAATGATGTCATCCACATAGATCTTTATCTCTTTGTGCATTAAATCGTGAAAAAGAGCCATCATGGCTCGCTTATAGGTAGTTCTGGCATTGATGAGGCCGAATGACAACCATTTATAGGAAAAGGTTCCCCAAAGAGTGATGAATGCAGTTTTCTCACGATCCTTTTTAGCAACCATGATTTGATGGTACCTCGCAAAGTAATCAGCAAAGGAGTACATGTCATATTGAGCTGTATTGTCAATGAGTATGTGGATGAATGGTACAGGAAAGCTATCTTTGAGACAAGCTTTATTTAGATCCATGTAATCCACGCAAACTCGTACCTTTTCTCCAGGTTTAGGCACGGGGACTATGTTGGATAGCCACTCAGGGTATATTGATACCATGATAATGTCAGCTTGAAATTGTTTCACAATTTCTTCTTTAACCTTTAAACTCCACTTAGGTTTTAATATCCTGAGCTTCTGCCTGACTGGCTTGAATCCCTCTTTGATAGGGAGGCGATGAATGACAATGTCAGTGGACAAACTGACCATGTCTTCATGGGACAATGCAAACACATCCTGGATTTGGGTCAATAGAGTAACCACGTCATTCCTTTGGCTTGGAGCAAGGTCCGTACCAATATGGATTTATTTGGAGTTTTCTGAGGTTTCGAGGTTAAAAGATGTGGTTTGATCAAGATTTGGCTTGGATTTGTCTTCGATCCATTCTTTAATCTCTTGAGGTATCTCATAGTCCTCTTATATTTTCATCAAGTCTGAGTCCAACTTTACATCAAAGTTACAGTCCTCGTGGAGAATAGGCATCTCATCAGCAAGTTTAGGCACATCTAACTTTAGAGCCCTAAAACTTTCACTTAATATATGAAATTGTTTAATCATACAAAGTTTTAGCATGTAATGACAAAAGTAACTACTAATACTGTACAGAAAAGTAAGCAGTTATTACTATCTACAGAGCAGAGGAAAATTTTGCCCTTCTTACCCTCGTCGGCAAATGCAAGGAGTGCTGCTCTAATTGCCAAGGGTGAAGTCCTGGTGGATGGCTGTGATGAAGGGGTTGTTATAGTCCTCCTTCTCCCGAATGATGACCATAATGTCTAGACAATCATCGTCTGGGATGTCTCTGTTCATACCTTCACTATGGACTATGACACATATGTTTGATAAGCATCTTACAATGTCTTGCTTATGCCTCCGATCCTTTTCCTCCGCCTACGGATCTGATATCAAGACTTCCTTTCCTTTGACTGGTATCGGCTTAGGAAATAACATAGCTACCACACGGGCAGAAACCTTTACTGAAGTCTGTATAGATTCAGCTTCTGTAGGTGCAGGAAATCGTCGTATGGCTGAAAATGAAGGAACCTATTTGTGTTTGTGAGGATCCTGTAACTTGACCCAAGAGAATAGCCTAGTCCGGCTGTCCCTGTTTGACTTGGAACTTGAATTGGGCGCTTAATGCCCTGATGATCCTTGCCTAACCCTTGTCCAGGTTGAGAACCCAAAGAAATCATCTCTTAACTTGCCGACATTACCTCGACAGAAACTCTGGGTATCAGAGGTGGCGCCCCAATGGGTTGGTAGTGAGTGTTGCTCAGCTCAAGGGCCTGGAAGATGACAGGCTCAACTTCTGCATTGAAACTGATGAGTGGTATGTCATCTTGTACAGGACATTCTGGCTCAGTATTAATAGTGACTAGGCTGCTATTAATGATGTATTTGAGCTATTGATGAAGGGTGGAAGGGATGGCACCAACCATGTGAATCCACGGTCTTCCCAAGAGTAGGTTGTATCCTGTATCTATCTTAAGTACATGAAAGGATATGCAGAATGTATGTGGTCCAATCTCTACAGATAACTCAATCTCTTCGATAGCATTTCGTCGGGATCCATCGAAAGCTTTGATAATTGTATGGCTACTTTAGATCCTGATGAGATTGATATTCATCTTCTCTAAGGTGGCGTAAGGGCAGATGTTTATGAAAGATCCCCCATCTATCAGAACTCCTCTCACCATATATCCGGAGGACATAACCGCTATGTGCAATAGTTTGCAATGACCCATCCCTTTAGGAGGTATGTCATCATCAGTGAAGGATATCACATTGCTATTGAAGATGTGATCAACTAGATGATGGAATTGTTCAACATCCACTGATTTTGGCAAGTAGGCTTCTTCTAAGACTCTTAGTAAGACCTTGCGGTGATCCTCTAAGGAGAAAACCAAGTCTAGTATAGAAATCTATTGTGGAGCTTCTTTCAAGCTTAAAAGCACCTTGGCTTCATTATGTCTCATAGTACGGAGGAATTCTTCAATCTTCTCCATGGGAATTTTCCCTTTTGACCTGATGGTAAGCTTCATCACCCGTTGGGGAAGATACAATGGATTCTCTTTCAACACTGCAACAATTATATTAGACGTGGATCTTTTAGCCTCTCTATAATTCCATGGCACTTTCTGTAGGCTGACAACATGATACTGTGGCCTGAATGGCAATGTAATTGGCTTTGGCGCAGCCACTTTCAAAGGGTTTTCAACACCTTTGAGTTAAATAGGTTGAATTGCATGTGATGTGGTAGCCAAATCCCCCTCAGAAGATATAACTGCTACGACTTCCTTCCATTTTGTAGGAACTGTGTCCCCATTCTCAAGTAATACAACGTCATAATCTGTCATTTATAGGACACCGCTGCCAATTAAGTTCTGAATAAGATGGCGGAGTGCCCAACATTCTTCAGTGGTGTGACCGCGAGAGCGAGAGTGAGAGTGGTATTGGCATACTCCATTAAAATCAAACCGTCTTGAGCGCGGGCTGATTGGAGGTAACAGAGCTGTAATTCTTCCCTCATTGATCAGCATCTGTAATATTTCTTCCATCGGTTGGCCTAAATAGATGAATTCCCTTTTGTAGGCTAAATCCCGACGGGCTTTGGTAATTGCTCTTTTTGCAATTTTATCCTCCAGTGTTTCACTTTCTAGAGTACGTGGTGGAGTACTTGGAATAAAAGGAAAGAGGCTAGCATGCTCTTGGCTGAATAATTGACATGTGACTTGGTGTTGATGAACCACTAGTTCTGCTAATTGGTTGACCTGCTCACTCAGAGCTTTCATTTTTCGTTCCATCATAAACTGGAACTATGCAAAATCCCATTTGTTAGCACTATCCTTGCTGGATTGGGATGAACCACCCTTATAGTTGGAGCTCTGTCCATTGCTCCAATTAATCATGTTAACCTCCTCTTCCTTGTGTTGAGTAAAAGGGTTGTCTTGAATATGAGGCTGATCGGGTTTGGTCACCACAATCTCACCATTGTTAATTAAGTCTTGGATTTTATGCTTCAGGGCCCAACAATCTTGAGTATCATGTCTCGGAGCTCCAACATGATAAGCACATGTCTTTCTTGCATTAAAACCCTTTCCACTTGGATTGGCTGGTGGAAGAAGATGGTTAATTTTCTTCTGGGCTGTTAGAAGTTTGAGAATGTTGTCTAGTGAATCCCCTAAGGGTGTGAACACTCGGGTACGTCTGACTTCTCCACTTTTTGGCAATGAAGGGTTTGAAGACTGTGCTTAGAAAGGGGAATAGCTTCTCCTCTGAATAGGCATATTCTGGTTGCCTTTTTGTCCTTGCAGTATCAAGGAAAAATCTTCCTCTTTCTTCTTATGAACCCTCCGGGGGTTGTTTCCATAACTTCCAAACTGGATGTGCTCAGCTACAACTTTTAGAGCGGCAAGGTCTTGAATCTTTCCTAACTTCAATCCCATCTCAACCATTTCTCCGTGTTTGATCATTTTAGAGAATGGTTTGCCAATGCCAGCTAAAACTCTCTCATAGAAGGGAGCTTCTTGAATGTCTGTGAAGGTCATCACCATTTCAGACTCAATCATAGATGGAATAACTTGAGCAGCCAGACGCCTCCATCTTTGGGCCTCTAAAAGACTCATTAGCTTGTTTCTTGACTTTGGTAATTTGGTACCGGTCAGGAGCCATCTGAGTTTGGAAACTGTACTGATTAAGGAAAGTATAGGCTAGCTCCTCCCAGCTATACATTTTGGAGTTGTCTAATCTGGTTTACCATGATTTGGCTTCTCTAGTCAGACTTTTCTGGAACAGCTGCATTCTGAGTTTTTCATCCTCGGCATAAGATCCGAGCTCTCCAATGAATACATTCAAATGTGTGTAAGGATCTCCCAATCCATCATACTTTTCAAAATTGGGAGTCTTGAACTTTTCTGGATATTGAACTCCAGGGAAGATGCAAAGGTTTGAATATGAAACACTCCCGTGTGCTCCAATCCCTTTGATAGACCAAATGGTCTCTTCCATTTGTAGGACTTTCTTCCTGATATCACCAGTGTCTGGATCTTCTTTGAGATGGGTGTTTTAAGGGGCTTTGTTGGTTTTGTCTAGCTCAGGTGTGGGAATTTCTTTATCCGGACCCTGGGTTCCTCCATGTGCAGAGGATTCTGTATGTACAGGTGTTTGTGGACCCTGAGTGGACTTGTGCAGTTCTTTAAGCAAAATAACCAACTTTGTAATTTGGTCACTTAATCCTTCAAACTCGCGAGAGAGAGTAGGATTAGACTGGCCAGATGTAGTCATGCTTGACTGTAGGCTTGTTGCCTTTTTGGACTTTGAACGGGTGACAGGACCAATTGTTTCCCTACAAAAAGACTTATGTAGTTTAGTCTTAGGGAGTGTAGAAATGTTACATGCTATGTTAGGTGTCCGTTTAGGAGTATTATCCTGTAAAACGGATGTTAGTTGTGTGATAGATTTTGATATGAAAGGGATTGCATGTACGCATATTCCTTTATATTTTCCATTACATTGAGATTGACATGGAAATGAAATTACAAATAATTGAAATGGGAAAGTATGAAGAGACTTTCCTCCGCGTTTGGTTTATCAGAGGCTGACCTATCTTAGGTTACTCTCGCGATTTTTGGCATGAAGGTTCCCAAATCATCATAATTTACTTAACGGGAAGTTAATCCGGTCTTTTAACTTGAGCGAATTTGGGTGGTGCCATTTCTGAGCCTCGTTGGAATTAGTCTCCCTACGAGTTCAGTAATCAAACACCGACAGGATAGCCTCCTGGTGGAGGGACCACTCAACATACATTCACATACAATGCGCCTCACCGTATAGAAATGATAAAGTATGCGAAGCACTGATATCACAGGCAGATATAGTGTGAAGCACTAAGTACAGTAAGTAAATGCATTGGTACACATTCATTAAAATATAAATGCAACATCCACACACAAGCAGATAACTATTTTGAAAAGCTTTGATAGCAACTTAAGCCCTCTTATTGGATGTCCCCAGCAGAGTCGCCACCTATCGACGTCGGAATTTTTATTTGTCCCTTTTCTGTTCTTGTCTTTTGATGTTCTCATGTTAGGCGACTTTGTTTGAAAAAATAAGTTGTGAAAAGGTCCGACATGTATATGTCGACTATTTGACTGTAAGAGTCGTCAGTTGGTATTTTTAAATGGTTGCACCAACTCAACCGATAAAAGGTTTGCACATAGACCAAGTGATATGATACTGCGTAACTGGTCTGTGAAACCGAGATTCGTTAGGGTCCAGGGGCTTGGTTTAGGCACCCCCCGACATTTGTGGTAACACGGTGATCGCTACATTTCATTTTAAACATTTATCTGAATGTGTGTGTGTAGGTCTATGTGAAATTATCTAGAAATAGTGTTATGCCTTGTTTGCACCTATATACAAAAGGTTTGAATTTTGTATAAAAGTTCATTTTAACAAGATATAGCAGTGATATTTTGTAAAAGAGGTTTTTCAAACCCTTGTGCTCAACAGTAAGTGAGGCCTTTGATACTTTTATTTTATTATGTGTTCGGTTGGATTGCTTTTATTTTCGCGATGCAAAGCATCTTCAAGAAAATAAGATATATAGCAGTGCCCAACTCCTTGTGGGCATGAGAGTCGTCTAAGGAAATTCAAACACCGTGAAAAATTTACAAGCTGGTTACAGCTGAAAATGTCCATCACGGGAACCGAATCTAGATTCAGGGACTGAATCTATGATCACATGATTCCTAGGCTCACATGATGATGCAATATGTAAGAAAGCTGTAAACAGTTATATATATAAAAGTTGTATATATATATATATATATATATATATATATATATATATATATATATATATATATATATATATGAACGAGCCACCGCCACGAAGTAAACTCCAGGCGGGATAGAAAAATGTAAATATATATATATATATATATATATATGAACGATCAACCGCCACGAACTAAACTCCAGGCGGGACTAAATGTAAATATATATATAAAGACGATCAACCGCCACGAAGTAAACTCCAGGCGGGACTAAATATAAATATATATATAAAGACGTTCAACCGCGACGAAGTAAACTCTAGGCAGGACTAAATGTAAATATATATATATATATATATATATATATATATATATATATATATATTTCTGTCAGGCTTGGAGTTTACTTTGTGACCATTTACTGCTTTTATACATATATATATATATATATATATATATATATATATATATTGTTATCATCAAACAGAGTTTGATAATAACAATATATATATAAGTATTTATATATATATAAGCAGCAAACGCTCCGAATATTATATTCAGGCTCAATCGAGATAACTCGATAATATATATATATATATTTATATATATATATATATATATATATATATATATATAAGTATTTATATATATAAGCAATAAAAGCCATGGGCCGACGGTCCGGGCATACACACACAACACGACTCTCAACGTGAATAATTGTGTGTGAACAAAAGTGGAGAAAGGCTTTAAGAAATGTGAGAAGGCTTACAGTGGGCTGCCAAATAAGACTTCAAATAGCTTTAAATGAATGAACACTCGGTTTTCACCAGAAAAATGTAGCAAAATATAAGCTCACAAGTGTTTGAAATGAGAAAGCACTCAATTTATAGTGTGTACAGAGTAAAATGGACAGGGCTTCCTCACCTTTTTTCTCTTCCAAATGGCCACCCCAATCTCTCTATTTATGCAAGGGGGAGCTGCAGGTGTACCTGCGGATGCCCGGGGTGCCCCAAGCTCTGTGGACCCCACCATCTCGAAGTACGCACACTCGTGCAACGCGTTATCCGCTCGAACCTTCATAACTTTCAATTCGGGCATCCGATTGAGGCGTATAATACCTTTTTGGAATGCTGTTGTCGAGATCTACACAATGACATGGGATAAGAGGTTGTACGAAGCCTGGAAGATGGGTTCATGTCCAAATCTTCAAGTCTTCAAATTCTATCTGGTGTGGTGTCTTGTGCAATAGTCACTCAGGATTGAAGCTATGGTTCTTGTAGGACACTTCTGTGTAGCATGTAGGTTAAAATGTTGTTGAGACAGCGTGAATGTGGGATTAAGGTGGTAAAATGATAATTTTGCCCCTTACCGGGGTTATCTCCAGTTCTGGGCTGATCTAGCAATCCTTGCTCAGGGTTATCTCTGAGATTGGCCTGCTGCAAGTGCTGAATGTCCTCAGGGTTGTCTCTGAGGTGTGCCTGACCTCCCAAGGTTATCTCTGGGTTTGGGACTGAGTGCCTCGGGGCTATCACCGAGGTTGAAGCTGATTGTTAGGGATTGAAACGAGCTTTTTCGGGGTTATCTCCGAAATTACCACTGCATTCCTCGGGGTTATCTTTGAGGTTGGAACTGAAACTCCCGGGGTTGTCTCCGGGGTTGAAACTGAGTATCTCAAGGTTGTCTTCGAGATGGAACTGACTTCTTCGATGCTATCTTTAGAACTGGAATTGCATTCCTCGGGGTCGTCTCCGAGGTTGAAAACTGAAATTCTCGGGGTTATCTCCGGGACTGGAACTGAATATCTCGGGGTTATCTCCGAGATGAAAAAGACTGAGTATCCCGGGGTTGTCTCCGGGACTGAAACTGATTTGACTTCCAGGGTTATCTCTGGAAGATGATTCTACTCTTCTGTAAGGTTAGTAACAGGAATGCAAAATTTTTGTGTCTACAATATATATATATATATATATATATATATATATATATATATATATATATATATATATGGAAGTATTTATGAGCTAAAATATAAGTTATGAATTGATATTTGGGGTTCTTTATTATTGATTAGATGGGATTATCGCCATTAATGGCATGAGAAGGAGAGGACCCCAGAACAGAGAAGGGTAAAATGATTAACTATTATCTATTGGGGGAGAATTCAAAATGAGAAAATTGAAACCCTAAATGTTCCCCCAAATTCATTACAAAGACATATGGAAAAAGAAGATAAATTTAGACTTTGTAGTGGAGGAAGATGATGAGATGAAAGATTTGTGGGTAATGGAATTAAACCCAGATCTGAAGGAAATAATTCAGATGAAGAAAGAACTCAGAGAAGTATTTTAAAACATAAAAGTATTTTTATTTTTATTTTTAAAATAAAGCATACATATTATAAACATTATAATATTAATTTTTATTAATATTATACATATTATAAATATTTATGTAAAGAAAAAGAAAAAAAATAAAACATAAAAGTATTTTTATTTTAAAATTTTTTATACGTATTTTAAAACAAATAAGTATTTTTATTTTTATTTTTAAAATAAAACATAAATATTATAAACATTATAATATTAATTTTTATTAATATTATACATATTATAAATATTTAGGTAAAGAAAAAGAAAGAAAATAAAACATAAAAGTATTTTTATTTTAAAAAAATTTATACATATTTTAAAACATAAAAGTATTTTTATTTTTATTTTTAAAATAAAACATACATATTATAAATATTATAATATTAATTTTTATTAATATTATACATATTATAAATATATAGGTAAAGAAAAAGAAAGAAAATAAAACATAAAAGTATTTTTATTTTTAATTTTCTTTTAAGTATTTTAAAACATAAAAGTATTTTTATTTTTATTTTTAAAATAAAACATACATATTATAAATATTATAATAGTAAGTTTTATTAATATTATACATATTATACATATTTTCTACCTCATTTTTAGCATTTGCATACCATACACGTGTGTCTGATTATTTGATTTCACGTCATTTCCTTGAATTTCTTTTTTTTAAATGTCATGTAAGAAATAAATAAATAGACATCCACTAAATTTGACGAAATGACCCAATTAAGCATTTTTTTAAAACTACAGTGGGTCAATTGCATTTTTTTTAAAGTACAGTGGCTCAATGCTTAGAACTTGACGAACACAATAGGGTAAAGGTGCTTTTTTCCAATTTTCAAGTATTAGGAATTTGGCTGACTGGTCCAATTTTCAATTAATTTATTTTTTTTCAAAGGCCACGTAGGAAAATTGGTCCAATTTTTTAACGCCCGTGAGTAAAATTGGACGGAATGACTTGATTAACAATTTTTTAAAAACACAGTGGGCCAATTAAATTTTTTTAAACTACAGTGACTAATTGCTTAAAATACGACAACCACAGTAGGGTAAAGTTGTTTTCCCCCCTTTCAATATGGTTAGCAAAAACCAGCCCCACCCACATACCACCCAAAACGCCAACTCTGAACTTGGTGATTCTCTAAATCCTGTCAATCCAGCGACTGGTTAACAACTTTGGAGACCAAACAACGAAGGAACCTTAACTCCGATTGAATACACCTCTGCTCTAGCATAATTGGCCCTGCATCTCTAGCAAATTTGGCCAACTCGGTAACCCCCATCGCATGTAGATGCTCAGCTCAATGCCAAGGAGGTCTTTCGGAGTAGAGCCCAATCTCGTGCTATAAGGAACGATGAGAGACGACACATGGAACAAAATCACGCAGATCACCTCAAAGCTCTCACTGCTCAACAACTCCAAATTACTGAAGAGATGGCGAACATTCGTGTGGCTCAAGAACTTTCTCAAGAACGATCGCCAGGTCGACAGACCATCAAAATGGCTACTCTCTCATAGCGACTCTGAAACAACCCGAGTCAAATCCCGAGTCCGAAAGAAATCTCGGGTCAAATCCCAAGTCTAAATCGAATCAAATCCATCAAAATAAGGCCTCAACCACTGACCCAATAGTATCTTCTTGGGTCATCTTAGCCCACCACAGGCTCACCCAAAAGGTCATGACTTGAAGGTACTATTGATAGTTACTAAATTCCTAATATACAGACGAAATTTTCCCCTATCATTCGATGTGAGAATGGGGTGTTTCAAACTCACCCACTTAAATTTCTGACATTCCCGTCAGAACCGATCACACACACGACCCAAAGATCTTTGCCTCTCTAGCCATTGTGGGATAATACCGGCTGACTTCGTGTCCCTACCTCCAGACCTCCAGCTCTCTATTGTGGGATAATACCACCAGCCTTTGTGTCCCCACCTCTGGCAACCCGATCGGATGACCAGACCCGAGCTTTTGAGAGTCGGCTCTGATACTATATGAAATAACTCGGGTCAAATCCCGAGTTAGAACAAATCTCGGGTCAAATCCCAAGTCCGAATTGAATCAAATCTATCAAAATAAGGTCTCAAACCACTGGCCCAATAGTATCTTCTTGGGTCATCTTAGCCCACCACAAGCTCACCCAAAAGGTCATGACTTGAAGGTACTATTGGTAGTTACTTAATTCCTCATATACAGACAAATTTTCCCCCTATCATTCGATGTGGGACTGGGGTGTTACAGACTCTCCTCATAGAGATAGAGGTCCAACATCTCATTGGGAACTTGCTTGCCATCGAGCAAGGGATGATCATGAGAGGAGACCGCCTAGAGATAGGCGTCACAACGACAAGGTGAATTCCCATGGAAGTTACTCTCCGAAAAAATCTCCAGATTTGATTCCTCTTATTGTTCAACTATGATTTGTTGAAATAGAACAACATTTTTATGGAAATCCCCCACCTGGCCCAGCTGGTAACTCAACCGAGTCTCATTTCGTCAAGAAAATTCAATATAGGTGGGTAGACCACACCGGGATCTTCAACAATAATTTACCGAACCAGTCCGAACCAGAATCAACTCAAAATTGGATACCGATACCGATACCGGTATCGCTTGTACCGGTATACCGAACTGGTTAGTCGGTCTAGTACCGAATTTTACCTAATTTTGTACCGATTTTTTTCCAACCATGATTCCATACGCAGAGTGTAAGACCCCAACTTTTTATAAATACAGATTTAATTTCTCTAATTATTATTTTGAATAATAAGGTGTTGAATTGATATAATGCTTTATTTATGGGTGAAATATGTAAATTTTACAAAATAAGCAAGTGGTCATAAAATATTCGTTTGGTCGGGGAATATTCTTTTTATCAGGGAATATCCGTACGACGGCGCAATCATTGGTGAACCACATAACAGAATAACTGTCGGATATAGAAAGTGACAGAAATAACCTTTTTATAAAAATAACTGCAAAACTATTACCATTAACTGTTAAAATACCCGGTGATAAAAGTACATCAATATGCGTGGTTGCATAGTAACACATGGTATTGCACAATATTTCTGATTATTAATTCTTACGTAAGAAGTCACTCAGTTTCATTCAATAATTGCCACATTAATTGTTGTACAATATCTCATATTATTGATTCAATTATTATCACAGTATCATCTGCACAATATTTTATATTATTAAATCAGTAATTGACACGACACAATTATTCATATTATTAGTTAGTATTATTGGCAATGTCTAGAAAATTCTGTCGAGAAAAGGGGTTAGGTTATATAATTGCGCGACAATAAGGATAAATCCTTATCGAAAAGCCCCCTCTTTCCTGGGAATGATCTAATTGTTAATATTGTAAGCTTATAATATTATTTATGAATAATTATTATGTGGTGGATATTGGTTCAATTTTGATATAAATAAAGGAATTTGTTGAAAGTTTGGCATTTATTTTTTCCGATAAAATATTTATTCAAATATATTATTATAATATTACATTATAATAATGTGATAATATAATAATATAAATTTTTTATAATGATAATATTATTATTAAAATATATAGTTTTCAGCATGTGAATAAAAGTGGAGTGAAAGTTATCATTTTGGTTTTGAATTCTTTTTCCAAAACCTTCCGTGCACTTCTGCACATTTCCTTTTTGGTGGCTTGTAAAAATCCTACAAAGATGTGTCTTCAAATAGTGTGGGCCCCAACCATTGTAAAATGTGAGAATTGCCTGCAAAGTTTTGTTGCAAAAGTGTGGGTCCTCTACTATTGTAAAATGAGTGGCTAGAGATGAGTCATTTGTGGGGCGCAAGTGGTGCAGGAAAGGTTCGGCAGAAGAAGAAAATGAGAAGTTAGGCAAAGTTAGGCCTGGAGGAAAAAAAATGTTAGGCAGAGTGCTTTGTTTTTCTCCCTCTGTTGCACTATAAATAGGGGGTAACCCCTCCTTTCTAAAATACACCTTCAATATCAGAAATTCTTATTCTATAGTATTGTGAGTATTTCTCTTGAGTATAAGGATACTTTGAGTGTAGCTTTTTGTGCAAGATTTTCTCAGAATAATATCTGATATTCCAGTCAAATCCAGTTTCTACTAAGGTAAATGATATTATTTTATTGCAATACTTGTAAGAAATATTATTTTCTTTCATAAACCATATTATGTAAGGGATATTATTTCATTTCATATTCTTAAATTTAAACTTACTATGGTAAGTAGCTTCTATAATACCTGAAATGATTAGAAATTCCTTAAGTTTTGCGCTTCATCTAATATTATTTCACTGGAATATTGGTATGAACTTTCTTATTAAATTTTAAAATTTTCATGTCTGAGTACTATTCATACGGTACTATTCATGGGCACTATTCATACGGTACTATTCATATGGTACTATTCACGAGTACTATTCACAACAGAATTTAATTTTTTTTCTGTCCAAATTATTTTTGATAGATGAATATCATTCTTGAATTTTATTTCACAAATAGTTATCATGTTGACAACTTGGACATTTTTTGAACTCTGGATAAATTAAATTATAAATATATAATATTTATCCTTTATCTCACTTGATTCAATCTTTATATCATTATCATCATCCTCATGCTTATATTATACTGGAAGTTATCTTTGGCCCATAGTGCAAATATGGACTGTTGATTGGTATGATTATGACAAAAAATTGTGTATTGGTATAATTGTCGACGTCGGGATTTTATTTGTCCCTTTTCCGTTCTTGTATTTTGGTGTTCTCATGTTAGGTGAGATTTGTTTGAAAGAATAAGTTGTGAAAAGGTCCGACATTTATATGTCGACGATTAGACCGTAAGAGTCGCTAGTTGGTTTTTTAAATGGTTGTACAACACAACCGAAAAAAGGTTTGCACATTGATCCAGTGATGTGACACTGTTTAACGGGTCTGTGAAACCGAGATTCATTAAGTCCGGGGACTTGCTTATGCGGAGGGAAGGTGTTAGGCACCCCCCGACATCCGTGTTGCCACGGTGACCGCCACTTTTCAATTAAACTGTTATATGAATATGTGTGTGTGTGTGTGTGTGTGTGTGGGTCAATTGCACGTTATTTGGAAGTAGTGTTATGCCTCGTTCGCACCTATATACAAAGGGTGTGAATTTCTGTATAAAATTCAGTTTTAATAAGATATATCAGTGATGTTTTATAAAAAGAGGTTTTTCAAACCCTGTGCTCAATAGTAATTGAGGCCTTTGATACTTCCATTTTATTAAATATTCGGCTTGATTGCTTTTATTTTCGAGATGCGAAGCATCTTAGAGAAAATATATACATAGCATTATCAAACTCCTTGTGGGCATGAAAGCCATCTAAGGAAGTTCGAATACCGCGAATAATTTACAAGCCATGTACAGCTGAAAATGTCCATCACGGGAACTGAATCTAGATTCAGTAGACTGAATCTGTGATCACATGATTCCTAGGCTCACATGATGTAACAATTTATATGAAAGCTATAAGCAATTATATATATATATATATATAAGTTGTATATATATATATATATATATATATATATATATATATATATATATATATATATATATATATATATATACAGACATGATCAACCACCACGAAGCACCTTCATGGGGGATCGAAAATATAAATATATAAAAGCGGGAAATATATATATATATATATATATATATATATATATATATATATATATATATATATATAGACATGATCAACCACCACAAAACACCTCTATGGGAGATCAGAAATATAAATAAAGCAATAAATACGGTCAACCGCCACGAAGTAAACTCCAGGCGGGACTATATATAAAATAAAGCAATAAAAGGCCACGAAGTAAACTCCAGGCCTAACAGAAATGTAAATAAAGTGGTAAAAGGTCAGGAAGTAAACTCTAGGCCTGACATATATATATATATATATATATATATATATATATATATATATATATATATATATATATATATATAAAAGCACATAAACGCTCCGGATGCAAAATTCAGGCTCAATCGAGGCATAACTCGATAATGTTAGTCCATATATATTATGTGCTTATATATATATATATATATATATATATATATATATATATATATATATACAAAAAGAAATAAAAGCCACGGACCGAAGTCCGGGCATACACACGCTACACGACTCTCAACGTGAAGAACTGTGTGTGCACAGTAGTGGAGAAAGGATTTAGAAAGTGTAAAAAGGCTTACAGTGGACGACCAAAGAAGACTTTAATATCTTTAAAGGAATGAACACTCGACTCCAACCGGTAAAAATATAGCAATATATAAGCTCACAAGTGTTTAAAATGAGAAAGCACTCAGTTTATAGTGTGTACAGAGTAAATTGGACATGGCTTCCTCACTTTTTCTCTCTTCAAAATGGTTGTCCCAAGCCCTCTATTTATAGAGGGGGGAGCCGCAGGTGTACCTGTGGCTGCCGTAGATGCACCTGCGGCTTTCCTGGGTGCCCCGAGTTCTGTGGGTCCCGCCTTCTCGAAGTACGTACACGCGTGCAATGTGATGTCCGCTCGAATTTTTAGAACTTCAATCAGGACATCCGATCGAGGTTTATAAGACCTTTTACGACATGCTGTTGTCGAGAGCTACATAATAACATGGGATTAGAGGTTGTACAAAGTCAGGAAGATGGGACCATGCCCTTGGTCTTCAAGCTTTAAATTCTATCCGGTGTGTTGTCTTGTACAGTAGTCACTCGGGATTGGAGCTTCCTAGTTCTTGTAGGACATTGTTATGTAAAATATATGTATGAATGTTGAGACGGCGTAATGTGGGGTTGGGATGGCAAAATGACGGTTCTGCCCTTCACCGTGGTTATCTCCGGCTTGAGCTGATTTAGCAGTCGTTGCTCAGGGTTATCTTTGAGATTGGACTGTT
Organism: Panax notoginseng; assembly: GCA_016801055.1. Classification (NCBI taxonomy): domain Eukaryota; kingdom Viridiplantae; phylum Streptophyta; class Magnoliopsida; order Apiales; family Araliaceae; genus Panax; species Panax notoginseng. The sequence continues at coordinate 36,293,345 of CM029021.1, forward strand.
GCAGTTGTTGACCATCCTCAGGATTGTTTCTGAGGTGTGCCTGACCTCCCGGGGTTATCTCCGGTCTTGGGGATGAGTGCTTCGGGGCCATTGTCGAGTGTTGAAGCTGATTGCATAGATTTGAAACAAGAATTTCTGGGGTTATATCCGGAACTGCAACTGCATGCCTCGGGGTTATCTTCGAGGTTGGCACTATCTCTCCCAGTGTTCTTTCTAGGACTGAGACTGAGTATCTCGGGGTTATCTCCGAAATGACACGGTCTTCTCCGGTGTGATTTCTGGTATTTGAACTGTATTCCTCCGGGTTATCTCCGAGGTTGAAACTAAAATTTCCGGTGGTATTTCTAGGATTTAAGCTGGATGTCTCGGGGTTATCTCCGAGATGGTAATAACTGAATATCCCAGGGTTGTCTCCGGGATTGAACTGAGTTGTCTTCTAAGGTTATCTCTAAAAGATGATTTTGCCCTCCTACAATGTTAGTAACAGGTATGCAAAAAATTTTGAGTGTCTACAGATGCCCCTTTTTATCATATTCATGCAATGCAATGGCATGGATAGGATAAAGAATACTAGACACTTGAAATGTAACAAGATAATCATGATGCAATGTACAGTAGCATGATGCAAATGTATGTGGTTTGTTGGATTGTTCTCCAACATGGTGGGATGATTGTCGGCTCCCCTTGACTTCTACCGGGAGCGGGGTGATTCATAACCACTTTGATAAACTATTTGGACATATAATCCACAGCTACCATGAACTTCCAGGATGTTGACGTTGGGATTATCACCAAAGTCCTTAACCCTTGGTATAGACTTTCAATGAAGATGTATCTCTCATGTACAAGAGACTCTGTGGGGATGTGTTTTGTCTGTTAAGGATGTGTATAACATATTCCATCATCAGTCTTCCCTGATGAGGATGCTCTGTTGGAGTTACTGCCAATAGTCTGTGTTGTCAGGATTGCCTGACCTTCGCTGACATGTTCATCAACGGATGAAATCCTTGCTGGGGATAATGCCAAGGCTGCTTGACCTTTGTTGACGTGTACATCAACGGATGAAATCATCGGATGGCTTCCGATGCTTCGATGGGTTTACTTGCCATCGGCTAACGTAACGTCAAGGTTGCTTGACCTTCATTGACATGTACATCAACGGATGAAAATGCGTGACGCCCTCGTCGGGGACTCTGTACTTTGGCAGATGCAAATGCGTGACGCCCCCGCCGGGGATCCATGGACATGTACATCAACGGATGAAAATGCGTGATGCCCCCGCCGGTGATCTGTGCTTTAACAGATGAAAACGCGTGATACCCCCGCTAGGGATTTGTGCTTCAACAGATGAAAATGCGTGATACCCCCGCCGGGGATCTGTGCTTTAGAGTTGCGACCCCAAACTGATGGCATTGGACCTTTGTGAGGTATTGCCGAGTGTGATTAGCAACCGCTGAGATCATCGGTATAGTGTACCCTGTGTTTGGGCGAATAGCAATGAATGATATGAAAAGCCACAATTTGGCCCGGGAAAACCAGAGTTTCAAGCTATTCTGCTCAATCGTGTAGCGTTTTTATCCCTGATTTGATCTTTTCAGCTTGTGAGAACTCCTTTGCAACTTGAACTGGACCAATTCGGAGGGGTGGGCCCCCACCCAGGGGAGCTGCCCCTTGGTATATTACTACGTCCAGTCTCAAGTCCCTACTTGGAACTTGAGATCCTATTACTATCAGTAATAAAAACTCTTTCAACAGGTGGAGAAGCCCTTACAAAGTTTTATAGACAAACTTCCAACTGTTCAACTATTCTATCTTGGATAGCAAGCTCCCTGCTCCCTCCTCAAGTTTAGTTGTTTCTCCTTTTGAGTTCAGTTCTATTCTATGATCTGGTCTTGAAACAACAGCCTCTTCCTCACCTTACAAGTACACTAAAGACCCAACTTCCCGCTGACTTCTCTAAGACTCTGATCTTGGTCGAAGAATTACTCATCTTTCTCACAGGTACACAAAATAAACTAACTCTGACCTTTTCTCTTTTACAAATGATTTTACAACAATATGCTTCTTAAATAATCAGATAAGAATTTAGTACAAATTGATGCTTCTCAAATAAGAAGATTTCAATTAAAGAATAAATTTATACGTAAAAAATATGCTTCTTAATTAGCAGATAATAATTTATGTTTAGTTCAAATGATGCTTCTGATTAAGCAAATATGTAAAGTATGCACAGTTATAAAAGTTCAAATAACTTTTATGTTTTCGAGAGATGCTTCTTGAATAATCAGATAAGTCAATATGAGCTTTAATTCAAAAGTGCTTCTGTTTAAGCATATATATGAAATTTTAATGCAATTTATAAAGAAATATTTACTCTTTAAAACAAAGAGTGTTTTTCTATGGATTAAACAATATTGTTTCTCATATAATCTTTAACAAGTATTATATGAATGATTTTTATGTATCAATACTTGTATATAAAAAGAATCAATCAATTCAAATAATATTTATGAAGTATAATAATTAAATTAGTTAAACATAAACTGATATAGCAAATATTATTGTTTAACTTAGATGATATATAAGAATATTTTATCTATTATGTGAATTTTTATAAATAATGTCACTAAGTACTATAAGAAATTGTACGGTTAGAATTCCTCTTTGCAGAGGTATATCTCCGTAGCCTTGCGGCGTCTAAATACAACAAAATTTATAATTTCACAATTGATATTTATATAAATATTTTCAATAGATCACTACGATTCTCAAATTCGGTTCGGATGATTCCTCTTTTTGGAGGAATATCTCAGTGTTGTTTTGAGCTATCAAATATCGTATCTGTTTTACGATATTTATATAAATAATGTCGATAAAAGGTTACTGAAGACTATAAGGAATCATACGATTCGAATTCCTCTCCATAGAGGTGTATCTCCGTAGCCTTGCGGCGCCCAAATATCCTTTTATTTGACAAATAGATGAAATATAGATATATAAAATTGTGTATAATAATGTATATTCGTGTGTGTGTGTGTGTGTATATATATATATATATATATATATATATATATATATATATATATATATATATAAAGCAAGTAAGAAATAATTTAACAAAAGTTAAACTCAAATGACTTATCACAATACTTGGACCAATTTTCTCGTCTAAAATAATCAGAACATTTGTAAGAAGAGATATAAAGTTTTTAGAGAGAATGTAGGCAAGGAGAGTATACTTCGCTTTTCACTGAGTTGGTAAAAATCAAATGAATGAAATACTCCCTATTTATAAATTTTTAAAGTTGGGGGTAAAAATGTAATTTTAGAAATTTGATTTTGAATCCATGGTTCGGATGAAAGATTTTTGAATTTAACGGTAAGAATGAAAAAGAATTGCATGCGAAAAAACTCAATATTCCGCCCGGATCATTCTTCACCAACTTATCATTTAATGACCAATTGACTATATGTTTGAATTCTTCCAACAGGTTTAAATCAAATGCCAGCTCACGCGATTTTTTAAGTCCCGAAATAAATGTCTCATTTTGCCAACTCGTTACATATACACAAATGCTATACTTGATATGTGACGCCCCCAAAATAGGTATATAACACACATTCTGAGTCGCCAAATACATGGTACAGAAAGCAAACTACAACTTCAATAATACAAATGTCGTGCAAAATACGACAACACATACTGTGAGTTTAAATACAAATATTGTCTTCTAGACAATATCCACACTCAAATAAATCCTCATTACAATTATTCAAACACTATTTTACAGAAATAGTGAGGACTGCTAAAACATCTTTCTAGAACCATCACTCCATACCCCGACTAGATCCTGCTATGTTCTCACCTCCTGAGAAGAAAAATGGAACAAAAAGGAAAAGGGTGAGCTCAACTAGCCCAGTAAAGAATATTATGACTAAGATAATATACAAACAAATTATCGTTAGTCTTCAACAGGGAAAAATCTGATAGAATATAATCGACAACAAGTTTTAGATCAACAACTGCAGCGGAAACAGCAAACCATTAGAAGAGTCAAGTAGAGAAAGAATTCTACTATCTTCTAAGATTTAAAAGTCCATCATCAATATTTTATCCCTGTAACATCAATTAATAATCATCTTTATCCAAATATTCATCTTTGCACTACATGCCAAAGATATTCATTTGTATCACCTGTCAGTCATGTTCATCTCAACACATGTTCATCTTTGCACTACAGGCCAAAGATATTCATCAAGTAATCATACATCTTTGCACTACAGGCCAAAGATATTCATCAAGTAATCATACATCTTTGCACTACAGGCCAAAGATATTCATTAATATCATCATTTAGGACTGAGGATGATGAAAAATATCTTAAAGAGAACGAATCCAATGAGACAGAAGGACAAATATTCGTATAACAGTTTATCCAAGATCAATAATACTTCATAATAATCAATTGTGAAGCAGAATTCAAAAATAAAGATTAAAACATGGATACAATCAAAGATAGTAACCATAATAGACATCTTGGACAAAAAGGGAAAATTTTATTTTTCGGTGAATAGTGCCGTATTCGTGAATAGTACCGTATACGTGAATAGTGCCGTATACGTGAATAGTAACCCCGACACAAAAAGTTCCAAATTTGATAAAAACTCATATCAATATTTCAGCATAATGATATTGAAGAAAATAATATCATTAAAAAGAAAATAATATCCCTTACCTCAAGATATCAGTACTTCTGGTCGGAATACCAGTATAAGGCTGAAAGAAACTTGCTCTGATGAATAGAAACTCTCAAAGTATCTAAATACTCACAAAATACACTCAATAATCTAGAGAGAGAAAGAGAGAAAACTTGTTTCTGGTGTGATTTTCAATTCTAACTTAGCCCTCTATTTATAGGAAAATTTTAGTAGGTTTGACCTGCAACCTGATGGCTTTACCTGCTACTATTCCCACCTACCACATTTGAAATATAATTTAGCATATTTCTTCACCAACCACAAGTGGGGCCCACCAATTCTAGAATTTTCCATCAAAATGATAAACTCCGAAAATTCAACAATTTCTGAACCAGTTATCTCGTAAAATTCATAATAAATCATACGTTCATTTTTAACGGTTCAAAATTTGTGGACATATACTCAACTTATATATGTATAACATATCCAAAAATTACCACGATCCAACGGTCGGATTAAAAATTATAACACCCGTAATATTTCTCAAAAACCCTGATTTGATTTTTAATACCTCCATTCCGATAAAAATACTGATAAAACACCTCAACATTAACTCCTTCATTTTTAACCACAAAAATATATCCCTCATTTATATCCACATAAAATAAATATTTCCTTATCATATGAATCAATAATTAATTATTCACAAATAATATTACAGAATCACATTTATGACAACCAGGCCGTTCCCAGGAAAGAGGAGGCTTTCCAATAAGGATTTCTCCTTACTGGCGCGCAATTAGATGACCAAACCTCTCCTTAGACAGAACTTTCTAGACATTGTCAATAATGTTATCTAATAATATTATTCAAATAATATGAATTATTGATCTGATAATGGAAAATACTATGCAGCAACAATTATTGAAACAACAATAATATAAAATATCAATGCAACAATTATTGAATCAATAAAATAAAATATTGAACAATAACTACTATAACAATTATTGAGTAGTGCCTTCTTACGTAAGAATCAATAATTGGTGCAATACCGTGTGCTACTGTATTTTAATCACCGGGTATTCCAACAGTATTAACGGTAACAACTACGCCGTTATTTATAAATAACTTATACTTGTCATTTTCTTCATCCAATCGCTTTCCGTTATAGGGCCCACATAAGGCTGCGCCGTCGTACGAATATTCCCCGACAGCAAGAATATTCCACGACCAAACGAATATTTCCCGACAAAATGAATATTTTATAACCACTTGCTTATTTTGCAAAATTTGTACATTTCACCCATAACCAAAGTATTATATCAAATTAGCTCCTTATTATTCACAATAATATTTAGAGAAAATTTGATTTTATTCATTAATAAGTTGGGGTCTTACAACCTCCCCTCCTTATGAAATTTCGTCCTCGAAATTGACGTACGTACCTGATGTTTCAAAAAGGTGAGGATACCTCGCTTTCATTTCTGATTCCAACTCCCAGGTCATTTCTTCAATAGCATGGTTTCTCCACAAAACCTTAACTTGTGGTATAACCTTTGTGCGTAGGACATGCTCTTTCCTATCCAAGATCTTAACAGGTACCTCCTCGTACGTTAAATCTTCAGCTATCTCGTCTGGTTCTAACTCAACAATGTGGTTCGGGTCTTTAACATATTTACGAAGCATAGATATGTGAAAAACATTATGAACACGAGACATGCTTGGAGGTAATGCGAGTCTATATGCCACATTTCCTATTCGCTCAAGAATCTCAAATGGATCAACAAATCTTGGATTGAGCTTTCCTCTCTTCCCAAATCTTGTAACTCCCTTCCATGGTGCAACACGTAATAATACATGATCCCCAATATTAAATTCCACGTCCTTCCGATGAAGATCCGCATAACTCTTTTGTCGATCCTGTGCCGTTTGTATACGTTGTCGAATCGTTTGGATCTTCTCTGTAGTAATGCGTACCAACTCTGGTCCCAACAATGTTGCTTCACCCACCTCGTCCCAGCATACTGGAGAACGACATTTTTTTCCATACAACGCCTCGAATGGAGCCACACCTATGCTCGCCTGATAACTGTTGTTGTAGGAGAATTCCACCAATGGTAGGTACTTATCCCAACTCCCTTTGAGATCTAGGACAAAAAGTCTTAATAGATCTTCAAGAGTTTGAATAGTCCTCTCTGATTGTCCGTCCGTTTGAGGATGGTATGCCGAACTGAATCGTAAATCCGTGCCCATAGCTTTCTGCAAGCTAACCCAAAATCGTGAAGTGAATCTTGGGTCACGATCCGAAACTATGGATACTGGCATGCCATGCAATCTCACAATCTCGTTCACGTACATACTAGCAAGACGTTCAAGGGAATAAGTCTCACGTATCGGCAAGAAATGAGCGGACTTGGTTAATCTATCAACAATAACCCAAATCGCATCTATACCTTGAGAAACCTTGGGAAGACCCGTAACAAAATCCATAGTAATGTGTTCCCACTTCCATTTCGGAATCTCAAGTGGTTGCAATGGACCCTTTGGCACTTGATGCTCCGCCTTTACACGTTGACAAGTTAAACACCTCGAGATAAACTCCGCGATCTCTCTTTTCATATTGCTCCACCAAAATGTATGTCGAAGATCGTGATACATTTTGGTACTCCCAGGATGGATTGCAAACGGTGTGTTGTGTGCCTCCATCATTATTCTATGCTTCAAGTCAAAATCGTTAGGAATACAAAGTCTGGAGTTGACTCGAAGTATTCCTTCTTCATCGATTCTTGCTTCTGGAATAGCACCTTCTTGCACTTTCTTCTTCATACACATCAGCTCCATGTCCGTAGCTTGAGCAGCTTTAACTTTATCGATTAAAGTCGGTTCTACTCGTATATTCGATATCATCATGTGGGTACTTGGAGCCTTCATCTCTATCTCCATCCTTTGCAAGTCATACAAAATGGGCCTTTGTGTTAACAACATTGCACTCGTACCCGCGTATAATCTTCTACTCAATGCGTCAGCTACTACGTTCGCTTTTCCAGGATGATATTGGATGGTATGATCGTAATCTTTCAACAGCTCAAGCCAACGTCGTTGCCGCATGTTGAGTTCCTTTTGGGTGAAGAAATATTTGAGGCTTTTATGATCTGTATAGATCTCCACTTTCTCCCCATACAGGTAGTGTCTCCAGATTTTCAACGCAAAAACGACTGCTGCCAACTCCAAATCATGAGTAGGATAATTCCTCTCATATTATTTGAGTTGTCGTGAGGCATAGGCTATGACTTTCCCATGTTGCATGAGAACACATCCTAACCCTTTGCCTGAAGTATCGCTGTAGATAACAAATCCATCCGAACCAGATGGTATTGTCAGAACAGGTGCCAAAATGAGTCTCCTCTTGAGTTCTTGGAAACTCTTCTCGCATTCCTCACTCCATACGAATTTTGTATCTTTCCGAGTCAGCTGAGTTAACGGAGTAGCGATTCGAGAAAATCCTTCCACAAATCTCCGATAATAACCAGCTAAGCCTAGAAAGCTACGTACTTCGATTACCTACTTAGATTGCTCTCAACTGTGACTCATATCCCAACCTTCGATAGCACGTCACAATGACACCTATCAGTTTACTACCGCACGAATATGGCGTCCCCTACGGAGAGTCTGGATTCAGTGCATTCCATAAAGGAAGTCACCAGATAAAGGCTCGGTTATCAACTTCTATAGTTAGGTTTTTAACTCCCGAAGTTCAATAGGAGTCATTCGATATAAGATTTTAGAAATGAGTTTTGTATCGGGTTGAAGATCAATACAAAAATTCAATATCACGCTCTGGGTTAAGCCAGGAAATTCTTCAGGAAATACGTCAAAAATTTTACTAACAATAGAAATATCATTCACATCTGACGTATTTTTGTTCAAGTTCATAACATAGCTAAGAAAGCTTGACATCCGTTTTTTAATAAACGAATGACTTTACGGCTTGATATGAAAGAGTTTGACTTCAATGGTTTGGTTGCTTGAATTTGAATAACAGGTTGCTTAGGAATATGAAAACTAATAACCTTACAAAAGCAATCAATTTGGCATGATGAGTAGTTAACCAATCGATTCCTAAAATCACATCAAAAGCAAGTATCTTTAAAGAGATAAGGTCAACAGGTAATGTGATGGTGCCAACTTGGATCAAACAAGATTTATAAATAGTGGATGTGATGAAAGTTTCTCCTAACGGAGTTTCCACAGATAGGTCAAAGTTTAACTTCTCCGGAATCAAGTTTAAACGTTGAGCACAAGCAGGAGAGATAAAAGAATGGGTAGAACCGGTATCTAATAAGGTATAAACTTCGCAAAAATTTATAATTAACTAACCCGTGCTAATTTCGTTCGGGTTCCTCGCATTCTGACCAGTCACGAAAAGCGCTCTTCCAGGAACCGTTGACTTTGACTTATCCGGGACAACTTTTGGAGTCACCATCCCCGCTGAACTTGGTTTTACTACAGAACACTCTCGAGCTATATGACCCTCCTTTCCACAGTTATAACATACCTTGAACTGCTATGGGCAGTTTGGACTTATATGTCCCTCCTCTCCGCATCTGTAACATCTAACTGGCGGTCGTTCTCCTCCCCTAGAATTTGTTCTTGGTGCTGGTGCTGCTATCGACGTCTTCCTGTCATCGTTAAATCTTCTATTCTTGAAATTTTCACTTGACTCACCTCTCCTATTATCATGGCCACGGTGACCACCCGAGTGGTTACCGCTTTTGTCCGAATGCTTTCCTTCCCTCTGGTTGTCATTGCTTCGATGACTAGCGCCACCGGTATGACCCTGGTTGTGGTCCCTCGGTTGAACATACTCATTATCTCGCTCTAATAATTGAGCCCTGTTTACAACATCTGAATATAAAGAAAATTTATGAGAGATAAGATATTGTCGAATCTCGGGTTTTAGACCTCTCAGAAACATCCTTGTCATTCGTTCCTCATTTTTGACCAAATGAGATGCAAACCTGGATAACTCTGCAAACTTCACCTCGTACTGGGACACCGTCATGTTGTTTTGTTCCAGTCTGATAAACTCCACCTCCTTCATATGACGAATACTTTCTGGAAAGTACTTGTCATTGAACAGTTTTTGAAATGTTTCCCAGGACATGTTGAGTGCGTCAGGCTGGGTACGCTTCACAGACTCCCACCAGTAGTCTGCCTCACCGCGGAACATAAAAGTGGCGAATGGAACCTTCTGTTCCTCCGTGCATCCCAAGACATCGAATATCTTGGTAATTTGCTTGACCCACGTTTCCGCCATGATCGGATCCAGCTTTCCCTTAAATTCTGGTGGTCCCAATTCTTTGAACTGCTTAGCTGTGACAAACCGCGCGTTGTTATCATTTCCACCCGTATTCTGCACACGAGTCTCCCTCGTCTGATTTTGCATGAACTGCAAAAAGCTCCTAAACATTCCATCATTCATCGTTTGCTCGGTAACGTTGTTTACAGGAGGAATATTGCCTTCCTGTTGCACGTTCCCCTGGGTGGTGATCAAAGGTGTCTCCACGGTCTGATTTACTCCATTATTAACGTTCTCAGCTGCCATTCTTAAATACTGCCATAAAACAAGGGTTAATAGTCATGTCATATATTATCCCTATACTCTGACCGACCAAATAAACACCAAATAAACTTAGTCAAGTCATACTAGTGAAGGAATTCCCCGTCTCTCCCCTCCTAGTTCTTGTCTCACATCTCAGCCAGTGATCATATCCCTAAGCTTTGATACCAACTGTGACGCCCCCAAAATAGGTATACAACACCCATTCTGAGTCGCCAAATACATGGTACAGAAAGCAAACTACAACTTTAATAATACAAATGTCGTGCAAAATACGACAACACATACTGTGAGTTTAAATACAAATATTGTCTTCTAGACAATATCCACACTCAAATAAATCCTCATTACAATTATTCAAACACTATTTTACAGAAATAGTGAGGACTGCTAAAACATCTTTCTAGAACCATCACTCCATACCCCGACTAGATCCTGCTATGTTCTCACCTCCTGAGAAGAAAAATGGAACAAAAAGGAAAAGGGTGAGCTCAACTAGCCCAGTAAAGAATATTATGACTAAGATAATATACAAACAAATTATCGTTAGTCTTCAACAGGGAAAAATCTGATAGAATATAATCGACAACAAGTTTTAGATCAACAACTGCAGCGGAAACAACAAACCATTAGAAGAGTCAAGTAGAGAAAGAATTCTACTATCTTCTAAGATTTAAAAGTCCATCATCAATATTTTATCCCTGTAACATCAATTAATAATCATCTTTATCCAAATATTCATCTTTGTACTACATGCCAAAGATATTCATTTGTATCACCTGTCAGTCATGTTCATCTCAACACATGTTCATCTTTGCACTACAGGCCAAAGATATTCATCAAGTAATCATACATCTTTGCACTACAGGCCAAAGATATTCATCAAGTAATCATACATCTTTGCACTACAGGCCAAAGATATTCATTAATATCATCATTTAGGACTGAGGATGATGAAAAATATCTTAAAGAGAACGAATCCAATGAGACAGAAGGACAAATAGTAGGGATTCGTATAACAGTTTATCCAAGATCAATAATACTTCATAATAATCAATTGTGAAGCAGAATTCAAAAATAAAGATTAAAACATGGATACAATCAAAGATAGTAACCATAATAGACATCTTGGACAAAAAGGGAAAATTTTATTTTTCGGTGAATAGTGCCGTATTCGTGAATAGTACCGTATACGTGAATAGTGCCATATACGTGAATAGTAACCCCGACACAAAAAGTTCCAAATTTGATAAAAACTCATATCAATATTTCAGCATAATGATATTGAAGAAAATAATATCATTAAAAAGAAAATAATATCCCTTACCTCAAGATATCAGTACTTCTGGTCGGAATACCAGTATAAGGCTGAAAGAAACTTGCTCTGATGAATAGAAACTCTCAAAGTATCTAAATACTCACAAAATACACTCAATAATCTAGAGAGAGAAAGAGAGAAAACTTGTTTCTGGTGTGATTTTCAATTCTAACTTAGCCCTCTATTTATAGGAAAATTTTAGTAGGTTTGACCTGCAACCTGATGGCTTTACCTGCTACTATTCCCACCTACCACATTTGAAATATAATTCAGCACATTTCTTCACCAACCACAAGTGGGGCTCACCAATTCTAGAATTTTCCATCAAAATGATAAACTCCGAAAATTCAACAATTTCTGAACCAGTTATCTCGTAAAATTCATAATAAATCATACGTTCATTTTTAACGGTTCAAAATTTGTGGACATATACTCAACTTATATATGTATAACATATCCAAAAATTACCACGATCCAACGGTCGGATTAAAAATTATAACACCCGCAATATTTCTCAAAAACCCTGATTTGATTTTTAATACCTCCATTCCGATAAAAATACTGATAAAACACCTCAACATTAACTCCTTCATTTTTAACCACAAAAATATATCCCTCATTTATATCCACATAAAATAAATATTTCCTTATCATATGAATCAATAATTAATTATTCACAAATAATATTACAGAATCACATTTATGACAACCAGGCTGTTCCCAGGAAAGAGGGGGCTTTCCAATAAGGATTTCTCCTTACTGGCGCGCAATTAGATGACCAAACCTCTTCTTAGACAGAACTTTCTAGACATTGTCAATAATGTTATCTAATAATATTATTCAAATAATATGAATTATTGATCTGATAATGGAAAATACTGTGCAGCAACAATTATTGAAACAACAATAATATAAAATATCAATGCAACAATTATTGAATCGATAAAATAAAATATTGAACAATAACTACTATAACAATTATTGAGTAGTGCCTTCTTACGTAAGAATCAATAATTGGTGCAATACCGTGTGCTACTGTATTTTAATCACCGGGTATTCCAACAGTATTAACGGTAACAACTACGCCGTTATTTATAAATAACTTATACTTGTCATTTTCTTCATCCAATCGCTTTCCGTTATGGGGCCCACACAAGGCTGCGCCGTCGTACGAATATTCCCCGACAGCAAGAATATTCCACGACCAAACGAATATTTCCCGACAAAATGAATATTTTATAACCACTTGTTTATTTTGCAAAATTTGCACATTTCACCCATAACCAAAGTATTATATCAAATTAGCCCCTTATTATTCACAATAATATTTAGAGAAAATTTGATTTTATTCATTAATAAGTTGGGGTCTTACATGATATATATATATATATATATATATATATATATATATATATATATATATATATATATATATATATATATGCACGGATAACATATATATAATGATACATATGATACATGCAAACCTTATATATATACTTTACTAATGTGTGTGTGTGTGTGTGTGTGTGTGTGTATATATATATATATATATATATATATATATATATATATATATATATTATATTGTATACATAATATGATGTATGTATGCGATAAATCATTTTTGCTCAACTTTGATTTTGAAAAAGAAATAGGATCTTCTTGCCTTAAATATTATATGAATCAATTTATTTAACACTTGACATTTAATTTATCAAGGTCAATAAAAATTAATTCACGTAAAATCAAAAAATAGTGTAGATAAAATAAATAATTACATATTTATTTAATTACTACATAATTGTTATCATCAAAATATATAAAATAAAATAAGACCTATCAATCTCCCCCTTTTTGATGATGACAATTATATAAAAATATTTTTAGCATTTTAAAAGGCTCCCCCTCAAATTATGAATACTTTTAATTCCAAACTTAGCATTTTTATCCAATCTCATAGCAGTGTGTATAGCAGTTGTTATAGCAGTTTATATCAAATCTCATAGCAATCTCATAGTAGTTTATATAACAGTTTATATCCAATCTCATAGCAATCTCATAGCAGTTTATATAACAGTTATAATTATAAGCACTTATTATATTTTTCTTCTCCCCCTTTGTCATCATAAAAAATGATGGGGAGAAAGATTGAATCCTGCAGAAAAGTTAGGTAAGTAATCCTGCAGAAGAGTTAGTAACCAAAATATATAGAAAACTAGAAAAGATATATACAGCAGCAACAGTAGCAGCATCAGTAGTAGTAGTAGTAGTAGTAGAAAGGGGTTAGGGGAGTTAGGTACAATCATCCCAAATAGTTAGTCAATATTACAGATTTGTTCAAATAGTTAGATTTTCTCTAGATTTAGAGAAGAAAAGTGAGAGATTTCAAGAATGTGAACATCTGGATCTTCAGGAAATGGTGGTGGCACAAGATTAGCTGGGGCATCATTGACAGTAGTAGTAAATGGGTAGGAACCCATAACCAAGCTATTATTCTCCATCAGACATCATACCATGGTCTTAACAACATGTAGAGATAACTGCACATCTTCTAACTTTTCTAACAAAAGAGTTTGATTGTGTAGAAGAAGTTGATTCATGCTATTAAGTGAATCAATCTTAGTGGCCATGTTTATGTTGGACTCAATAACCTCATGATCAATAGGTTTAAAAATAATCAAGGATTGAGGTGGCAGATTGGAATGGGAGACAATGTTACTGGTGGGAACAAGTTGGGACTGATGTTGTGACACAGGGATGTTCAGGTAATTGAAAATATGAGTGAGTAGTAAACCAAATTGAAGACAGTTGTTATGAAAGCAGAATTCAAAGAAGGATAATAAAAAGTAGGCCAAGTTATAAGGCATGCGCTCATTCAAAATACTTTTTATGATTTCCAAATCAAAGGGAGCAGTTTTCTATCATCTCTCACAGGCATGAAGTTGTTTCTCAAAATTTTACCAAGAAATTGACACTCAGCAGTGAGAAATTCTAAACCAATCTTGCAAGGATAATCAAACAAGAGAGCTAGCACCATTTGATCAATTACAACAGACAGATTGTGCTTAAATAACATACATTCTTCCACAGAGATACCGGATGGATGAAGATAAGAGTTAACCCTAGGCAATTCTAAGGTAGATGGATGAAGTTGCAGTGCATGGACAAGAAATAATTCATCAATAATATATGTTTGTCCTTGAATGCAAGTAGTGATGCTCTTTAATAAACCAGAAGAATCAGTAGAAAATTCCATATGAGAGTAAAACTCAGCTATAAGACTAGGATATATAGATTTATCATAAAAAGTTACTAAGCACTCCCACCCAACATTTTTAAATTTTTCGAACAAGTCTGGAAAACTATGAAAAGTAATAACATTCCCTGGACACATATTGTGTCTCATAGTGCTATATTTGGCATGTGCAGATGTAGTTGTGAGAAGAGGAACATCATTAGAAAACTGTAACTCATAATGCAGAGGAAGAGTTTTGCGTTTGGATGAAAAAAGATTAGACATTATTAGTTAAGAAGCAGAGAAGATAGGTGAGAGGATGAGACTCGGTAAGGAGTGGACATATGAATATGAAAGCACCATTTTTGAAAGAACTTATATATATATAGAGAGAGGGATAAAGTGATGATATACTGCAGGCAAGATACACGAAATGTAGTCAGGCAAGAGTAGCAGTTAATAGACTTATGTAGTAACAAGGAATATGACTATACTATAAACAGTAGTGAGGAATAGAAATCATTTAAGTTAAACAGTAAGGTGGATAAGTTTTTAAAACTTTTATTTAAGAGGGTAGGAAAACAGTAACACAGAGATGAGCCACATGTCATATAGTTAACATAGAGAACAATTAAGTTTAGTCAATTTCAACAATGATTACAAAAGAATGCAGCAGTATGTATCATTTAAAACATTCTTTAGTAAACATGAGGCAAAAGATTGGTTCATAGAGAGGGATAGATCCTAATTGTATCAGAAGATACATGACTGATATTTGAAAAAAAATGTATAGAGGCAGGTAGTATGTAAAATCTAGCATTTATAGTAAATTTCAGGAAGATAGATCACACAGCAGTTAGTGCAATAAATAAATCCAATGGACATCAGTATCAACACAATATATATAAGACATTCAAAAATAAACCCAGTGGACGTATCCACACAATTTATAGTAGACAGAACTTAAAATGGAGGGTTATACTTGAGTAAGCAGCAAAAATTACCAGTTCCATACAGAAAGCAAGCATGGCATGCTCATCCTTGTGTAGTTTCTCAATGAGAACCTCATTCACCCAAACAGAAGTGCACAGACACATACGTGTATATATATATATATATATATATATATATATAAATAGAATAATTTCAAAAAAAAATTTAGCCAAAATTGAATGGAGTTAAAAAATAGGCTTCGGGAAAAAATGTGAAACTCAATAAAAAATCTGTTAAGATTTTAAGGTTTTAAACGAAAACATTTTTAAGGAGATGAAACCCCAAATCACAAACTTCACGGATCTGTCAGAAAATTTTCAAAGAAGGATTTTAACTTCCGAAACAAAATGATGATCCAGTGGAAATTTAAACAGAACTTGGTAAAAAAATTCTTAAAGAATTTTTGAGAACGATTGTAAACATGCATTGTTACAATGTGAGGGTCAAAAAAATGATGGATTTTCAAATTGATGAACTAAAAAAATTGCTTTATGTTTAAACCCTAAAAACATAGATATCAAAAAAAATTGAGTGATTTTCCAAAAGATACACTAGAGAAAGTTTAGACACACAGAAATTGTGGTTATAACTCATAGTAGATAAAAGTATGAAAAAGAGATTTTGAAAATTAACAGAAGAAATTAGGGTTTTTTTTCGAACAAAAATTACCAGAAAGTATAATGGATTTGAGAAATAAGAGAAGTGATTTTCATCATTCTTCGATTGAAACCGTAAAAACTTCTCAGATTTATTTCTGAACATAACATGTTTAAAAAAGTATGGAGTGGGTTTCCAAAAAAATAAACCAGTGAGAAAAAAATTGATGATTTTGATTAAAAAGTCAGAAGAAATTAGGGTTTTCTAAAAATTTGCACACAAAAATCACCAGAGATTATAGTGAATTCGAGAGAGTAGGATCAAAAGAGACGATTTTCATCGTTCTTTGATTAAAACCCTAAAGAGTTCTAGGAAATTTTGAGTTTTCATGATTAATCAAATAGATTAACCAACAACAAAATCTGTAATAAGATGATGAGAAGCATGAGTTGATAGAGAAGGGGAGAGACAGGAACTGAAAAACAGAGATTGGGGAAGATGAGAAGATGAGAGAGAAAGGAGAACCGGTGAGCTGAGAGGTGAGAGAGAGGGTCAGACGTGAGAGAAGAGAGAGAAAGGAGAGTAGAAAATGAATTAAAAAATGAAAATTATATATATATATATATATATATATATATATATATATATATATATATATATATATATATATATATATAGTTTGACTCACCAGATTGATCCAACGGTGGAGAGTTGATCTGAATTGAAATTGAAGGCTTGGATTTAATCTAAAGATGAATAGTGGTGCTTCTTAAAATAACCTAGATCCAACGGCTGAGATTAAGTCCTTGTTTTGATCGAAGGGCTCAGGTGGTGATCCGTGTGCTTCCTGATACTTGAATTTGATTGGTTTGATGGAAGAGACGCGGATGGGTCCAAATAGCCATTGAATTTGTACTTTAATGAATATATATATATATATATATATATATATATATATTAATTTAAAAAAGGGCAAAATGTTAAATATTATTTATAAAATTAATAAAATAAATATTGTTAGATAAAATATATAAATGTTTTGGTTTTATAATAATTAATATATAAATATATAAAAATAAAAATAATTAAAAGGAAAATAAATATTGTTAAACTAAAAATAAACTAAGATTTTATTTTATAGATACAACAACATATAAATATATACATAAAATATAAATAATATAAAAAAATAAGAGGAAATATCTAGCATGCCCAATTCAATTCTTAATTTGCAAAATCTTTCAGAACTTAGTGGTTTAGTGAATATATCAGCTATTTTTAATTCAGTGTCAATGTGCTCTAGTTTAATAATTCTGTTATTAACATGATCACGTAAAAAATGATGCCTAATGTAGATGTTTTGACCTAGCATGCAAGACTGTATCTTTGCTGAGATTGATAGTACTTGTATTATCACATAGAATTGACACACAATCAAATTTCAAGTTAAAATCAGCAAGGGTCTGTTTCATCCATAGTATTTGAGCACAGCAACGTGCAACAACAATATATTCAGCTTCGGTGGTTGAAATAGATACTGAGTTCTGTTTCTTAGAAAACTAAGAAACTAACATCTTCCCAAAAACTAACAGGTACCACTGGTACATTTTCGATCGACATGATGACCTGCATAGTCAGAATCTGAAAAACACATGAGATTAAATGGTTGATCCTTAGGATACCATAGACCTAATTCAGTTATTCCTTTAAGATACCGAAAAATCCTTTTTACTGCGGCCAGGTGAGATTCTTTAGGATTAGGTTGAAACTTGGCACATTTACAAACACTAAACATAATGACAAGTCTACTAGCAGTTATGTATAATAGACTTCCGATCATTCCTCTATATTTCTTTGAGTCAACAGATTTTCCATTTTCATCAACAATTAATTTATCAGTAGTTGACATAGGAGTGTTTGTGACAACCCCAAAATAGGTTCATTCCACCCAACCCATTCTGAGTCGTCAAATACATGGTACAGAAAACAACTACAACTTTATTACAACAATTGTCGTGCAAAATACAACAACACATATGCTGTGAGTTTGGATACAAATATATACCAAATGTGACATTGGACACCATCATGTATCAGCACCTCACAAAGGTACCTTACATAAAGGTACAGTCAAAAACTGTTTTAGAAATTAGAATCTTTGGGAAGTGCTCAAGGAAACCTTCGTACATGGGAGGCCACGCGTCTAGGTTATGATAGATATCATATGGCCACAGAATTATCCTTGGTTGACCCAATAGACCCCAAAGAAAAATGAGAAGATTACTATCATATTCTTCCCAATGGTGAGTCTTCTCTTGACTTATCATTATCTCCACTGTCTCTAATTGAGAATTATACTTCAAACAAACACCAAGATTATATAGGTAGTGCCCATAGATATACTCAGCAAGTGGATGAGCACAACCCTGTCCTATGATGACACGAGGTTGTATGTCATTAGACATCTTGTATGATAGTGACAAAACACCCTTCCAACGTTGGGTTCGCCTCACCCTATTTTCTTCACCAAATATAACTACTAAATGATGACCACCGTTCTATTCTCTTGTTACCCTCGCTCGACCCAGCTACACTCTTATTACCTGAAAGGAATTGTGAAGCAAAAGGGTGAGCACAACTAGCTCAGTAAAGAATATCATGACTAAAGATAAATAAATTATCAATAGTCTTCATCAATAATAAATCAGAGATTTAGAACATATGGTAGATGATAAAAAAATTTCAACCATAGTTGCAGCGGAACATGCAATCCATTAGAAGAGTCAAATAGACTATAAAGTCTATTATCTTCTCCATGTTAAAAATCCATCAACAATGTTTTATCCCTGTAACATCAATCAACAATTCTGGTCCACAATCATATGAATAACTCATAATCATAACTGTAGTTCTAAATTCCTCTTCTCATCCAGGACGAAGATAATTTTCATCACCTATCTTTACCTGAAACATCAAAGATCATGGTTATACCAAATCACATTTCCTGTTCATAATCATACTAATAAATCCATCTTTGCACTACGGCCAAAGATATTCATTTGTATCACCAGTTGGTCATGTTTATCTCAACATCTGTTCATCTTTGCACTACTGGCCAAAGATATTCAACAACATGTCATCTTTGCACTACGGGCCAAAGATATTCATCAACAATTCATCTTTACACTACAGGCCAAAGATATTCCTCAACAGTTCATATTTGCACTACGGCCAAATATATTCATCAACAGTTCTTATTTGCACTACAGGCCAAATATATTAATATCTCAAAGAAATATATAATCATTTCAGAATTTATATAAACAATAATTATAACCATGTTAATCAATTCACCTTTGCACTTAAGCTAAAGATATTCACTTATAAATTCAATGGTCATGATCATACCAGTCAACAATTCAACTTTGCACTACAGGCCAAAGAGAACCCTAGTCATGATCATACCAATAATCTACCCATCTTTACACTCCAGTGAAAGAGAATTTTAACATCAGGGTTATAAAAATGTTATATATGATGATAAAAATAATATGATCAACATATAGTTTTAATCTCAAGAGTAATATTCGTAACTCATGAATAGTAACCCCGACACAAAAGATAGAAATTATACAATAAAATTCATACCAATATTTCGGTATAATGATATTGAAAGAATAACATTACTTAAATTTATAAACAATTTATTTTAATTGTTTACATTTTACTAATTAATGCATTTAATCATCATAAAATGCCAACTCTTACAATTTCATCATCAATAACCAAAACCCTCATAAAAAATCTGCATATACC
The DNA here is from genome assembly GCA_016801055.1 of Panax notoginseng. Taxonomy (NCBI): domain Eukaryota; kingdom Viridiplantae; phylum Streptophyta; class Magnoliopsida; order Apiales; family Araliaceae; genus Panax; species Panax notoginseng. The sequence continues at coordinate 36,313,628 of CM029021.1, forward strand.
TCATATAGGATTCTCAAACCATAAAATCCTATTTTTCAATTTTCTTTATTCACAAAACATATTTAATTCATTTACTCATAGCTAGACTATTTTCATGAAAAATACCAAATCCGTTCCAAAAATATTTCTTTTCTGGAATTTAGCATAATATAGTCCCATAGTGAACATATATTTTTCTCAGAATTTTTAAAAGTCATTTACTATTTTTCATATGGCCAAAATAGCCGAATATTTAGACATTTATCAAAAATTGTACTTTTGTCTAAAAATTCTGAAATTTACAGAGTATACTTCTATCATATACATGTACTCCCAATAAAAATTTCATCAATTTTGGAGTTAACCACAAGGAATTATAAGCTGTTACTTTTAAAATAGTCTTTTCTCATAAAATTCATAACTCTCAATCTATACATCCAAAAATCACCATTTTTGGACACAATCAAGAAAACTCATCAAAATATCATTTCAAAATTTTCCAGAATTTTTGAAGGTCAGAAAAATTACGAAATTAAAAATCATAACAACCCTTAAAATCCCTTACTATCCCTTACAATCCCTTACCTCAAAAGAGCAGTATTTCTGACTGGATATCGGATATGATGCTGAAGGAAACTTGCACTGATGAATAGCAACTCACCAAGTATCTAAAAACTCACAAAATATGCTTCATAATATAGAGAGAGAAAGAGAGAAAGCTTATGTTTCTGGTGTGTTTTTCAATTCTAACTTAGCCCTCTATTTATAGGAAAATTTTGGTAGGTTTGACCTGCAACCTGATGGCTTTACCTGCTACTATTTCCACCCACCACATTTGAAATATAATTCAGCACATTTCTTCACCAACCACAAGTGGGGCCCACCAATTCTAGAATTTTCCACCAAAATGATAAACTCCGAAAATTCAACAATTTCTGAACCAGTCATCTCGTAAAATTCATAACAAATCATACGTTAATTTTTAACGGTTCAAAATTTGTGGACATATACTCAACTTATATATGTATAACATATCCAAAAATTATCACAATCCAACGGCCGGATTAAAAATTATAACCCCCGCAAAATATCTCAAAAACTCTGATTTTTAATACCTCCATTCCGACAAAAATACTGATAAAAACCTCAACATTAACTCCTTCATTTTTAACCACAAAAATATATCCCTCATTTATATCCACATAAAATAAATATTTTCTTATCATATAAATCAATAATTAATTATTCACAAATAATATTACAGAATCACATTTATGACAACCAGGCCGTTCCCAGGAAAGAGGGGGCTTTCTAATAAGGATTTCTCCTTACTGGCGCGCAATTAGATGACCAAACCTCTCCTTAGACAGAACTTTCTAGACATTGCCAATAATGCTATCTAATAATACTATTCAAATAATATGAATTATTGATCTGATAATGGGAAATACTGTGCAGCAACAATTATTGAACAACAATAATACAAAATTTCAACGTAGCAATTATTGAATCAATAAAATAAAATATTGAACAGTAATTACTGTAACAATTATTGAGTAGTGCCTTCTTATGTAAGAATCAATAATTTTAAAAATACTGTGCAATACCGTGTGCTACTGTGTAATAACGCATATTACTGTATTTTAATCACCGGGTATTCCAACAGTGTTAGCGGTAACAACTACGCCGTTATTTGTAAAAACTTAAATTTGTCGTTTTCTTCACCCGACAGTTATTCTGTTATGGGGCCCACAAATAGCTGCGCCGTCGTACGAATATTTCCCGACAGAAAGAATATTCCACGACCAAACGAATATTCCCCGATAACAATGATTATTTTATAACCACTTGTGTATTTTAAAAAATTTTCACATTTCACCCATAACTTTAACTTTTTATCAATTTAACCATTTACTGAATTGTAATTATAAGAAAAATTAAATACTTTTATTTCATAAAATTCGGGGTCTTACAGTGTTAAGAGGTTTTGCAGATTCTAAGCCAAATTTCTTGATCATTTCTTTATAGTATTTAGATTGAGATATATGAATACCTTTTTCTCCTTGTTTGATCTGCAATCCGAGGAAGAAATTTAATTCTCCCATCATACTAATTTCAAATTCTTTACTCATACTTTCAAAGAAATCATTGCACATAATAATGTTAGTAGAACCAAAAATAATATCATCAACATATATTTGAATCACCAGAATATCATCATTTTTATTTTTAGTAAATAAAGTGGTATCAACAGTTCCCCGTTTAAAACCATTATTTAGCAAAAATTTACTCAGTCTTTCGTACCAAGCTCTAGGGGCCTGTTTTAAACCATATAAAGCTTTATGTAATTTATAAACATATTCAGGATGACTAAAATCTTCAAAGCTAGGAGGTTATTTAACATAAACTTCCTCTTCTATAACACCATTTAAGAATGCAGATTTGACATCCATTTGGAATAATTTAAAATTTTTATGACATGCAAATGCTGATAACATACGAATAGATTCAATTCTAGCAACAAGAGCATATGTTTCATCATAGTCAATATCTTCCATTTGATTATATCCTTGTGCAACTAATCTTGCCTTATTACGTACAATAGTTCTACTTTCATCGAGTTTATTACGAAATACCAATCGAGTTCTAATAATTGAAACATCCTCGGGTTGTGGGACTAGCTCCTATACTTTGTTTCTAGTGAATTTTTTAAGTTCGTCTTGCATAGCCATTATCCAGTCTTCATCAATTAAAGCATCTTTTATATTTTTAGGTTCAATTTGAGACAAGAAATATAAGTGACCGGCTAAATTATGTGCTTGTGATCTAGTGATAACCCCTTTATCAATATTACCAATAACATTTTCTATAGGATATTTTTAATAACGTGAGACTCTTTGGGCAAATCATTTAACTGTGGGTTTGGATTTTCAAGGGGATTCTCATCAATAGGTGGAGATGCATTATCTAGTTTTGGTTCTTCCATATTTTTGAGAATATCTTCAATGACAATATCATTATCAACAAGCTCTTTATATTTTGGAAGAGGCTGAGTTTCATCAAAAGTCACGTTCATTGATTCTTCCACAACTAGACTTCTTTTGTTGAAAACTCTGTATGCTTTACTATTAAGAGAGTATCCAAGAAATATTTCTTCATCAGATTTGGGATCAAATTTCAATAAATGTCCTTTGGTGTTTAGAATAAAACATTTGCTCCCAAAAATACGAAAATAGTTTATTTTTGGAGTTCTTTTATAATTAAGCTCATAGGGAGTTTTGAGCAAAATAAGTCTTAATAAAACTCTGTTTAAAATGTAGCATGATGTTGCCACAGCTTCAGCCCATAAATACTTTGGAAGACGATATTCATTCAACATAGTATTAGCTATTTCTTGCAAAGAACGATTTTTTCTTTCAACTAAACCATTTGACTGAGATGTATAAGGAGCAGAGAAGTTATGACTTATACCGTTCTCATCACAGAACATAATGAAATCATAATTGTCAAATTCTTTTCCATGAACAGATCGAATATAGGCAATAGAACTCCCCTATTGATTTTGAATCTTTTTACACAGGGTAGAAAAAGAATTAATAGCCTCATTTTTAAATTTTAAAAAATCAACCCATGTGAATCGTGAATAATCATCAATTAAAACTAGAATATATACAACACCACCCATGCTATGTTTAGGAATAGGTCCAACAAGGTCCATGTGTAACAATTCTAAGGGTCGAGAGGTTGATACAGTAAATTTAGGTTTATGTGATGCATAAATTTTTTTTCCTAATTCGCAAGCTTCACAAATGTGATCTTTAAAGAATTTCAATTTAGGAAGACCACGAACATGTTCTTTAGAAGAAATGTTGTTTATAAGTTTCATGTTGATGTGCCCTAGTCTGCGATGCCATAGCCAAGGATCCTCATTTGCAAATACAAGACAAATGTTATCTAAATAAGAGTATGCATTAAAGTCACAAGTATACACATTTTGATATCTAAGACAAACTAAAATCAATTTACCAGTTTGATCAAAAATAGAGCAATTATTTGTACTAGGATATTTTAAAACCACTATCATAGAGTTGACTATAGATAGAAGATTATACCTGAGTTCAGTGACTAACTGAACGTTGGAAATGGTTATGTGGTTATTACCAACACATTCAACTCCAATTATTTTACCTTTATTGTAATCTCCGAAAGTTACTTCACCAAAGTCTGTAGCTTGCAGATTTCTTAATTTGGACTTGTCGCCAGTCATATGTCTTGAGCAGCCACTATCAAGAAACCATTTGCATTTATTCAGATCAGCTGCAAGACATACCTGCAATGTATGTACTAACTTTACAAGTTGGTACCCTTTAATATGAAGGCTCCTTAGGGTGACTTTTTCATTTTGTATAAGGAGCATTTGAAGTTTCCTTTACAAAACTTGGCATACTTGGCATAGGATAATCAATTTTAGTAGAAAAAAGCATTCTATAAGTAACTGGATTATGAGAAGTATGATAATGTTGTTTATGAAATTCTCTTCTTATGATAGTTGGTGCAGTATATGTTCCTTTAGGAACCCAAATCATTTTTCCTTTATAATTTTTATTTCTAGCATTACACATATATAAGGAATGACCATTTTTGTTGCAATAGGAATATTTCGTAAAGGGAGATATATGATTTTCTTTTTCTTTGATTTTAACATGATATAGTCCTTTATCTTTTGATTTACTTGTTTCTCCAGTATATCCTAAACCTTCTTTATTAAAGCTACATTTTTGTTGATTTAACATGACATCAAGATTTTCTTTTCCTTTTGTAAATTTATAAATTATAGTATGTAAATCTTCACGTTCTTTAGTTAAATTTTTAATTATGGTATTATGTTTTTCTATTTCTAATTTAACAAGTGAATTCTCATTTCTGATTTCTTCAATTACCGCTTGATCTTGTACTTGATTATCTTCATTGATTACATCAAGTGTTGAATTTTTAATTTCAAGATTTTCAATTGAGATAATAAGTGAAGAATTTTCTATTTCAAGATTTTTATTTATTTTCTTAAATTGTTCTAATTCTTCTTCATTTTTTAAGTTTATTTCATTTAAACCTTCATTGGTGATAATTAAGTTAGCATTTTCAATTTCAAGACTTTTATTTATTTTTCTTAATCTTTCTAATTCTTTTTTTAATAATTCATTATTCTTATATAAATGATTGTAAGACTCTTGTAATTTATAGTGTTCTTCATCTATATTTTTCAATGTGTATGCAAAAAATGAGGTGCTAGGCAATTGGTGTTCAGAATTTATCTCAGATCTTGGTGATGAGTCATTGTCTGCCATTAAACAGAGATTTGCAATTTCTTCGGTTTGTTTAGCAGTTTCTTCCTCGTCACTTAGATCCCATCCTTCCTCAGCTACAAGAACTTTGTTGTTGGCCAATTTTGGATAATCCTTTTTGAAGTGTCTAGGCTGATTGCATTCAAAACATGTGTTTTGAATTTTCATTTGGGTTGGTACTTCTAAAGTTGTTGTTAATGGCTTTCAAATTTCCTCCTTGCGTCTTTGGCTTGAAAGTTTGTTTGCTTTTGAAGTTGTTGAAGTTGTTGTTTGTCTTCATAAAGCCTTTGCCATATTTTCTTGCCTTGCTTTGAATTACTCTCCTGAGTTGTCTGGATAGTAGATCAACTTCATTGTGAGAACTCCTTTGCAACTTGAACTGGACCAATTCGGAGGGGTGGGCCCCCACCCAGGGGAGCTGCCCCTTGGTATATTACTACGTCCAGTCTCAAGTCCCTACTTGGAACTTGAGATCCTATTACTATCAGTAATAAAAACTCTTTCAACAGGTGGAGAAGCCCTTACAAAGTTTTATAGACAAACTTCCAACTGTTCAACTATTCTATCTTGAACAGCAAGCTCCCTGCTCCCTCCTCAAGTTTAGTTATTTCTCCTTTTGAGTTCAGTTCTATTCTATGATCTGGTCTTGAAACAACAGGCCCTCACCTCACAAGTGCACTAGAGACCCAACTTCCCACTGACCTCTCTAAGATTCTGATCTTGGTCGAAGAATTACTTATCTTTCTCACAGGTACATAAAATAAACTAACTCTGATATTTTCTCTTTTACAAATAATTTTACAACAATATGCTTCTTAAATAAGCAGATAAGAATTTAGTACAGATTGATGCTTCTCAAATAAGCAGATATCAATTAAAGAACAAATTTATACGTAAAAAATATGCTTCTTAGTAAGCAGATAATAATTTATGTTTAGATTAAATGATGCTTCTGATTAAGCAAATATATAAAGTATGCACAGTTATAAAAGTTCAAATAACTTTTATGTTTTAGAGAGATGCACAGTTATGTACAGTTATAAGTCAATAATAGCTTTAAATTAAAAGTGCTTCTATTTAAGCATATATGAAATTTTAATGCAATTTATAAAGAAATATTTACTCTTTAAAATAAAGAGTGTTGTTCTATAGATTAAACATGATTGTTTCTCATATAATCTTTAACAAGTATAATATGAATGCTTTTTATGTATCAATACTTGTATATAAAAAGAATCAATCAATTCAAATAATATTTATCAAGTATAATAATTAAATCAGTTAATCATAAACTGATATAGCAAATATTATTGTTTAACTCAGATGATATATAAGAATATTTTATCTATTATGTTAATTTTTATAAATAATGTCACTTTGTACTATAAGGAATCGTACGGTTCGAATTCCCCTTTGCAGAGGTGTATCTCCGTAGCCTTGCGTCTTCTAAGTACGACAAAATTTATAATTTCACAATTGATATTTATATAAATATTTTCAATAGATCACTACGATTCTCAAATCCGATTCGGATGACTCCTCTCTTTGGAGGAATATCTCAGTGTTGTTTTGAGCTATCAGGTGTCGTATCTATTTTACGATATTTATATAAATAATGTCAATAAAAGGTTACTGAAGACTATAAGGAATCGTGCGGTTCGAATTCCTCTCCGTAAAGGTGTATCTCCGTAGCCTTGCGGCGCCCAAGTATCCTTTTATTTGACAAATAGATGAAATATAGATATATAAAATTGTGTATAATAATGTATATTCGTATATATATATATATATATATATATATATATATATATATATATATATATATATATATATATATATATATATAAAGCAAGTAAGAAATAATTCAACAAAAGTTAAACTCAAACGACTTATCTCAATACTTGGACCAATTTTCTCTTCTAAAATAATCAGAACTTTTGTAAGAAGAGATATAAAGCTTTTAGAGAGAATGTAGGCAAGGAGAGTATGCTTTGCTTTTCACTGTATTGGTAAAAACCAAATGAATGAAATACTCCATATTTATAGATTTTTGAAGTTGGGGGCAAAAATATAATTTTAGAAATCTGATTTTGAATGCATGGTTCGGATGAAATTTTTTTGAATTTAACGGTCCGGATGAAAAAGAATTGCACGCGGAAAAACTCAATATTCCGCCCAGGCCATTCTTCACCAACTTATCATTTAATGACCAATTTACTCTATACTTAATAATATATATATATATATATATATATATATATATATATATATATATATATATATATATATATATAGAACAAATATCAAGTACATACCCCTTATCTTACTTACTCGTGCTCACCCCCTTTAGACGACGGTTTCGGTCATACAACCGTCGTCTATACTTTTAGCGACGATATATGTTGTCCGTCGCTAAAAATATAGACGACGGTTGTATGACCAAAACCGTCGCCTAAAGGGGAGTGAGCACGAGTGAGTAAGATAAGGAGTATGCATTTGATCTGGACCGTGTGTGTGTGTGTGTGTATATATATATATATATATATATATATATATATATATATATATATATATATGCACGGATAACATATATATAATGATACATATGAAACATGCAAACCTTATATATATACTCTACTAATGTATATATGTATATTCACGATTTTTGCTGCTATATAAGATATATATTATTATATTTTATACATAATATGATGTATGTATGCGATAAATCACTTTTGCCCAACTTTGATTTTGAAAAAGAAATAAGATCTTCTTGCCTTAAATATTATATGAATCAATTTATTTAACACTTGACATTTAATTTATCAAGGTCAATAAAAACTATTTCAAGTAAAATCAGAAAATAGTTTAGATAAAATAAATAATTACATATTTATTTAATTACTACATAATTGTTATCATCAAAATATATAAAATAAAATATGACCTATTAACAATTTTGTAGGTGCACAATGTAATTTCCGATATGTGTGAGAAATAATGACGTGAGAAAAAAATAGGAAAAGGAAATTTTCATATGACCAAAAGCTCCAAATCTATGTGGGAAATGAGGGGCAAAGAAGTCTTTTTCATTTTCTCACTTATTTCCTCCCTATTTCCTTCCCATTTCTGTAATAATTTTAAAACAATAAAAATTCAATAAGTCTTCGCAGACCGGTTTATTGGACCGGAAAACTGGACAGGTGCAATTTTATTTTATTTTATTTTTTGATTGTGACTCCCAAAAAATATATAGTATTTATTCCAAATTATCCTATTTTTGTATATGTATCCAAATTACACATAAAATACTATATTTTATAAAAATTCCTGTTGAAATAAATACTATATATTTTTGGGAGTCACAATAAATTTTTTTTTGAACCTGTCCAGTTTTCCGGTCCATTAAACTGGTTTGTGTAGGACTCATAAAAATTTGTGTTTTTTTGCTTATTTATAGGAAAAAAATAAACAATAAAAAAAATAGGAATTTTTTAAATAATAAATAATAATAACCTCATATTATTCTAATATAATTATAAAATTATAATATAATAAAATAGGAAATAATAATAATTAATAATATAATTAATATAAATGAATTATTATTATTAACTTATTATAATAATTATTAAAATTAATAAGTTTATTATTTTTTATTAAATTATTTTATTATAATTATATGAGTATATTTTTTAATATATTTTTTTTAAATTTTTCTTATTTATTATAATTTATTTTTAAAATTATATCTTACTAACTAATTTTTGTTTTCTTTCTTGTTTATTTATACGAGTTTTATAGGAAATAAGAAGGAAATTGGAAAGAAATTGTAAAAGTCTCATTTACTCTTCATTTTCCATGCAGATGTGGAGTAGTTAGCCACCTGGATTTCTTCTTTTTTTTTAAATATAAAGAATTCCATGTCATTACCTCTCACACACTAGGAATCCCATTTGGCACACTACCAGAAATTCGACATATAGCGACGGTCAGCACGGAATATGAGACCCCGAATTTTATGAAATGAATGTATTCAATTTTCTTATAATTATTATATTTAGTAAATGATTAAATTGATAAAAGGTTAAAGTTAAGGGTGATATGTGATTTTTTTTAAAAATTAAGCAAGTTATCATAAAATAATCGGTGATAAAAGTACAGTAATACGCGTGGTTGCATAGTAACACACAGTATTGATTATTGATGCTTACGTGAGAAATCACTCAATTATATTCAATTATTGCTACAGTAATTACTGCATCATATCTCTCATATTATTGATTCAATTGTTGTCACAGTATCATCTGTATAATATGTTATAGTTTTAAATCAATAATTGAGACGACAAAGTTATTCATATTATTATTTGCAATATTGACAATGTCTAGAAGTTCTGTCAAGGAGAGATTAGATAATCTAATTGCGCGCCAATAGGGAGAAATCCTTATCGGAAAGCCTCCTCTTTCCTGGGAACGACCTGGTTATTAAATATTGTGAGTTATAATATTAATGATGAATAAGTTCGTGTTGATTAAAGATGAAATGGATAGCTCCATTGTGTTGGAATTATTAGTGTTAGTAAAAATCGATATTTATTTCTATAATAATTAATGTCTGGAGGTTATATTGATCAATCGGATAATTAACCGGATAAATGAGTAATTAATTGCTATTAATTCGCATGCTTATAACTATGTGTTCACATATGTGTACTATTGATTCACATTCTTGTACTATTAGGGGAGTTGATGCAAGATTGATAATACTTGCATGACTAAATTAAAAATAGAGGTATAGTTGAAGGTACTATACTATAATTCATTTTTTCACATGCTTAGAACTATTGAGTCACATGATTTACTATTGATTCACATGATTTACTATTAGGGGAGGTGGTGCAAGTTTGATAACACTTGCAGGACTAAATTAAAAATGACGAAAAAAAGGAAGGTATTATACTGTAATATTTTGAGCCCCAAAATATGTAATTATTAAAACTATATTTTTCTATAAATAGAAGCACATTCTTTCTTCATTTCTCACCAATTCACTAAAGATATAGAGCAATTATTATAAAGAGAAATTATAGAGAGAAAGAAGAAGAGAAGTCTGCTATCTCACTATTCTAGTATCCAGTATTCTATTGAGGTAAGGGGTATTATTTCTTTCGTATTCATGAAGAGAGCTTCTGTTATTCCATTCTTTATTATTATGTTGGAATAACCTGTCTATGCGAAGTATCGCATACGTGGTGAAATTCTTCTGTTATTCCATTCTTTATTATTCTGTTGGAATATCCCGTCTATGCGGATTACGCATAACCTGGTTCCATTCTTTATTATTCTGTTGGAATATCCTATCTGTGCGGATTACACATGAACTGGTTTTATTATTTATTATTCTGTTAAAATATCATGTTTGTGCGTATTACACATGACCTGGTTCTATTATTTATTATTCTGTTGGAATAACCTGTCTGTGAGGTTTATCGTATGCCTGGTGAATTCTTCTGTTATTTAATTCTTTATTATTCTGTTGGAATAACCTGTCTATGTGGATTACCGTTTTCATGGTGAATGATCATTCGTATTCATTCTTTATTAAATTGTATAAATAATCTGTCTACGTGGATTACCGCATGGCAGATGAAAATCCATTTGCAGTCTCGTATACTCTATTATACTCGTATGAGATATCATTTCTTTTATACTCCTTATGAAATATCATTTTATTTGGTATTTTTCTGTTACGAGTTACTATTCACGGGTTATTATTCATCCGATTACTATTCACTCTAGTATTATTCACTCGGGTATTCGGGGCACTTTTCATGCCGGAGTACTATTCACGAGTTACTATTCACCCGAATATTATTCACCCGGGTATTTGGGATACTTTTCGTGTCGAGATACTATTCATGGGGTACTATTCCCGAAGTACTATTCATGGGGTACTATTCACGACGAAAAACTGGTTCTTTTCTGTCCAAATTATTTTTGGTACATAATATTATTTTTGAATTTTACTCTACAAAGCAGTATCATGTTGACAATTTAGATGTTATTGATTTCTGGATAAATTAGATTATAAATCTTTAAAATTTATCCTTGAACTTGTTTTATTGAATTATTATGTCATTGTCATCATCCTCATGCTTATATTTTGATGAAAGTCATCTGTGGCTTACGTGCAGAGATGGACTTGGTATGATTATGACCAGGGATTATTCGGTATAATCATAATCGTAATGTGACGAATGATGTGGTGAAAGTCCTCATTGGCCTGTAGTTCATTGATGGATAGTTGTTGATATGATTATGACCAGAGATTATTCGGTATAATCATGACCATTGATGATTACATGAAATCCTTGGCTGTGGTGCAGGGATGATTTGATTTTATTTATTAAGCTGAGTCTCAGTGATAAAGTTGATGAAAAACTTTTTAAATCATAGAAGATAGTAGATTTTATGCTCTACTTAACTCTTCTAATGGATTGCTTATTTCCACTACAGTTGTTGATCTAAAACTTGTTGTCTATAATATTCTATCAGTTGTTATACTGTTGAAGGCTAAGGATAATTTATTCTGCATTATCTTAGTCATAATATTTCTTACTGGGCTAGTTGAGCTCACCCTTTCTTTCATTGTTCTCTTCAGGAAATTAGAATATAGCTGGGACGAGTCGGAAAATGGAGTGATGGTCCAGAATAAATGGTTTTAGTAGCCCTCACTATTCTACGGAATAATGTGATAATAATTAGAATGAGGACACCATTGAGTGTGGATATTGTCTAGATGATAATATTCTTGTTTAAACTTTCAGCTATGTTTTGTCATAGTTTACACTACTGTTGTATAATTAAATCGTATTTAAATTTATGTACCATGTATCTGGTGACTTAAGATGGGTGATGTATACCTGTTTTGGCGGCGTCAAAGTTGGTATCCAAGCTTAGGGATATGATCCCTGGATGAAATGTGAGATAAAAACTAGGAGGGGAGAGACGAAAAATTCCTTTGCTAGTATGACCTACCTAAGTTATTTGTTATATAATTGGTCGGTTATAGTATAGGGATAATATGTGGCATGTCAATTAACCTTTATTTTGAAAATATATTCTAGAATGATATCTGAAATACAGGAGATGAGAAATGGAAAAATCATGATAGAGAGGAAATAATCGGGAAGGTACAATCTGAAAAGAAAGCAATGTATTTTCATCTCTTCGAAGTACCAGGTACGTAAATTTTGAGGGAAAAATTTCGTAATGAGGGGAGATTGTGAGACCCCGAATTTTATGAAATGAAAGTATTCAATTTTCTTATAATTATTCTATTTAGTAAATGATTAAATTGATAAAAGGTTAAAGTTAAGGGTGATATGTGAATTTTTTTTTAAAGTAAGCAAGTTATCATAAAATAATCGGTGATAAAAATACAGTAATACGCGTGGTTGCATAGTAGCACACAGTATTGATTATTGATGCTTACGTGATAAATCACTCAGTTATACTCAATTATTGCTACAGTAATTGCTGCATCATATCTCTCATATTATTGATTCAATTGTTGTCACAGTATCATATGTATAATATGTTATATTATTAAATCAATAATTGAGGCGACAAAGTTATTCATATTATTATTTACAATATTGACAATGTCTAGAAGTTCTGTCAAGGAGAGGTTAGATAATCTAATTGCGCGCTGTTGATCGATTTTCACAATCAATGAATACGTGCAAGTATACACGGTCAACAAGTAATAAAGTGAAAGTAGAGTATCGTTCCCACGAGGAATTATTTAATAAAAATCACAAAGTACTAATTCTTAACCAAACTAATTTTATTTAAACAACCTCAAATCGTGATTTTTTTAATTAAGAAAACTAAATTAACTAATTAAACTGAATTGTTTTATGACTGAATTCAGATAAATAAAGATTAAGACTTCAATATCCCTAATTATGAACTATAAATCAATTATCCAATTATCCCAATTATTATGCCTACTGAATTGTTAACAGGAATTCTCAAATGCCAAAAGTCATTTTCCAAGTGATCAATTGACATCTATTTAATCCAGATTAATCTTGCTATATTCCTATGCAAAACAATTGAATTAAACTCCTTGAATTCCAATTCCTTATGTGTTACATGCGGTGAACAGATATTTTCATTCAATTCACAAACCTAATTATTCACCATGCAAATAACTAAGTCACATGTTATCATGCCCAGTTCTAACCCTAGAATTCCTCTTTCAATTCTTTCTAGAGTAACAAGGTAATTACTGATCAAATAATTAAGCAATAAGCACAAGACAAGATAAACAATTCACCTTGACATAAATAATTAGAATAAATCAAATAATTAATTCATAAACATAAATGATTCAATTGAAATATTAATAAAAGAGTTAGTGCATAATTAATGAATTGAAACCAAGAATCCACAACTGAATAGACATTAAAAGATAAAAGTATGATAAGAGAAAAGAATAGAATCTGTTGTCAGCAAATCTGATGCTCCCCTCTTGCTCCTGCTCTTCTTCAATGATCTCCAAGTTGCTTCAATCTCCAAAACTAATAAGAACTAGGGTTAATGTCTAATCTAATGGAGTGTATCTCTAATCTAATCTATGTAATTCCCCCTTATTTTATGCCTTACATCAAATATTTATATATTACAAGTCCAATTTTGAGCTTAGGAACAAACCCAATCCAATTTGGAGACAAAAAGGTGTCAAAATTCGCCCAAAACGCGTCCAGGCCGCACCAAACCCTTCCCCCAGCACCCCAGCGCTGGTCTTGATGCTCAGACACTGCTCCACAGCTCCCCGGCGCTGGGCATAGGCCTATTTTGGGCGCCCCGGCACTGGCTCCAAGTTCTGACATTTTTTGCTCCGACGTCCTTTGAGAAAACGGCCATAACTTTTGATCTAGGAGGAGTTACGGGGCCTGCCACCTATCAAATCGATGATATCGACGAGATCTACAACTTTTATTCTTTGAGAATTGAGAAATTCTGGGCGGATAAAGGATGAAATTGAGCTGGAAGTGACTGCTATGCAAATGACCACCCAAAACCATGACGTTCGACATCCGTTGGTACAACGATCATAATTCTTGCATCCGAGCTCCGATTGGAATGTTTCAAAATGTTCCAGAAAGCTAAGACGATGCTCTTCAATGTAAGCTAAGTTCCAAACCAAGAACATGAAGTAAACATGAAAGCCCAAATGATATCCGGTTTGCTTTTCTTTGCTTTTCCTTACCAATAGTCGCTCACACCGCTCCCAAACGTATAACCTACAAAATGAACACAAAATGCATGAAAAGTAACTAAGACACATAAATATAAGTAACTAATTCAAGTAAAAGATACCAGATAAGTGTATATAAAATCCACTTATCAAAATACCCCCAAACTTAAACTGTTGCTTGTCCCCAAGCAACACAACATAATGCAATGCAATGCAATGCAATGAAATGCAACTAATCTATATGCCTACGAATCCAGCAGTATTTGATAGAATCAAATCTATTCACTCGGCCTTAGAGCAATTAAGCAAACACGACAATACTTCATATCAAAACCAATCAATAATTTCCTAGTCAATCATCAAGTCTTAAACTGTTATTACTGGTATAGTGCGTGTGTGTGCTCAACAACCATGCTAACTGATATAAAATCAAATTTATCACATAACAAGTCTCTTCGAAGGCGTCATACAGTGTAAACTCAAGAAATCCAAAAACAAGCTAGATCCAACTAAAATCAAACAATTACCAATATCGAGGGTCAACATGTGATACTTATGCTTTATTTTCATCTACGGGGGCCTTTTGCTCTTTTTTCCCGTTTTATTCTCTCTCTTTTTTCTCATGGCTGTGCAATGTCTTATTCCCTTAGGCTTTTCAATGCTACCTTAACGAGCTTTCGACCAACGACTCCCAAGCCATTAAGACCTTAGGGCGCTAGGTGTAAAGACAATCCCCTTGGGCTTACTTACTCAAGTAACAAAGGCCACAAAACTAGACAAGCATGCCACGGTGTTTATTAATATTTTTTTTTCTTTTTCTTTGTTTTCTTTTTTTTTTCTTTCTTCTTTTTTTTTTCTTTCTTCTATAAAGCTTATATATCCTAAATATTCCCCCAAACTTAGGTTCTTGTCTAACTTTAGTCATCGCTACTTATTCTTGTCATTCTTTCATTCAAACTAGCATTATCCTTTAGAGTCCCATTATGTATCAATTTAAACTCAATCAATCAACAAGTTGTTTTTACTGTGCTATCATTATTATACTAGTTTCAAACAGAAAAAGATTTAATTCATAACAAGAAATCACATCAAAGCTCTAATAGTCAGTATTATACTTGTCTACCCAATTCCAATCTCATCATTGGCCAAAATAAACTTAACTATAACAAACCGCTGGACTTATGCAAAATGAACATAGTAACTAACTATTATTTCTGAATTTTTGAATTTTTGAATTTTTTTTATAATGAACCTAAATTATATTAACAACATATGCAAAATAACATGAAACTAAACATGCAATAACGAACTAAACTAAACTCCCCCAAACTTAGCAATTACAATGTCCTCATTGTAAGAATATAGCGATAAGTAGAAGAGAGCTTTCCTGTAATCAGCTAAGTGTGAGGTGCTGGTGGCGATGGTAGCGACGATCATTTTCCTATCCATTGAACCTCCAATACCTGCAATGAAGAGAGACAACATGTATTAGATTATAAGAGAACTTACTAAGCAGATTAATTCCTATCTACTAAATAAACTAGTAAAGCATATAAATATAAAAATTCCTGGGTTGCCTCCCAGTCAGCGCTTGATTTATAGTCTTTCAGCCTGACTTTGTCTGGTCAATGCTATCCAATTCCTCTTCGAAAGTTGAGGAACCCTCCATCCATCGGAAATAATATAGCTTTTGGTAGGTTCCCATTTACGATAGCCATTGTATTAAAGTCACCTAGCATGCTTTGTTTAGATAAGATCACATTAAAGAACGTCCAACATCTAGGTGTTTTTTCCATTGTGTCTGCGAATAGATTCTGGCATTGAGGCTTGTCAGACACAACATTCTCTTCTTCTATCTTCTCCAACTCATTGAACCATGGCTTCGAAGTTATACTCGCTTTTACGTCACAAGGAGTATTGCCGACGACATGACTACCTAGCAGACATGGTTTTGCAAATCTAACCGGATTCTTGAACTTTGGCGGAGAAGGAACTTGGGGCACTGATAACATCGGCTCTTCCTCGTTGGTAATCATAGTTAGTTCTTCACCGACCTTATTTTCATTATCCCCACTTGTCTCCTCTTTTTCAATATCTCGTGTCTTATCCAGTTGTAGATTTGGCTCGGGCACTTCATTAATTTCGTTATCCATGTCATAAAGCCAAGTGTTTGGAGGAAGGTTGTTTATGACTTTGGTCATTTGCTCTATCTGATCCGCAAGATTTAGAATTGACCTCGTTTGATTAATCCCTCTCTCCTCGAACTTGGACCACAATTCCTCCAACCTTGAATTTTCTTCTTTTAATAGAGGTTGATATGAGAATTCCGGCGTGTATGTTGAATTTGGAGTAGAGTATTGGTCTTGATAGTTGTAGCTCCATGAAGAATCCGGGTGATACCCCCAAACTTGTTCATAATTATCATATGCATACTGATTGAGGTAGTTACCACCATATTGCACCGGCCCAAGATTGATGGTGCATTGATTACTAGGGTGATTGCCAGCACAATAGTCACACATAACTGCCATCCTTCGACTCTATTGAGATGCGATCACGTCCAACTTCCTCGAAAGTTCTTTAATTTGTGCTGACATTGCGGAAAGTGTCGCGAGTCTGTCAATCTCCATCCCCCTTGGTTGAGTCACGTTCGTGTATGACCATTGATACTCAAATTCATCCATGGTACCTAAAATGAGAGAAATATAAGAAGAGAATTAAAAATAAAAATAAAAATATTTAAATTAAGACTAATTTGATTGAAATTAATATTGGTAAAAAAATATTAAACTAATTCCCTGACAACGGAGCCAAAAACTTGTTGATCGATTTCGTAATCAATGAATACGTGCAAGTATACACGGTCAACAAGTAATAAAGTGAAAGTAGAGTATCGTTCCCACGAGAAATTATTTAATAAAAATCACCGAGTACTAATTCTTAACCAAACTAATTTTATTTAAACAACCTCAAATCGTGATTTTTTAATTAAGAAAACTAAATTAACTAATTAAACTGAATTGTTTTATGACTGAATTCAGATAAATAAAGATTAAGACTTCAATATCCCTAATTATGAACTATAAATCAATTATCCAATTATCCCAATTATTATGCATACTGAATTGTTAACAGGAATTCTCAAATGCCAGAAGTCCTTTTCCAAGTGATCAATTGACTTCTATTTAATTCAGATTAATATTGCTATATTCCTACGCAAAATAATTGAATTAAACTCCTTCAATTCAAATTCCTTATGTGTTACATGCGGTGAACATATATTTTCATTCAATTCACAAATCTAATTATTCACCATGCAAATAACTAAGTCACATGTTATCATACCCAGTTCTAACCGTAGAATTCTTCTTTCAATTCCTTCTAGAGTAACAAGGTAATTACTGATCAAATAATTAAGCAATAAGCACAAGACAAGATAAACAATTCACCTTGACATAAATAATTGGAATAAATCAAATAATTAATTCATAAACATAAATGATTCAATTGAAATCTTAATAAAAGAGTTAGTTTATAATTAATGAATTGAAACCAAGAATCCACAACTGAATAGACATTAAAAGATAAAAGTATGATAAGAGAAAAGAATAGAATCTGTTGTCAGCAAATTTGATGCTCCCCTCTTGCTCCTGCTCTTCTTCAATGATCTCCAAGTTGCTTCAATCTCCAAAACTAATAAGAACTTGGGTTAATGTCTAATCTAATAGAGTGTATCTCTAATCTAATCTATGTAATCCCCCCTTATTTTATGCCTTAGATCAAGTATTTATAGATTACAAGTCCAATTTTGAGCTTAGGAACAAACCCAATCCAATTTGGAGTCAAAAAGGTGTCAAAATTCGCCCAAAACGCGTCCAGGCCGCACCAAACCCTTCCCCCAGCGCCCCAGCGCTGGCCTTGACGCTCAGACACTGCTCCCCAGTGCCCCGGCTCTGGGCATAGGCCTATTTTGGGTGCCCCAGCGCTGGCCCCAAGTTCTGACATTTTCTACTCCGACGTCCTTTGGAAAAACGGCTATAACTTTTGATCCAGGAGGAGTTATGGGGCCTGCCACCTATCAAATCGAAGATATCGACGAGATCTACAACTTTTATTCTTGGAGGATTGAGAAATTCTGGGCGGATGAAGGCTGAAATTGAGATGGAAGTGATTGCTATGCAAATGACCACCCAAAACCATGACGTTCGACGTCTGTTGGTACAACGATCATAACTCTTGCATCCGAGCTCCGATTGGAATGTTTCAAAATGTTCTAGAAAGCTAAGACGATGCTCTTCAATGTAAGCTAAGTTCTAAACTAAGAACATGAAGTAAACATGAAAGCCCAAATGATGTCCGATTTGCTTTTCTTTACGTTTTCTTTGCTTTTCCTTACCAATAGTCGCTCACACCGCTCCCAAACGTATAACCTACAAAATGAACACAAAATGCATAAAAAGTAACTAAGACACATAAATATAAGCAACTAATTCAAGTAAAAGATACCGGATAAGTGTATATAAAATCCACTTATCACGCGCCAATAGGGAGAAATCCTTATCGGAAAACCCTCTCTTTCCTGGGAACGACCTGGTTGTTAAATATTATGAGTTATAATATTAATGATGAATAAGTTCGTGTTAATTAATGATGAAATGGATAGTTCCATTGTGTTGGAATTATTAATGTTAGTAAAAATCGACATTTATTTCGATAATAATTGATGTCTGGAGGTTATATTGATCAATCAGGTAATTAAACTGATAAATGAGCAATTAGTTGCTATTAATTCACATGCTTATAACTATGTGTTTACATGTGTGTACTATTGATTCATATTCTTGTATTATTAGGGGAGTTGGTGCAAGATTAATAATACTTGCATGACTAAATTAAAAATGGAGGTATAGCTGAAGGTACTATACTATAATTAATTTTTTCACATATTTAGAACTATTGAGTCAAATGATTTACTATTGATTCACATGATTTACTATTAGGAGAGGTGGTGCAAGTTTGATAATACTTGCAGGACTAAATTAAAAATGAAAAAAAAGAGGAATGCATTATACTGTAATATTTCGAGTCCCAAAATAAACAATTATTGAAACTATATTTTCCTATAAATAGAAGCTCATTCTTTCTTCATTTCTCACCAATTTACTAAAGCTATGGAGCAATTATTATTGAGAGAAATTATAGAGAGAAAGAAGAAGAGAAGTCTGCTACCTCACTATTCCAGTATCCTGTCTTCTTTTGAGGTAAGGGGTATTATTTTTTTCGTATTCATGAAGAGAGCTTCTGTTATTCCATTCTTTATTATTATGTTGGAATAACTTGTCTATGCGAAGTACCGCATACATGGTGAAATTCTTCTGTTATTCCATTCTTTATTATTTTGTTGAAATATCCTGTCTGTGCGGATTACGCATGACCTGGTTCTATTCTTTATTATTCTATTGGAATATCCTGTCTGTGTGGATTACGCATGACCTGGTTCTATTCTTTATTATTCTGTTGGAATATCCTGTCTGTGCGTATTACGCATGACCTGGTTACATTATTTATTATTCTATTAGAATAACTTGTCTGTGCGGTCTATCACATGCCTGGTGAATTCTTCTATTATTCTATTCTTTATTATTCTGTTGGAATAACCTGTCTATGTGAATTACCGCATGCATGGTGAATTATCCTTCGTATTCATTCTTTATTAAATTGTGGAAATGATCTGTCTACGTGGATTACCGCATGGCGGATGAAAATCCATTTGCAGTCTCGTATATTCTATTATACTCGTATGAGATATCATTTCTTTTGTACTCGTCATAAAATATCATTTTATTTGGTATTTTTCTGTTACGAGTTACTATAACTCTAGTATTATTCACTCGGGTATTCGGGGCACTTTTTATGCCGAAGTACTATTCATGAGTTACTATTCACCCAAATTACTATTTACCCGAATATTATTCACTCGGGTATTTGGGTTACTTTTCGTGTCGGGGTACTATTCATGGGGTACTATTTTTGAAGTACTATTCACGGAATACTATTCATGACGAAAAATTGATTCTTTTCTGTCCAAATTATTTTTGGTACATGAATATTATTCTTGAATTTTACTCTACAAAACAGTATCATGTTGACAATTTGGACGTTATTGATTTCTGGATAAATTAGATTATAAATTTTTAAAATTTATCCTTGAACTTGTTTTATTGAATTATTATGTCATTGTCATCATCTTCATACTTATTGCGATGAAAGTCATCTTTGGCTTACGTGTAGAGATGGACTTGGTATGATTATGACCAGGGATTATTCGGTATAATCATGACCGTAATGTGACGAATGATGTGGTGAAAGTCCTCATTGGCCTGTAGTTTATTGATGGATAGTTGTTGGTATGATTATGACTAGGGATTATTCGGTATAATCATGACAATTGATGATTACATGAATATCCTTGGCCGTGGTGCAGGGATGATTTGATTTTATCTATTAAGCTGAGTCTTAGCGATAAAGTTGATGAAAAACTTTTTAAATCATAGAAGATAGTAGATTTTATGCTCTACTTGACTCTTCTAATGGATTGCTTATTTTCGCTGCAGTTGTTGATCTAAAACTTGTTATCTATTATATTCTATCAGTTGTTATACTGTTGAAAGCTAAGGATAATTTATTCTGCATTATTTTAGTCATAATATTTCTTACTGGTTAGTTGAGCTCACCCTTTCTTTCATTGTTCTCTTCAAGAAATGAGAATATAGCTAGGACGAGTCGGGAAATGGAGTGATAGTCTAGGATAAATGGCTTTAGTAGTCCTCACTATTCTACGGGAATAATGTGATAATAATTGGAATGAGGACACCATTGAGTGTGGATATTGTCTAGATGACAATATTCTTGTTTAAACTCTCAGCTATGTTTTGTCGTATTTTACACGACTGTTGTATAATTAAGTTGTATTTGAATTTATGTACCATGTATCTGGCGACTCAAGATGGGTGATGTATACATGTTTTGGGGGCGTCAAACGGAACCCTTACTATAGGGTATATATAGCGACAGTCATCGTCTGGCCATCGGTATAGGTGTTTTTTTTAAAGAAAAAACTTTCCCAGTTCCCCCAAATCATTTCAGTTTTCCCCCAAATCATCTTCCTTCTCTCAAGTCCTCTCCCTCCTCTCTAACAGCTATTCTCTTCTTCTCTTCAAGTTATTCTCTCCTTCTCGTCCTCGATCTGCCGCTAATGTTCCCCCGCTTCATCCTTCTTTATCTCTCTATACATTCATTTGTCTCAGAGTTGGAACCGTTGCAATCGCAGAAATTGCCCGCAATAAGGTTTTTTTTCTGCTTCTTTTCCCTTTATTTGTTCCTGATTATTGATTGAATACCCACCTCTTATTTGTTGGAAATTTCTATAATAAACAGGTGATTGTAGCCGCAACTGTATCTGCTGTAATTGGGCAAATCTCTAAGCCTTTTACTTCCGTTCTTTTATGTAAAAACAAATTTGAAATTAATATTGATTCTGTTTTTTGGCCTGGTGGTTTCCCTTTTGTTCATTCATCTGTAAGTACTTAATGTTGTTGTTGTTGCGTTTTTTTGTTTATTTTTTGTTGGGCTAGTTTATTTTCTGTAGTTTGTAATGGTTGATTTTATCCTATTAACTTCAATATATATTTTCCAATGGATTATGGGGCAGGCAGTTGTGGCCACTGCAACTTCCCTTGGCCTTCAAAGGTAAATGTTTAGTACCTCAAAGAATAGGTTTGGAAATTGCATTAATTGTTTGGTGGGATAGTGTTTTTTAGGGTTTGAAAAGGAAATTTTCAAGTTTATCTACCTATTCCACAGGGGGTTTTCGGATGCAATTTTCGGGTTAGCAGTTGTTTATGCCGACATTATCATGTATGATGCCCAGGTTTGCATAAGAATTTTCTTATCATCATATAAGTTTGTCTGCTAATTCAAAAGTAAAATGCTGACAGCGCGCATTATCTTTCATTGTGGATATCAATACTTCAAAATTAATTCCCCATGAAAAATGATGTTTATATGTAATACCTTTTTAATACATAATATTTACAGTAAGGAGTTGTGCTATTGTGGAATTTAAGACAAGGCAAGTTGGAATATATTTGAGTTTGCTGATAAACACTTGTTATCTACAGAAAAAGTCAAGCTATTTGAGTTTTAGTTGGTTAGAAGCAAGATTAAATGATTAATTTACTAATGATTAGAAGCATATGAACTTATGCAAGCAAAAGAGTATTTAGAATAGGTCCTTACGTTTCCTTTTTTCTAAAAGAGCTGTGATGGAGGCATCTCTGTTAACCTCTTCTTACTGTTGGTTCTAATTTATGTTCTCTTAAAGGTTATTTTCCCTTTTCTTAACTGATGTGGTAGTTAGTTTTGATAAGTTAATGATAGATGATTTAGATATCTATTCCATAGTCAAAACTTTTTTGAAGCAAATTTTACTACAACAATAAGGTTTCTAAAAGCTTACTCAGCTCAGTTGTTTACGTAAAAATCGGTGGCGTCTTGCAATACTAACTGAATTTCAATTTGAGTATTAATTGTACTACTATTAGGTTGTTTTGGGGAAATGAATGCTGAGATTTTATTTATTTTTCTACCGGGGGCTGGTGCTGAACTGGTGTTGTGATGTTAATTAATGGAAAGGGGTTTGTTCAAAAGCACTTCATATTTGGCTGCTTGCCTTCTTTTAAGGTTACTTGTTGTAGACTGACTGCGTTCAGAATATTAAATTTCTATGAAGATTGCTGCATTCGCTCGTCCATTAAGGACCAGGACTACTAACTTTATATGCAAGTAGGTAGTGTTTGGTTGGTGTAAAAAATGTAGTAGCATGCTTGTAATCCATAAAAAGAGAGAAGGTACTTATTTAAATTAGAAAAATTAGTTGCATTATGGTTTTAAGGATTGTTGTCATATAAATCAATTTGAGTATTTATCTTGATGCCATAGGAATAACTCTGAAAACTGTTTGGTTTTTGGACTATTTGTTGTTTACTTTAGCCTGTTTTGCAAAATGGAAACTCCACTTCATCACTTGCTCGACTGCCAAAGGTTGTCAGAAGGCCTGGACCCATATCAAACATAACAACAAAAAAGGTGCTTCCTTGGGTGTCAACTGTGACAAAACTGAAACTGATAATGCAAAAGGTATATTGGCTAGTAATACACATCTTTATTTAGATTTGATTTATTTGGTGTAAGTTTTTTCTGCCTTGATCTTAAATGTTGTTAATTTGAACTGAATGTTGTGGCAGTTGGAGGAAAAGGGACTCAAGTTCCAAAGTCAACTGGTTTGGCTGGTTGCAGGGCTGTGCCTAAGCCTGCATTGTCTTCCAAATCATCATCTTCGGCTTCTTTTGGTGCAATCAAGGAGGCAACAAAATCTTCTTCCTCATGTGATAGTTCTAGTAGTTCTTTGTCTAACAACATTCGTGAATCTCTTCCAAGTTATTATGGAGAATTGGCAATACAAGAAAACTGATGTAATTCCCAAAGGTAGTGAATCTATCAAGTATGACTTAAATACCATGCTAGAGGCCAAATATGGAAAGAATGTCAGTGCTATTAGATGTCAAAATATACATATGCACATAAAACTATGATGTATGAAACAACAGATTTACCAAGGGCAGTATTATTACTTTCTCATATATTCTAGACCAAGTCTTTAGATGGAGGGAGTTTCTCATATATTCCAACTATTATATTGTAATGTTGTAATGTGAATGATTTTAAATGATATATATATATATATATATATATATATATATATAATAATTTTTTATGTTTTATTTTATATTGTACTTGTGTTTGTTGAATAAATGTGCGTTATTAATTACTTTTTTTTTGAAATCTAAAACGTCTATAGCGACAGTCTTTATGTCTATAGCGACGGTCAGCGACGGCCGTCGCTATAGGTCGATTTTCTAGTAGTGGCACCTATAAAATTATACACGAACAATTATGCAAAAAAAATTATACAATAATTAAATTGTGTTAGGAATATGCATGTGAATGTTATTCCTTTATTCATATAATTTGATGACTGTGACGCCTCCAAAATAGGTCCACACAACCCATTCTGAGTGGCCAAATACATGGAACAGAAAATAATTACAACTTCATTATTATAATTATCGTGCAAAATACGACAACACATATGATGTGAGTTTAAATACAAATATTATCTTCTAGACAATATCCAAACTCAAATATGTCCTCATTACAATTATTGATACACTATTTTACAAAATAATGAGGACTGCTAAAATAACTGTCCTGAAATATCACTCCATACCCCGACTAATTCCTACTATATTCTCGCCTCCTGAGAAAAAAAAATGGAACAAAAAGAAAAAGGGTGAGCTCAACTAGCCCAGTAAAAAATATTATGACTAAGATAAAGTAGAATAAATTATCGTTAAGCTTCAATAAATCAGATAAAATATAATGGACAACAAGTATTAGATCAATATTCGCAACGGAAATAACAATTCATTAGAAGAGTTAAGTAGATAATGAAATCTACTATCTTCTATGATTTAAAAGTTCGTCATCAATATTTTATCCCTGTAACATCAATCAATATACATCTTGAATCAAATATTCATCTTTGCAATACGGGCCAAAGATATTCATTTGTATCACCAGTTGGTCATGTTCATCTCAACACATGTCTATCTTTGCACTAAGAGCCAAAGATATTCATCAAGTAATCATTCATCTTTGCACCACATGCCAAAGATATTCAGTTAGATCATCATTTAGGACTAATGATGATGAAAATATTTTTAAAAAAATGAATCCAATAAGATAAAAGGACAAAGATTAGGGATTCGTACTTCAGTTTATCCAAGTTCAAAAATACTCCATAATAATCAATTTTGGAGCAAAATTCAAGAATAAAGATCAAAACATGGATACAATCAAATATAGTAACTATAATAGACAACTTGGACCAAGAATTTTTTTTTAATTTTTATGTGAATAGTGTCGTATTCGTGAATAGTGTCGTATACATGAATAGTAACCCCGACATAAAAAGATAAAATTTTTATAAGAAAAATCATACTTCGTGAATGGTACTCGTGAATAATACCATATTCATTAATAGTGTTGTATACGTGAATAGTGTCGTATACGTGAATACTAACCTCAACATTAAAAGGTAAAAATTTCAAAATAAAATTCATACCAATATTTTGGTATAATGATATTAAAAGAAATAACATCATTTATGAAGAAAATAACATCCCTTACCTCAAAAGAACAATACTTTTTACTGAAATATCGGATATAATGCTGAAAAAAACTTGCACTGCTTATCAACTCTTAAAACATCTAAATACTCACAAAAATACGTTCGATATTATAAAAAGAGAAAACTTCTGATTCTGGTGTGATTTTCATTTCTAACTAAGTACCATATTCATAGGAAATGCTTAGCACACCAGGATTGACAAAATCCCTTTGATGGCTTCTACGCACCCCTTCTTTGAAAAATGAGCACACCACTTTTGAAATAATTCTCATCACATTTTTCACAAAAAACAAAAGTGGGGCCCACCCATGTTTTTAATAAAATGTTTATTTTTAAAACTTCAATATTTCATAATAAATAACCCTTTATCAGAAAAATATGAACCTTATGTCCATTCCATATAAAATTTAATTCTCTACAACTTTGTAGAATAAAGATTTTCTAAATTCTAAACAGAAAATGATTGAAATCCATATACGGATGATTTTTAATACCTCCATTCCGATAAAATACTGATAAAATACCTTAGCATTAATTCCTTAATTTATATCCACATAAAATAAATATTTTCTTATCATATAAGTCAATAATTAATTATTCACAAATAATATTATAGAATCACAATAATGACAATCAGGTCGTTCCCAAGAAAGAAGAGGTTTTCGATAAAGATTTTCCTTTACTGGCGCGCAATTAGGTGACCAAACCCCTTTTCTAGACAGAACTTTCTTAGACATTGCCAATAATTATATCTAATAATATTATTCAAATAATATGAATTATTGATCTGATAATGGAAAATACTGTGCAGTGACAATTATTGAAATAATAATAATATAAAATATCAACATAGTAATTATTGAATCAATAAAATAAAATATTGAACAGTAATTACTGTAACAATTATTGAGTAGTGCCTTCTTACGTAAGAATTAATAATCCAAAAATATTGTGCAATACCGTGTGCTACTGTGCAATCACGCGTATTACTGTACTTTAACCACGAGATATTCTAACAGTGTTAACGGTAACAACTACGCTGTTATTTATAAAAAAACTCATACTTGTCGTTTTTTTCATCCTACAGTTTTTCGTTATGGGGCCCACAAATGGTTGCGCCGTCGTACGAATATTCCCCGATAATAATGAGTATTTTATAACCGCTTGCTTACTTAAAATATTTGCGTATTTTACCCATAACTAACCACATTAATCAAATCATCCCCTTACTATATCAAAATAATAAATAGAAGAAATTAAATTTTATTCATAAAATGTTGGGGTCTTACAATCTCCCCTGTAACGCCCCCAAAATAGGTATACATCACCCATCTTGGGTAGTCAAATACATGGTACAGAAATAACCACAACTTCATTATTACAATTATCGTGTAAAATACGACAATACATAAACTGTGAGTTTAAATACAAATATTATCTTCTAGATAATATCCATACTCAAATAAGTTTTCATTACAATTATTGATACACTATTTTACATAATAGTGAGGACTGCTAAAACAACTGACTTGGAACATCACTCCACATCCCGACAAGTTCTCGCTATATTCTCGCCTCCTGAGAAGAAAAATGGAACAAAAAGGAAAAGGGTGAACTCAACTAGCCCAGTAAAGAATATTATGACTAGAATAATGTAGAACAAATTATCATTAACCTTCAACAAATCAGATAAAATATAATGGACAACAAGTTTTAGATCAATATTCGCAGCGGAAATAACAATTCATTAGAAGAGTTAAGTAGAGAATGAAATTTACTATCATCTATGAATTTAAAAGTTCATCATCAATATTTTATCCCTGTAATATCAATCAATATACATCTTGAATCAAGTATTCATCTTTGCACTACAGGCCAAAGATATTCATTTGTGTCACTAGTTGGTCATGTTCATCTCAACACATGTTCATCTTTGCACTACAAGACAAAGATATTCCGTTATATCACCATTTAGAACTGAGGATGATGAAAAATATTTTAAAGAAAACGAATCCAGTGAGATAAAAGATCAAAGATTAGGGATTCGTACTTCGGTTTGTCCAAGTTCAAAAATACTCCATAATAAACCATAGCTGAATAAAATTCAAGAATGAAGATCAAAACATGGATACAATCAAAGATAGTAACCATAATAGACAACTTGGACAAAGAAGAGAAAATTTTATTTTTTTTATGAATAGTGTTGTATTCGTGAATAGTACCGTATAGGTGAATAGTGTCGTATACGTGAATAGTAACCTCGACATAAAAAGGTAGAAATTTCACAATAGAATTCATACCAATATTTTAGAATAATAATATTGAATGAAATAACATCATTTACGAAAAAAATAACATCTCTTACCTCAAAATAACAGTTCTTCTGCCTAAAATATCGAATATAATGCTGAAGAAAACTTGCACTGAATAGCAACTCTCAAAGTATCTAAATACTCATAAAATGCGCTCGATAATATAGAGAAAGAAAGCTTATAATTCTGGTGTGATTTTTAATTCTAACTAAGCACCCTATTTATAGAAAAATGCTTAGAATGTCAAAGCAGATTAAATTTAATAAAATAATATTATATACAAAATTTTTAAGCACGCCACTTTTGATCAAATTTCAGCACACCACAATGGGGCCCACCAAATTCAAAAATTCCACACCAACAAAAAGTGGGGCCTACAATGTTTTAAATAAAAATATTTATTTCTGAAACTTCAATAATTCATAAAAAATAGCCCTTTTATTAGAAAAATTTGAATCTCATGTCAATTTCATAGGAAATTTAATTCTCTACAACTTTGTAGAAGAAATTTTTTCAAAATTCTAAACAGAAAATGTCCGAAATCCACATATAGATGATTTTTAATACCTCAATTCTGACAAAATACTGATGACACACATCAGCATTAATTCCTTCATTTATATTCACATAAAAATAAATATTTTTTTATCATATAAATTAATAATTAATTATTCACAAATAATATTATAGAATCACAATATATGACAACCAGGTCGTTCCCAGGAAAGCGGGGGCTTTCTGATAAGGATTTCTCCTTACTGGCCCGTAATTAGGTGACCAAACTCCTTTTCTAGACAGAACTTTCTTAGACATTGCCAATACTGCTATCTAATAATATTATTCGAATAATATAAATTATTGATCTGATAATGGAAAATACTGTGCAATGATAATTATTAAAACACCAATAATATAAAATATCAACGTAGCAATTATTGAATCAATAAAATAAAATATTGAACAGTAATTACTGTAACAATTATTGAGTAGTGACTTCTTACGTAAGAATCAATAATTCAAAAATACTGTGCAATATCGTGTGCTACTGTGTAATCACGCGTATTATTGTATTTTAACCACTAGGTATTCCAACAATGTTAATGGTAACAACTATGCCGTTATTTGTAAAAATTCAAACTTATCATTTTCTTCATCCGACCGTTTTTCGTTATGGGGACCACAAATGGCTGCGTCATCGTACGAATATTCTCCGACAGCAAGAATATTCCACGACTAAATGAATATTCCCCGACAACAATGAATATTTTATAACCACTTGCTTATTTTATAAAATTTGCACATTTCACCCATAACCAAAGTATTATATTAAATTAACACCTTATTATTCACAATAATAATTTGAGGAAATTCAATTTTATTTATAAAAAAATTGGGGTCTTACAACCTCCCCTCCTTATGAAATTTCGTCCTCGAAATTGACGTACGTACCTGGTGTTTCAAAAAAGTGAGGATACCTCGTTTTTATTTCCAATTCTAACTCCCAGGTCATTTTCTAAATAGCATGGTTCCTCCACAAAATCTTGACTTATGGTATAACCTTTGTGCGTAGGACATGCTCTTTCCTGTCCAAGATCTTGATGAGTACCTCCTCGTACGTTAAATCTTCGGTTATCTCGTTTGGATCTAACTCAATAATGTGGTTTGGGTCTTTCACATATTTACGAAGCACAGATATGTGAAAAATATTATGAACACGAGACATACTTGGAGGAAATGCGAGTCTATAGGCCACATTTCCTATTTGGTCAAGAATCTTAAATGGACCAACAAATCGTGGATTGAGCTTTCCTCTCTTTCTGAATCTTATAACTCCCTTCTATGGAGCAATACGTAACAATACATGATCTCCAATATTAAATTTTGCGTCCTTGCGATGAAGATCCGTATAACTCTTTTGTCGATCATGTGCCGTTTGTATACGTTGTCGGATCATTTTGATATATTTTGTAGTCATGCATACTAATTTCGGTCCCAACAACGTTGCTTCTCCCACCTCATCCCAACATACTGGAGAGCGACACTTTCGTCCATACAATGCTTCGAATGGAGTCACACCTATACTTGCCTGATAACTGTTGTTGTAGGAGAATTCCACCAATGGTAGGTACTTATCCCAACTCCCTTTGAAATCTAGGACATAGAGTCTTAATAAATCTTCAAGAGTTTGAATAGTCCTTTCCGATTGCCCGTCCGTTTGAGGATGGTATACCGAACTAAATCGTAAGTCCGTGCCCATAGCTTTCTGCAAGCTAACCAAAAATCGTGAAGCGAATCTTGGGTCACAATCCGAAACTATAGATACTGGCATGCCATGCAATCTCACAATTTCATTTAAGTACATATGAGCAAGACGTTCAAGGGAATAAGTCTCCCATATAGGCAATAAATGAGCAGACTTGGTTAATCTATCAACAATAACCCAAATCGCATCTACGCCTTGAGAAACCTTGGGAAGACCCGTAATAAAATCCATGGTAATGTGTTTTCACTTCCATTTCGGAATCTCAAGTGGTTGTAATGGACCCTTTGGCACTTGATGCTCCGCCTTTACACGTTGACAAGTTAAATAACTCGAGAGAAACTGTAAGACCCCAAATTTAATGAAATAAAAGTATTCAATTTTTCTAATAATTACTATTCAGTAAATGGTTAAATTGATAAAAAGTAAAGTTAAGGGTGATATATGAATTTTTTTTCAAAATAAGCAAGTGGTTATAAAATACTCATTGTTGTCGGAGAATATTCGTTTGGTCGTGGAATATTCTTGCTGTCGGGAAATATTCGTATGACGGCGCAACCATTTGTGGGCCCCATAACAGAATAACTATCGGATGAAGAAAACGACAAGTTTGAGTTTTTATAACTAACGGCGTAATGGTTACCATTAACACTGTTGGATTACCTGGTGGTTAAAATATAGTAATACACGTGGTTGCACAGTAGCACACGGTATTGCACAGTATTTTTTGAATTATTAATTCTTACGTAAGAAGGCACCACTCAATAATTATTATAGTAATTACTGTTCAATATTTTATTTTATTGGTTCAATAATTGTTGCGTTGATATTTTATATTATTGTTATTTCAATAATTGTCACTGCACAATATCTCTATTATCAGATCAATAATTCACATTATTTGAATAATATTATTAGATAGCATTATTGACAATGTCTAAGGAAGTTCTGTCTAAGGAGAGGTTTGCCCACCTAATTGCGCGCCGGCAAGGAGAAATCCTTATCGGAAAGCCCCCTCTTTCCTGGGAACGACCTGGTTGTCATAATTGTGATTCTGTAATATTATTTGTGAA
Source organism: Panax notoginseng (assembly GCA_016801055.1). NCBI lineage: Eukaryota > Viridiplantae > Streptophyta > Magnoliopsida > Apiales > Araliaceae > Panax > Panax notoginseng. The sequence continues at coordinate 36,345,175 of CM029021.1, forward strand.
TAATTAATTTTTAATTTATATGATAAGGAAATATTTATTTTTATGTGGATATAAATGAAAGATTTAATTTTGAGGTGTCTTATCAGTATTTTGTCGGAATGGAGGTTTTAAAAATCAAAACAGTATTCTTAAAGCTCTATTGCGTGAGTTATAATTTTAATCCGACCGTTGGATCGTTGTGATTTTTGGATGTGTTATACATATATAAGTTGAGTATATGTCCAAAAATTTTGAACCATAAAAAATTAACGTATGATTTGTTATGAATTTTATGAGGTATTAAAAATTATCCGTTTGTGAATTTCGGATATTTTTGGTTAGGAATTTGGAAAAACTTAAAGCTACAAAGTTGTAGAGAATTCGATTTCGTGTGGAATGAACATGAGATTTGAATTTTTCTGATAAAAGGGCTATTTTATATGAATTATTGAAGTTACTGATTATTTAAAATATTTTGGAAATTTCTAGAAGTGGTGGGCCCCACTTTTGGTTGGTGAGAAATGTGTTAAAATTTTATTTCAAAAGTGGTGGGTGGGAATAGTAGCAGGTAAAGCCACCAGGTAGCAGGTTAAGTCTGCTTCGGCGTTCTAACATTTTTCTATAAATAGGGTGCTGAGTTAGAATTGAAATGCACACCAGAAACAAGTTTTCTATATATATATATATATATATATATATATATATATATATATATATATATATATATATATATATATTATCGAGCGTATTTTGTGAGTATTTAGATACTTTGAGAGCTTCTATTCAGTGCAAGTTTCCTTCAGCGTCATATCCGATATTCCGGTCAGAAATACTGTATTTTGAGGTAAAGAATTGTAAGGGATAAGGAATGTTATTTTCTTCATAATGATGTTATTCTTTCAATATCATTATACTGAAATATTGGTATGAATTTTATTATGGAATTTCTACCTTTTTCATGTCGGGGTTACTATTCACGTATACGGCACTATTCACGTATACGACACTATTTACGTATATGACACTATTTACGTATATGACATTATTTACGTATATGGTACTATATACGAATACGGAGTACTATTCATGAGTTACTATTCATGAGTTACTATTTACACGTTACTATTCACGAGTTACTATTGACAAGTACTATTCACGACAAAATTGGTTTTTTTTTTCTGACCAAATTTTCATTGATTTATGAATCTTACTCTTGAATTAAATGCAGTTGTTGATCATATTATTTTTATTATCATATATAAAATTTTTATAATCCTGGTGATAAAATTTCTCTTTGACTTGAGTGTAAAGATGGGTAGATTATTGGTATGATCGTGACTATGAGTTTTCTTTGGCCAGTAGTGCAAAGTTAAATTATTGACTGGTATGATCATGACCATTGAATTTATTATTGAATATCTTTAGCTTAAGTACAAAGGTGAATTGATCAACATGGTTATAATTATTGTTTATATAAATTCTGAAATGATTATATATTTCTTTGAGATATTAATATCTTTAGCCTGTAGTGCAAAGATGATCTGTTGTTGAATATCTTTGGTTTGTAGTGTAAAGATGATCTGTTATTGAATATCTTTGGCCTGTAGTGCAAAGATGACCTGTTATTGAATATCTTTGGCCTGTAGTTCAAAGATGACCTGTTGTTGAATATCTTTGGCCAGTAGTGCAAGGATGAACTGTTGACGAATATCTTTGGGCCGTAGTGCAAAGATGAATTTATTTGTATGATTATGAACAGGAACTGTGATTTGGTATAACCATGATCTTTGATGTTTCAGGTAAAGATAGGTGATGAAAATTATCTTCATCCTGGATGAGAAGAGGAATTTAGAACCACAATTATGATTAAGAGTTATTCATATGATTGTGGACTAGAACTGTTGATTGATGTTACAGGGATAAAACATTGTTGGTGGACTTTTAACATGGAGAAGATAATAGACTTTATGGTTTATTTGACTCTTCTAATGGATTGCACATTCCGCTGTAACTATGGTTGAAAAGTTTTTATCATCTACCATATGTTCTAAATCTTTGATTTATTACAAATGAAGGCTATTGATAATTTAATTATCTTTAGTTATGATATTCTTTACTGGGCTAGTTGTGCTCACCCTTCTGCTTCACAATTCCTTTCAGGTAATAAGAGTGTAGCTGGGTCGAGCGGGGGTAACAGGGGAATAGAATGGTGGTCTCTAGCTGTGGAGGTTCTTCCTAAACAGTATGGAAATAGTTTTATTGAGAACTTTGGAATAGTGTGTTGTATTTTATACATCATTTAGTAGTTATATTTGGTGAATCATATAGGGTGAGGCGAACCCAACTTTGGAAGGGTGATTTGCCACTATCATACAAGATGTCTAATGACATACAACTTCGTATCATTATAAGACAGGGTTGTGCACATCCACTTGCTTAGTATATCTACGAGCACTACCTATATAATATTGGTGTTTGGTTGAAGTATAATTCTTAATTAGAGATAGTGGAGATAATGATATGTCAAGAGACTCACCATTGGAAAGAATATGATAGTAATCTTCCCGTTTTTCTTTGGGGTCTATTGGGTCAACCATGGATAATTCTATGGACATATGATATCTATCATAACCTAGACGCATGACCTCCCATGTACAAAGGTTTCCTTGAGCACTTTTTGAATATTTTAATTTCTAAAACAGTTATTAACTGTACTTTTATGTAAGGTGCCATGAGTCACAGTTGGTATATATTGGTATCAAAGCTCACAACATATGTGTTGTTGTATTTTGCACGATAATTGTGATAATGAAGTTGTAGTTATTTTCTGTACCATGTGTTTGGCGACTCAGAATAGGTTGGGTGGAATGGACCTATTTTGGGGGCGTCACATTTGGTATTATAGCTTAGGAGTATGATCTCTGGCGGAGATCCGGGATTAGAACTAGGAAGTGAGAGACGAGTAATATCCTTCGCTAGTGTGTGTCCTACCTAAGCTGAATTTTCTTACTTAATTTGACAAATTGTGATATGTCAATTAACCTTTATTTTGAAGCTGTATTCTAGAATGATATCTGAAATACAGGAGATGAGCAATGGAGAAATCATGAGGACATGAAAGATGGAATCTAAAATGAAATCAAGGTATTCTCAACTCTTTGAAATACCAGGTACGTAAATTTTGGGGACAAAATTTCATATGGAGGGGATATTGTAAGACCCCAAATTTTATGAAATAAAAGTATTCAAATTTTCTTATAATTACTATTCAGTAAATGGTTAAATTGATAAAAAGTAAAGTTAAGGGTGATATATGATTTTTTTTTCAAAATAAGCGAGTGGTTATAAAATACTCATTGTTATCGGGAAATATTCGTTTGGTCGTGGAATATTCTTGCTGTCAGGGAATATTCGTACGACGACGCAGCCATTTGTGGGTCCCATAACAGAATAACTTTCGGATGAAGAAAACGACAAGTTTGAGTTTATATAAATAACGGCGTAATGGTTACCATTAACACTGCTGGATTACATGGTGGTTAAAATATAGTAATACGCGTGGTTGCACAGTAGCACATGGTATTGCACAGTATTTTTTGAATTATTGATTCTTACGTAAGAAGGCACTACTCAATAATTGTTACAGTAATTACTGTTTAATATTTTATTTTATTGGTTCAATAAATGCTGCGTTGATATTTTATATTATTGTTGTTTCAATAATTGTCACTGCACAGTATCTCCATTATCAGATCAATAATTTATATTATTTGAATAATATTATTAGATAGCATTATTGACAATGTCTAAGGAAGTTCTGTCTAAGGAGAGGTTTGGCCACCTAATTGCGCGCCAGTAAAGAGAAATCCTTATCGAAAAGCCCCCTCTTTCCTAGGAACGACTTGGTTGTCATAATTGTGATCCTGTAATATTATTTATGAATAATTAATTATTAATTTATATGATAAAAAAATATTTATTTTTATGTGGATATAAATGAAGGATTTAATTTTGAGGTGTTTTATCAGTATTTTGTCGAAATGGAGGTTTTAAAAATCAAAACGGTGTTCTTAAGGCTCTATTGCGTAAGTTATAATTTTAATCCGACTGTTGGATCGTTGTGATTTTTAGATGTGTTATACATATATAAGTTGAGTATATGTCCACAAATTTTGAACCGTAAAAAATTAACGTATGATTTGTTATGAATTTTATGAAGTATTGAAAATCATCCGTTTGTGAATTTCGGATATTTTTAGTTTGGAATTTGGAAAAACTTAAAGCTACAAAATTGTAGAGAATTCGATTTCGTGTGGAATGGACATGATATTCAAATTTTTTTGATAAAAGGGCTATTTTATATGAATTATTGAAGTTATTGATTATTTAAAATATTTTGAAAATTTCTAGAATTGGTGGGCCCCACTTTTGGTTGGTGAGAAATGTGCTGAATTTTTTTTTCAAAACTGGTGGGCAGGAATAATAGCATGTAAAGCCATCAGGTACTGGTTAAGTCTGCTTTGACGTTCTACCATTTTCTTATAAATAGGGTGCTGAGTTAGAATTGAAAATCACACCAGAAATAAGTTTTTTTTTTTTCTCTCTCTCTCTCTATATATATATATATATATTATCGAGCGTATTTTGTGAGTATTTAGATACTTTGAGAGCTGCTATCCAGTGCAAGTTTCCTTCAGCGTCGTATTCGATATTTCGGTCAGAAATACTGTATTTTGAGGTAAGGGATTGTAAGGGATAAGGGATGTTATTTTCTTCATAATGATGTTATTCTTTCAATATCATTATACTGAAATATTGGTATGGATTTTATTGTGGAATTTCTACCTTTTTCATGTCGGGATTACTATTCACGTATACGGCACTATTCACATGTACGATACTATTCATGTATATGGCACTATTAACGTATATGACATTATTTACGTATATGGTACTATATACAAATACGGAGTACTATTCATGAGTTACTATTCATGAGTTACTATTCACGACTACTATTGACGACAAAATTGGTTTCTTTTTCTGACCAAATTATCATTGATTTATGAATCTTACTCTTGAAATTAAATGCAGTTGTTGATCATATTATTTTTATTATCATATATAATATTTTTATAATCCTGGTGATAAAATTTCTCTTTGACTTGTGTAAAGAAGGGTAGATTATTGGTATGATCTTGACTATGAGTTCTCTTTGTCCAGTAGTGCAAAGTTGAATTGTTGACTGGTATGATCATGACCATTGAATTTATTATTGAATATCTTTAGCTTAAGTGCAAAGGTGAATTGATCAACATGGTTATAATTATTGTTTATATAAATTCTGGAATGATTATATATTTTTTTGAGATATTAATATCTTTAGCATGTAGTGCAAAGATGATCTGTTGTTGAATATCTTTAGCCTGTAGTGCAAAGTTGATCAGTTGTTGAATATCTTTGGCTTGTAGTGCAAAGATGATCTATTATTGAATATATTTGGCCTGTAGTACAAAGATGACCTGTTATTGAATATCTTTGGCCTGTAGTGCAAAGATGATCTGTTGTTGAATATTTTTGGCCAATAGTGCAAAGATGAACTGTTGACGAATATCTTTGGCCCGTAGTGCAAAGATGAATTTATTAGTATGATTATGAACAGGAACTGTGCTTTGGTATAACCATGATCTTTGATGTTTTAGGTAACGACAGGTGATGAAAATTATCTTTGTAAACGCCCCCAAATCCTGATACTTGAAACCTGAACTCGGTGTTTCACGATACCATTTCTATGAGCGGAATAATACTAATAATAATAACAATAATATAAATATCAACTTAATTTATATATTCATCAGAGTTTGAATCCCAAGTACGTAACCTTTAAACTTTCATTACAACCCATGATAGATAATATATATCATACTTGTCTTAATAATAATATCAAGCTATTACATAAACTACCACAAATCTTATTTGGTTAGCTTTCCTTTTCCTTTGTTTCTGCATGAGCTTTCTGGTTCTTCACACTTAACTGAAAATATTTAAATTAAGCAAGGATGAGCATTTGTGTCCCCAGCAAGTAATTGCAATTATATTTATAAGCTGAAAGAAATTAAATATTTTTTTATACTACCCTTCTACAACAAGTCAATAGTTGTGAAGTAATCTGAACCGATAATAATAATATAACAATCCTCTTTCAAATTTTTGAAACTATGTAATGACTATAAATAGGGTTAAGTTGACATACTATGAACATTGTTTTCATTTTCGAAAAGGTTAAACAGAACTTCATCTGTAAACCGTCATAACTTACGGGCACGGGGGTGATCAGCCCGTTGTACCCTGTATTGATCAATACTACATGCAAGAACGAGGGTATCGTTCACTCTGTCCACCTTGGGTGCATAAAAAGTTTTCCCCGGGTAAGGGATGTTTATACTTGTCTGGGTTCCAAATCAAAGGTTTTATCTTTTTTAACAATAATTTATAATTCAACATATATATTTACGGGTAATTGACAAAGGTATATCAACATGTGATTAAATACAATGATTATCCAAGTTGGGACACTTGTATAACCATTTATAGAAATTAACGAACAGAATATATATATCTGAATTACCATATACTAGCATGTTGATAATCAATGAGCGTATATAATATAAGGTTAATAATCTGTACAGTAATAATATAATTCATAAATATTCCTACTCATGCCCATTGCATAAAGAAAATGCAAAGGTTAGATACTTACCTGATGCGCTGCTTACAATTTACAACTTAGTTTTATCTTTTATTTAACACCTATCAATAATAAGATCATTTTACTGATTAGAATATCATATTATAACACATGGCACTGCTTATTACAGTCAACACATAACCTAATCACATTATCACATATGTTTAACAACCATTGAATCACAAATAAGCACATAACTAATCAAATTATCTAAGTCCAGATCAATTTCTGAAACATGTCGGTGTACCGACGGCATTATCGGGCAATTATCGAGTCTAAGACTCTGTCCTGTAACTTAGTATCAGTCATATTATTTTTAAATGACTTAATATAATTTTAAAACATTTATTATAATTTATCATGAATTTTTAAACATCGGAATCATTATTAAAAGATTTAAATATTAATCAATTCTATTATCATTAATATTTAATTAATATTAAACTATTAATGAAATTATTTTCAAAATATTAAAGTTATTTATAATAACTTCGAATATTTTTAAAGTATTAATATTACCCTTAAATGATTTTTAAAACATTTAAAATCATTCTTAAATAATTACCATTAATATTAAAGTATTAATGTTTTATTTATCCAAATATTAAAAGTCATTAAGTATAACTTAAAATATTTTTAATTCATTTATATCCTTTTTAAATAATTTTTAAATTAATAAAATCATTTTAAACTATTTATTTAATATAATTATTAAATAAATTTAATATCATTTAGTATTAAATTAATATCATTAATATTAAATTATTAATGAAATTATTCTTTAAATATTAAAAGTTATATTTTATAACTTAAAATATCTTTAAACACTTTATTTACATTTAAAATAATTTTTATAATATTAAAATCATTTTTAAACTAATTTAGTTAATATAATTATTAAATAACCTTAATATCATTAATAATAATTAATTAATAAAATTTACCTTTAAATATTGAAAGTTATATTTTATAACTTAAAATATCTTTAAATACCTTATTATTATTTAAAATAATTTTTAATATAATAAAATCATTTTTTATTAATTTATTTAATTCATTTAGTAAATAACTTAAATATCATTAATATTAATTTATTAATGAATTTCATCACAAAATATTAAAAGTTATTAAAAATAACTTAAAATATTTTCTTATGCCATAATATAATTTTAAATAATTTTTCAAATATTAAAATTATTTTTAAATAATTTATTTAATATAATTAATTAAATAAATTAAATACTTTTAATATTTCAAAAATATTAAATATTTATGAAATATATTAAAAACTAATTTTCAGACTTTCAAATAATTTTTAATAATTTATTTTGTATTTTAAATAATTAAAAACTAATTTTCTATAATTATTTAATATAAATATTATTTTTATAAATAATCTGTCGCTAAAGACCACCTACAGTGACAGAACTATCGCTATAAGTGTTTTTCATGTTCTTGAGCATTCATAAGGCAGTTTCAGGTGACCTACTTTGACTAAGTATTAAACACTTATCTTATCGTTTCTGGCAATCTACTGACTGGAGGTTGTAGTACACATGCAACACTATTCGATCCAACAACAACCAAAGTCATAACATGCATAACATAGAAGATAGAAGAGCCTAAAGTAGCTGTCAGAGGCTGTTCTTCATTTCTGGGTTGCCCAGAAATGAAGAACAGTTCGAGTATGCATCTTTGGGCTTCCACAACTTGATATCCTGTTGATGTTTAAGTGATTAAGGCTTTCAGGTTCTAGACCACATGTAGTACTATAGATCTATCAAAAAACATCAACATAACAACAACACATCAACCCAATTTGGACCGGTCAAAGTAGTGGTCAGAAACTGCTTATGAAAGTTTCTGGGTTACCCAGAAACTTCATCCGGCAGTTTCGTCCACACCACTTTGACCACTGATTACTTTGATTCAGAGAAGGATATAAAGATTCTAGAGGCATGGTCATGTAGCCTACACTTCAGACAACAGCATTACCATAATAACATAGTCTAACACGTAAAAATAAGCAAGATCTAAACGCATGAACATGCTGTCAGACTTTCTGGGCACGTTCTGGGTTACCCAGAAACGTTCGGTCAATGCCGGTCAATGTGGTTTGACCACTAATAACTTTCAATCAGCTTATGATCTGACTCTGATTCCAGTTTCAGATCAAAGATCTGATGGCATACTACAAGATCAAAGCTTAAAAACACAAAAACTAAACACAGAAGAAGATCTACAAGGCCTGACATTCGTTGTCAGACAACAAAATTTTATTTTTCCAGATTTTGTAAATCTTCAAATCCGAGCCTCTAGATGTTATGGATCTAACATCAAGCAACCCAGATCATCTTTATACACTACATACAACATATTTTAACACAAAAATCTAACATTTAACATATCATTAATGGTCAGATTTCAAATAGGATTTTATACCTTCTATGATCCAATTTCTGATTCCGGCCTCTGATTTTGTTAGTGGATTTCGTGGGGCTTGATTTGGGGACTGGTCTAGCGCTGGAAATTCGTGGGTTTAGAGAGAGATGATCTTGGTGAAGTGTAAGAGCACATATGAGCAAATATGTGCACTTTTCTCTCTCCTAACCTATTTATAATTCTTAGATTCAATGTATCTAACTTGCAAGGTGTCAAAAGAGATAAGCTTGGATGAGTTTTAGGGCATGTGCTATAATCTAGGGTGGTGACTTTGCAAGATATGGAAAGATTTGCAAGAAATCTATTAAAAATAAATCCAAAAGGGTATTCTTGTCCATGGTACTTGAATCTAGGTTAAAATCAATAGATCTTAAACCTTAAGATTTCCCAAATAATTTCTAGGGTTTAAAATTTAAGTTTAAAGTTCAATAAAATTTTAATTAAAACTTGCTAATTAAAATTTAGGGTTTTTAAATAATTAGGGTTTTCTAAAAATTATTTAGGATTTCTAGAATTTTAATTAGGGTTTACCTAATTAATCACTTAATACACAACATAAAATATATAACACAGTTATATAACAGTCTTAAACTCACAGTTGATTTTCCAATTAGGGTTTCCCCTAGTAAAATTAGGGTTTAATCAATTAATAAAAGGGTTTTGAAATTAAACACCATAATTGACCAATCATCATCAATACGTACATACAGTACATATTTGTAGCACTAAAAAATTAAAATATAATTAATATTATATTATTATTCTTATTCCTCTATAAAAATCCAAAATTAGGGTTTAGATTCCATATCTGATTTATTCCTCATATTTAACCTTAATAATTAAGATAAAATAATTAACTTAATAATATGTACTAAATTCATATAATAAACTAATTATTATAATTATTCAAAAATAATCAATCCATATATTATAATATATGATTATATTTTCATGGAAAATAATTGATAAAACATTTCTGCTACCATTATAAGAATATACTTTATAATAATCAATAATTTGTAAATATTAATGTAATAAATATATTTTTATTTATCACAAAAATACATATACACCTTATCTTGTACAAATCCTCATCCTTTAAAAAAATAATAAAAAAAATTTATACGCAAAATTTATTTATTTATTTATATAGAAAATATCGGGTAGTTACATTCACCCTCCCTTATAAAGATTCCGTCCTCGGAATCACCGTTTTAAAACTCATACATACACGGTTACATAGCATACACAATCATTGTAAGTAGATCTCGATCATAATTTGATCGAACTGATCTTTAACAATTCATATAAAGCTTGTCTTTCTGATTAAACGGAAATTTGATTTCTAAAAGAACTCAAATTCCTCCCTCAAAATTTCTTTATATACTAATTTACTATATATAGGAAAATCATGTATAATAAAATAAATGTTGTATGAATAATACCTGGAGTTCCACTGTCAGCTGCCATCGTATCCTGGACTGTCATGTTCTATACCCTTGCTGTTGATTTTGTTGGCTTGCTCGATGACGTAGGTCCCGTGATTGCTAAAGTTCCGCTGCCAGTGCCCGTGTTCACACTACCTACCTCCACCCTCCTCTTCGGACAATCCTTCACCCTGTGTTCTGTCGATCCGCACAGAAAACATCCACTATTCATCCTAGGGTTGGGGCAGTTGGGAGAGATATGGCCATCCTGCCCGCACTTGTAGCACACGAACTTTCCCTTCAAACATTCTCCAGAGTGGTTCTTTCCACAAGTCTTACACGGCACAGTCTGTTTCTTCATACCTTCTTGCTTCACCTGTACACTTCCAAAACTGCTCACCTTCCTCTTGCTAGTTTCACCCCTATTCCCCCTATTAATTCCTACCTTCCCAGCTCCTTCGGTCTTACCCTTATTCTTCCTTTCCTTGTTGTAAAGGCTCATGGCCTCACTTCCCTCCTCATCAATAATCGCCTTCTCCATGAGTGTTGAAAATGTAGGAATCTGCAACACCGCCACCTTGTTGTAGAGCCAGGGTTTCAATCCCAGCTCAAACCTTCTAGCTTTCCTAGCCTCCGTATCAACTTGATGCGGGGCAAACCTAGCTAACTCATTGAATTTTGCGGCGTATTCCGCAACAGTCATATTCTCCTGCTTCAATTCTAAAAATTTAACCTCCATCCTTGTCTGCATACTAGGTGAAAAATAATTTTCAAAAAATAAAGTTTTGAACCTCTCCCATGTGACTACACCTTCTCCTGCCCTCGCCTGATTCGCCTCCAACCAAAAATTTGCCTTACCCTTCATCATGTAGGTGGCAAAAATGGTCTTTTGCCCCTCAGTTATCCTAGCTATTACGAACGCCTTCTCAATTTTCTTAACCCAAGTTTGGGCTTCTACAGGGTCAGTTGTACCTTTGAATTTTGGCGGTCCTACAGCCTTAAAGTCTTTGAAGTTATCTAAGCGGTTGTCCGGCTGGTTCCCTGCAGCTGGTATTCCCTGTTGCATAGCCTAAGCTATCATGTTTGCGAAGTTCTACATCGGGTCTGCTTCTTGTTGTCCCTCAACGTTATTGACAGATTCTTCTGCCCTTTGGTTGCGAGTTCGACGTCTTGGCGGCATTATCTGATTAAATAAAATCATAAATTTAACTTACATTCTAAACCTTATCATATAAGTTTAATATTTAAACTTGTTTCATCACTCAAACATAGATTCATATTCATTTAACGAATATTTTACATAACTTAGCACATAATACTTTAAACATCATTCATCCCTTTGTGACTACAAAAGTCGAGATTTACGACCTTGACCAGCACAAAAGTTTTAGAATATTACATTACAAAGACATACTAAGCACACATATTACATTAAACATGCCTACACAACAGAACTTATACTACCAATTTACTAAGTCTTTTCTTTGGACAACCGTTCGCTCGATGACCTTCCATCCCACAGATAAAACATGCTCCTAACTTAAAGTCGGGACAATGATGAGAGGTATGTCCCTCATGTCCGCAAATGTAACATACCTTTCTCCCTTTTCTGCATACGCCCTCATGTTTCTTGTCACAGTTTGTACACTTTTCTATTTTGTTAGCATCCTCTTGATTGTTACCGGATTTTTCTAAGTCATGATCTTCTATCTTTCTTTTCCCCTTCTTGCTCGGAGTTGCACACGATGTGTTGTTTGAGGCTCCCATCTGATCAATTTGGATTTTAAGCTTATCTTGTTCTTTCATTGTTTCTATTAATGCTTGACGCAATTGATTATTCAACAACTTTTCTATCTCCCATAGCCTTTCCAGAAAAGAAACCTTGTTCCTCAGATTTTGCACCTCCGTTGATGCTTGATCAACTTTAACTTTAGTGTCTGAATCGCTATCTGTCAGCTCCACCATCTCCGGATCTTGTATTATGTTTTCTACAATCACCACCTCGTCTGAGTTGTCTTCATTGTGAGCCTCTATTTTAGCTATTGGCTTCGATATCAGCTCGGGTGTATGGGTTTGATCCTTCTTCATGCTATATGCATATAACAAGCCTTTTCCACCAGACATCTACACATATAAATTATCCTGATTCGCATATAGTATATACATACAACAATTAAGAGTTTTATATAAGTTATCTTTTATTTTATTTGACGATGAATTTATTCAATTCATCTCCTTTTTAAACTCTATATGACTTATTTATATTTTCAACGTTTCCCTCTGTTCTAAGGTTATAGCCTAAGGTCTAGCCCACCTAAGGTTTTTAACCCTAAGCTCTAATACCAACCTGTAAACGCCTATAAATTCGGATACTTGAAACCCGAACTTGGTGTTTCACAATACCATTTCTATAAGCAAAATAATACTAATAATAATAACAATAATATAAAGATCAACTTAATTTATATATTCATCAGAGTTTGAATCCCAAGTACGTAACCTTTAAACATTCATTACAACCCATGATAGATAATATATATCATACTTGTCTTATTAATAATATCAAGCTATTACATAAACTACCACAAATCTTATTTGGTTAGCTTTCCTTTTTCTTTGTTTCTGCATGAGTTTTCTGGTTCTTCACACTTAGCTGAAAATATTTAAATTAAGCAAGGATGAGCATTTAAGTGCCCAACAAGTAATAGCAATTATATTTATAAGCAGAAAGAAATTAAATGTTTTCTTTATACTACCCTTCTACAACAAGTCAATAGTTGTGAAGTAATCTGAACAGATAATAATAACATAACAATCCTCTTTCAAAATTTTAAAACTACGTAATGACTATAAATAGGGTTAAGTTGACATGCTATGAACATTGTTTTCATTTTTGAAAAGGTTAAACAGAACTTCATCTGTAAACCGTCATAACTTACGGGCACGGGGGTGATCAGCCCGTTGTACCCTGCATTGATCAATACTACATGCAAGAATGAGGGTATCGTTCACTCTATCCACCTTGGGTGCATAAAAAGTTTTCCTCGGGTAAGGGATGTTCATACTTGTCTGGGTTCCAAATCAAAGGTTTTATCTTGTTTAACAATAATTTATAATTCGACATATATATTTACGAGTAATTGACAAAGGTATATCAACATGTGATTAAATATAATGATTATCCAAGTGGGGACACTTGTATAACCATTTATAGAAATTAACGAACAGAATATATACATATATATATATATAGATATATATATCTGAATTACCATATACTAACATGTTGATAATCAATGAGCGTATATAATATAAGGTTAATAATCTGTACAGTAATAATATAATTCATAAATATTCTTACTCATGTCCATTGCATAAAGAAAATGCAAAGGTAAGATACTTGCCTGATGCGCTGCTTATAATTTGCAACTTAGTTTTATCTTTTATTTAACACCTATCAGTAATAAGATCATTTTACTGATTAGAATATCATATTATAACACATAACACTGCTTATTACAGTCAACACATAACATAATTGTAAGACCCCAAATTATTAATAAATAAAATTTAATTTCCTCTATTTATTATTTTGAAATAGTAAGGGTTGATTTGATTAATGTGGTTAGTTATGGGTGAAATGCGCAAATATTTTAAATAAGCAAGTGGTTATAAAATATTCATTGTTGTCGGGGAATATTCGCTTGGTCGTGGAATATTCTTACTGTCGGAGAATATTTGTACGACGGCGCAGTCTTTTGTGGGCCCCATAACGGAAAACGATTAGATGAAGAAAACGACAAACACAAGTTGTTTATAAATAACGGCGTAGTTGTTACCGTTAATAATGTTGGAATACCTGGTGGTTAAAGCACAGTAATACGCGTTGTTGCACAGTAGCACACGATATTACACCAATTATTGATTCTTACGTAAGAAGGCACTACTCAATAATTGTTGCAGTAATTACTGTTCAATATTGTATTTTATTGATTCAATAATTGTCGCGTTGATATTTTATATTACTGTTATTTTAATAATTATCACTACACAGTATTTTCTATTATCGGAGCAATAATTCATATTATCTGAATAATATTATTAGATAACATTATTGGCAATGTCTAGAAAGTTCTGTCTAAGGAGAGGTTTGGTCATCTAATTGCGCGCCAGTAAGGAGAGATCCTTATTGAAAAGCCCCCTCTTTCCTGGGAACGGCCTGGTTGCCAGTACTGTGGTTCTATAATATTATTTGTGTATAATTAATTATTGATTTATATGATGAGAAAAATATTGATTTTATGTGGATATAGATGGAGAAAATTTTTTAATGTGACAATTGTTGAAAATTAATATTTTATCTTTTTCTGATAAAATAATTCATTTAAATATATTATTTTAATAATATATTGATGATGATATTTTTACAATGAATGTGGGATATATGAGTATATGAGGAGGAAGAGTATTTTTGTGGCATTAAATGATTAACACATGTTTTGTGTGTTGGTGGACACAATTCTTGACCGAAAATTTATTATTGATTGTAAAATCGCCCGTTTGTGGATTTCGGTTAATTTCTGTTTGGAATTTGGAAAAACTTTCTTCTGCAAAGTTGTAGAGAATTGAATTTCCTATAAAAACTCGCAAGATTTGAATTTTCTGAATAAAGGGCTATTTTTTATGAATTATTGAAGTTCTGAAGTTCCGAAATAATTGATTTTTGGAAGTTTTAATTATTTTTATTAAGAAAAATATTTTTGACATTTGGGTGGCACATGTTAATGGTGGAAATCAGCTGATGTGGTGTGCTAAGGAAATTAAGAAAATTATATTATTAATTTATTCAATTTTCTGCTTTGGTGTTCTAAGCATTTTCCTATAAATAGGGTGCTTAGGTTAGAATTAAAAATCACACCAGAAACACAAGTTTCTCTCTATTTCTCTCTCTATATCGAGCGTATTCTTGTGAGTATTTGATACTTTGAGTGTTGCTATACGGTGCAAGTTTCCTTCAGCACTATATCTAGTATTCCAGTCAGAGGTACCGTCTTTCCGAGGTAAGGGATGTTATTTCTTCTTAAATGATATTATTTTCTTCAATATAATTATGCCGAAGTAATTGATCTGAACTTTTTATCAAGTTTGGAACTTTTCATGTCGGGGTTACTATTCATGAGTTACTATTCATGAGTTACTATTCACGAGTTACTATTCACGAGTTACTATTCACCAAAAAATAAAAATTTCTTCTTTTCGTCAAAATATCTATTCTGGATACTAGCTTTGATTGTATCCATATTTTGATCATTTTTGAATTTTACTCCACTATGATTGTTTATGAGGTATTTTTGGACATGGATAAACTGTAATACGATTCCCTAATATTTGTTCTTTTGCTTCACTGGATTCGTTTCCTTTAAAATATTTTTCATCATCCTCAGTCCTAAATGATGATATAATTGAATATCTTTGGCCTGTAGTGCAAAGATTGATGATTTCTGATGAATATCTTTGGCCTGTAGTGCAAAGATTGATGATTTCTGATGAATATCTTTGGCCCGTAGTGCAAAGATGAACAGGTGTTGAGATGAACATAATCGACTGGTGATACAAATGAATATCTTTGGCCTGTAGTGCAAAGATGAATATTTGATTAAAGATGGTTATTGATTGTTGTTACAGGGATAAAATATTGATGATGGACTTTTAAATCTTAGAAGATAGTAGAACTCATTCTCTACTTGACTCTTCTAATGGTTTACTGTTTCCGCTGCAGTTATTGATTTAAAACTTGTTGTCTATTGTATTCTATTTGATTTTTCCCTGTTGAAGACTAACGATAATTTGTTGTATATTATCTTAGTCATAATATTCTTTACTGGGCTAGTTGAGCTCACCCTTTTCCTTGTTGTTCCATCTTTCTTCTCAGGAGGCGAGAATGTAGCGAGTACTAGTCGGGGTGTGGAATGATGGTTCAAGACAGTTGTTTTAGTAGTCCTCACTATTTTGTAAAATAGTGTATCAATAAATATAATGAGTTCTTAATCGAGTATGAATACTGTCTAGATGACAATATTTGTATTTAAACTCATAGTATATGTGTTGTCGTATTTTGCACGACAAATGTATTAATAAAGTTGTAGTTGTTTCTGTACCATGTATTTGGCGACTTAGAATGGGTTGGATGGATTGGACCTATTTTGGGGGCGTCACAATAATCACATTATCATATATGTTTAACAACCATTGAATCACAAATAAGCACATAACTAATCAAATTATCTAAGTCCAGATCAATTTCTAAAACATGTCGGTGTACTGACGGCTTTATCGGGCAATTATCGAGTCTAAGACTCTGTCCTGTAACTTAGTATCAGTCATATTATTTTTAAATGACTTAATATAATTTTAAAACATTTATTATAATTTATCATGAATTTTTAAACATCGGAATCATTATTAAATGATTTAAATATTAATTAATTCTATTATCATTAATATTTAATTAATATTAAACTATTAATGAAATTATTTCTAAAATATTAAAGTTATTTATAATAACTTAGAATATTTTTAAAGTATTAATATTACCCTTAAATAATTTTTAAAATATTTAAAATCATTCTTAAATAATTACCATTAATATTAAAGTATTAATGTTTTATTTATACAAATATTAAAAGTCATTAAGTATAACTTAAAATATTTTTAATTCATTTATATCCTTTTTAAATAATTTTTAAATTAATAAAATTATTTTTAAACTATATATTTAATATAATTATTAAATAAATTTAATATCATTTAGTATTAAATTAATATCATTAATATTAAATTATTAATGAAATTAATATCATTAATATTAAATTAATATCATTTAGTATTAAATTATTAATGAAATTATTCTTTAAATATTAAAAGTTATATTTTATAACTTAAAATATCTTTAAACACTTTATTTACATTTAAAATGATTTTTATAATATTAAAATTATTTTAAAACTAATTTATTTAATATAATTATTAAATAACCTTAATATCATTAATAATAATTAATTAATAAAATTTACCTTTAAATATTGAAAGTTATATTTTATAACTTAAAATATCTTTAAATACCTTATTATTATTTAAAATAATTTTTAATATAATAAATCATTTTTTATTAATTTATTTAATTCATTTAGTAAATAACTTAAATATCATTAATATTAATTTATTAATGAATTTCATCACAAAATATTAAAAGTCAATAAAAATAACTTAAAATATTTTCTTATGCCATAATATAATTTTAAATGATTTTTTAAATATTAAAATTATTTTTAAATAATTTATTTAATATAATTAATTAAATAAATTAAATACTTTTAATATTTCAAAAATATTAAATATTTATGAAATATATTAAAAATAATTAAAAACTAATTTTCAGACTTTAAAATAATTTTTAATAATTTATTTTGTATTTTTAATAATTAAAAACTAATTTTCTATAATTATTTAATATAAATATTATTTTTATAAATAATCTGTCGCTAAAGACCACTTATAGTGACAGAACTGTCGCTATAGGTGTTCTTCATGTTCTTAAGCATTCATAAGGCAGTTTCAAGTAACCTACTTTGACTAAGTATTAAACACTTATCTTATCGTTTCTGGGCAATCTACTGACTGGAGGTTGTAGTACACGTGCAACACTATTCGATTCAACAACAACCAAAGTCATAACATGCATAACATAGAAGATATAAGAGCCTAAAGTAGCTGTCAGAGGCTGTTCTTCATTTCTGGGTTGCCCAGAAATGAAGAACAGTTCGAGTATGCATCTTTGGGCTTCCACAACTTGATATCCTGTTGATGTTTAAGTGATTTAAGGCTTTCAGGTTCTAGACCACATGTAGTACTATAGATCTATCAAAAAACATCAACATAACAACAACACATCAACCCAATTTGGACCGGTCAAAGTAGTGGTCAGAAACTGCTTATGAAGGTTTCTGGGTTACCCAGAAACTTCATCCGGCAGTTTCGTCCACACCATTTTGACCACTGATTACTTTGATTCAGAGAAGGATATAAAGATTCTAGAGGCATGGTCATGTAGCCTACACTTCAGACAACAACATTACCACAATAACAGAGTCTAACACGTAAAAATAAGCAAGATCTAAACGCATGAACATGTTGTCAGACTTTCTGGGCACGTTCTGGGTTACCCAGAAACGTTCGGTCAATGCCGGTCAACGTCGTTTGACCACTAATAACTTTCAATCAGCTTATGATCTGACTCTGATTCCAGTTTCAAATCAAAGATCTCATGGCATACTACAAGATCAAAGCTTAAAAACACAAAAACTAAACACAGAAGAAGATCTACAAGGCCTAACATTCGTTGTCAGACAACAAAATTTTATTTTTCTAAATTTTGTAAATCTTCAAATTCGAGCATCTAGATGTTATGGATCTAACATCTAGCAACCCAGATCATCTTTATACACTACATACAACATATTTTAACACAAAAATCTATCATTTAACATATCATTAATGGTTAGATTTCAAATAGGATTTTATACTTTCTATGATCCAATTTCTGATTCTGGCCTCTGATTTTGTTAGTGGATTTCGTGGGGCTTGATTTGGGGACTGGTCTAGCACTGGAAATTCGTGGGTTTAGAGAGAGATGGTCTTGGTGAAGTGTAAGAGCACAAATGAGCAAATATGTGCACTTTTCTCTCTCCTAACCTATTTATAATTCTTAGATTCAATGTATCTAACTTGCAAGGTATCAAAAGAGATAAGCTTGGATGAGTTTTAGAGCATGTGCTATAATCTAGGGTGGTGACTTTGCAAGATATGGAAGATTTACAAGAAATCTATTAAAAATAAATCCAAAAGGGTATTCTTGTCCATGGTACTTGAATCTAGGTTAAAATTAATAGATCTTAAACCTTAAGGTTTCCCAAATAATTTCTAGGGTTTAAAATTTTAGTTTAAAGTTCAATAAAATTTTAATTAGAACTTACTAATTAAAATTTAGGGTTTTTAAATAATTAGGGTTTTCTAAAAATTATTTAGGGTTTCTAGAATTTTAATTAGGGTTTACCTAATTAATCACTTAATACACAACATAAAACATATAACACAGTTATATAACAGTCTTAAACTCACAGTTGATTTTCCAATTAGGGTTTTCCCCAGTAAAATTAGGGTTTAATCAATTAATAAAAGGGTTTTAAAATTAAACACCATAATTGACCAATCATCATCAATACGTACATACAGTATATATTTATAGCACTGAAAAATCAGAATATAATTAATATTATATTATTATTATTATTCTTATTCCTCGATAAAAATCCAAAATTAGGGTTTGGATTTCTTATCTGATTTATTCCTCATATTTAACCTTAATAATTAAGGTAAAATAATTAACTTAATAATATGTACTAAATTCATATAATAAACTAATTATTATAATTATTCAAAAAAATCACTCCATATATTATAATATATGATTATATTTTCATGGAAAATAATTGATAAAACATTTTTGCTACAATTATAAGAATATACTTTATAATAATCAATAATTTGTAAATATTCATGTAATAAATATATTTTTATTTATCACATAAATACATATACACCTTATCTTGTATAAATCCTCATCCTTAAAAAAATAAAAAAAAATTATACGCAAAATTTATTATTTATTTATATAGAAAATATCGGGTTGTTACAATCTTCGTCCTGGATGAGAAGAGGAATTTAGAACCACAATTATGATTAAGAGTTATTCATATGATTGTGGACTAGAACTGTTGATTGATGTTACAGGGATAAAACATTGTTGGTGGACTTTTAACATGGTGAAGATAATAGACTTTATGGACTATTTGACTTTTCTAATGGATTGCTCATTCCGCTGCAACTATGGTTGAAAAGTTTTTATCATCTACCATAATCTCTGATTTATTACTAATGAAGGCTATTGATAATTTAATTATCTTTAGTCATGATATTCTTTACTGTGCTAGTTGTGCTCACCCTTCTGTTTCACAATTCCTTTCAGGTAATAAGAGTGTAGCTGGGTCGAGCGGGGGTAACAGGGGAATAGAACGGTGGTCTCTAGCTGTGGAGGTTCTCCCTAAACAGTATGGAAATAATTTTATTGAGAACTTTGGAATAGTGTGTTGTATTTTATACATCATTTAGTAGTTATATTTGGTGAATCATATAGGGTGAGGCGAACCCAACTTTGGAAGGGTGATTTGCCACTATCATGCAAGATGTCTAATGACATACAACCTCGTGTCATCATAAGACAGGGTTGTGCACATCCACTTGCTGAGTATATCTACGAGCACTACCTATATAATCTTAGTGTTTGGTTGAAGTATAATTCTCAATTAGAGACAGTGAATATAATGATATATCAAGAGAAGTCTCACCATTGGAAAGAATATGATAGTAATCTTCTCATTTTTCTTTGGGGTTTATTGGGTCAACCAAGGATAATTCTGTAGACATATGATATCTATCATAACCTAGTCGCATGGCCTCCCATGAACGAAGGTTTCCTTGAGCACTTTCCGAAGATTTTAATTTCTAAAACAGTTATTGATTGTACTTTTATGTAAGGTGCCATGAGTCACAGTTGGTATATATTTGTATCAAAGCTCACAACATATGTGTTGTTGTATTTTGCACGACAATTGTGATAATGAAGTTGTAGTTATTTTTTGTACCATGTATTTGGCGACTCAGAATAGGTTGAGTGGAATGGACCTATTTTGGGGGCGTCATATAAACTCCGCCATCTTTCTCTTCATATTGTTCCACCAAAATGTATGTCAAAAATTATGATACATTTTGGTACTCCCAGGATGGATTGCAAATGGTGTATTGTGTGCCTCCATCATGATTCTATGCTTCAAGCCAGAATCGTTAGGAACACAAAGTCTGGAGTTAACTCGAAGTATTCCTTCTTCATCAATTCTTACTTCTGGAATAGCACCTTCTTGCACTTTCTTCTTCATACGCATCAGCTCAAGGTCCATAGCTTGAGCAACTTTAACTTTATCGATTAAAGTCGGTTCTACTCGTATAATTTATATCATCACATAGGTCCCTGGAGTCTTTAACTCTATCTCCATCCTTTGCAAGTCATACAAAATGGGCTTTTGCGTTGACAATATCGCACTCGTACCCGCATATGATCTTCTACTCAATGCGTCAGCTACTACGTTCGCTTTTCTAGGATGGTATTGGATGGTATGATCGTAATCAACGTCGTTGCCGTATGTTGAGTTCCTTTTGGGTGAAGAAATATTTGAGGCTTTTATGATCTATATAGATCTCCACTTTTTTTCCATACAGGTAGTATCTCCAGATCTTCAATGCGAAAACGACTTCTGCCAACTCCAGATTATGAATAGGATAGTTCATCTCATATTCTTTGAGTTGTCGCGAGGCATATGCTATGACTTTCCCATGTTACATGAGAACACATCCTAACCCTTTTCCTGAAGTATCGCTGTAGATAACAAATCCATTCGTACCAGATGGTATTGTTAGAACAGATGCCAAAATGAGTCTCCTCTTGATCTTTTGGAAACACTTCTCGGATTCCTCGCTCCATACGAATTTTGTATCTTTCTGAGTCAGCTAAGTTAATGGAGTAGCAATTCAAGAAAATCCTTTTACGAATCTCCGATAATAACCAGCTAAGCCTAGAAAGCTACGTACTTCGGTCATCGACTTCGGTTGCTCCCAACTTTGTATTACTTCAATCTTCGCCGGGTCAACAGATACTCAATGATTTGACACCACATGCCCAAGGAATGCTACTTCTTAAAGCCAGAACTCGCATTTCTTCAGCTTGGCATATAGCTTATTATCAAGAAGCCTTTGAAGGACCAACTTCAAATGGCGCTCATGATCTTCACGGCTTTTGGAATAGATGAGGATGTCATCAATAAAGACGATAACAAACTGATCCAAATATTCTTTGAACACACGGTTCATCATATCCATGAAAGCAGCAGGAGCATTAGTTAATCCAAAAGACATGATTAAGAATTCATAATGTCCGTACCGAGTTCTGAAGGCAGTCTTCAGAATATCCTCAGTTTTAATCTTCAGCTGATGATATCGAGAACGAAGATCGATCTTTGAAAAGAATTGTGCTCCATGCAACTGGTTGAACAGGTCATCAATGCGAGGTAGCGGATACCTATTCTTGATGGTGACATGGTTTAATTCGCGATAGTCAATGCAAAGTCACATACTCCCATCTTTCTTCTTTACGAATAAAATAGGAGCACCCCAAGGAGATGTACTAGGACGAATGAAACCAATGTCTAACAACTCATGTAGTTGGACCTTTAATTCCTAAAGTTCAATAGGAGCCATTCGATATGGGGTTTTAAAAATGGGCTTTGTACCAGGTTCAAGGTCAATAAAGAATTCAAATTCACGTTCTGGGGGTAGACCAGGAAGTTTTTCAAGAAATACGCCAGGAAATTCTTTAACAACAGAAATATTATTCAAATTTGAAGTATTTTTGTTCAAGTCCATGACATGGGCTAAGAAAGCTTGACATCCGTTTTTTAATAAACGAATGGCTTTATGGCTTGATATGACAGTGATTGACATTAGTGGTTTGGTTGCTTAAATTCGCATAACAGGTTGGTTAGGAATATAAAAACTAACAACCTTACAAAAATAATCAATTTTAGCATGATGAGTGGTTAACCAATCAATCCCTAAAATCACATCAAATGCAAGTATTTTTAAAGAAATAAGATCGACTAGTAATGTGTTGTTGCCAACTTGGATCAAGCAAGATTTATAAACAGTGGATGTAAAGAAAGTTTCTCCTAACGGAGTCTCAGCAGATAAGTCAAAGTTTAATTTCTCCAAAGTCAAGTTCAAACATTGAGCACAAGAAGGAGAGATAAAAGAATGGGTAGAACCGGTATCTAGTAAGGTATAAACTTCGCAAGAGTTTATGATTAGCTTACTCGTGATCACCTCGTTCGGGTTTCTCGTGTTTTGGATAGTCACGACAAACGCTTTTCCAGGAACCACTGACTTTGACTTGCCCGGGACAGCTTTTGGAGCCACCATCTCCGTTGGACTTGGTTTTGCTACAAGACAATCTCTAGCTATATGACCTTCCTTTCTACAGTTTATAACACACCTTAGATTGTTATGGGCAGTTTGGGCTGATGTGTCCTTCTTTTCCGCATTTATAACATACTACCGGTGGTCGTTCTCCTTCCCTAGAAATAGTTGGTGCTGACGTCTTCACGTTATCATTGTTGTACCTTCTCTTTTTGAAATCTCCCCCTGACTAGCTTCTTCTACTATCATGGCCACGATTACCACCAGAATGGTTATCGCTTTTGTCCGAATGTTTTCCTCCCCGCTGGTTGTCATTGCTCCGATGACTGATGCCACCGGTATAACCCTGGTTGTGGTCCCTCGGTTGAACATACTCATTATCTCGCTCTAATAATTGAGTCATGTTCACAACATCTGAATATAGAGAAAATTTGTGAGAAATAAGATATTGCCGAATTTCATGTTTCAGACCTCTCAAAAACATTCGCGTTATACGTTCCTCATTCTCTACCAAATGAGGTGCAAACCTGGATAACTCTGCGAACTTAACCTCGTATTGGGACACAATCATGTTGTTCTGTTCCAGTTTAATAAACTCTACCTCCTTCATATGACGAATACTTTCAGGAAAGTACTTGTCATTGAATAGTTTCTAAAACGTTTCCCAAGACATATTGAGTGACTGGCTGGGTACGCTTCACAGATTTCCACCAGTTGCCTCACCACGTAACATAAAGGTGGTGAATAGAACCCTCTGTTCCTCCGTGCATCCCAAGACATCAAATATCTTGGTAATTTGCTTAACCCACGTTTTCGCCTTGATCAGATCTGGCTTTCCCAAAAATTTTGGTGGTCCCAACTCTTTGAACTGCTTGGTAGTGACAAGCTGTGCGTTGCTATCATTTCCACTCGTATTCTGTACACGAGTCTCCCTCGTCTGATTTTACATGAACTGTAAAAAGATTCTAAACATCCCATCATTCATCGTTTGTTCGGTGGTATTTTTTACAGGAGGAATATTGTCTTCCTGTTGCACGTTCTCCTAGTTGGTGATTAAAGGTGTCTCCACGGTCTCATACACTCCATTGTTAACATTCTCAGCTGTGATTCTCAAATACTTCTATAAAACAAGGGTTAATTAAATAAATTGACATACCACATATGAGCCCTATATTCTGTTCGACTAATTAAATACCAAATAAGCTTAGGTAGGACACACTAGCGAAGGATTTACTCGCCTCTCCCCTCCTAGTTCTATTCCCCGATCTCCGCCAGGGACCATATCCCTAAGCTCTGATACCAACTGTGACGCCCCCAAAATAGGTATACATCACCCATCTTGGGTCGCCAAATACATGGTACAGAAACAACTACAACTTCATTATTACAATTATCGTGTAAAATACGACAATACATAAACTGTGAGTTTAAATACAAATATTGTCTTCTAGACAATATCCAAACTCAAATAAGTCTTCATTACAATTATTGATACACTATTTTACATAATAGTGAGGACTGCTAAAATAACTAAATTGGAACATCACTCCACACCATGACTAGTTCCCGCTATATTCTCGCCTCCTGAGAAGAAAAATGGAACAAAAAGGAAAATAGTGAGCTAAACTAGCCCAGTAAAAAATATTATGACTAAGATAATGTAGAACAAATTATCGTTAGTCTTCAACAAATCAGATAAAATATAATGGACAACAAGTTTTAGATCAATATTCGCAGCGAAAATAACAATTCATTAGAAGAGTTAAGTAGAGAATGAAATCTACTATCATCTATGAATTTGAAAGTCCATCATCAATATTTTATCCCTGTAACATCAATCAATATACATCTTGAATCAAATATTTATCTTTACACTACAGGCCAAAGATATTCATTTGTATCACCAGTTGGTCATGTTCATCACAACACCTGTTCATCTTTGCACTACGGGCCAAACATTTTCATCAGATAATCATTCATCTTTGCACTATAGGCCAAAGATATTCCGTTATATCACCATTTAGGACTGAGGATGATGAAAAATATTTTTTTAAAAAAATGAATCCAGTGAGATAAAAGATCAAAGATTAGGGATTCGTACTTCAGTTTATCCAAGTTCAAAAATACTCCATAATAAACCATAGCTGAATAAAATTCAAGAATGAAGATCAAAACATGGATACAATCAAAGATAGTAATCATAATAGACAACTTGGACAAAGAAGAGAATTTTTTTTTTCTGTGAATAGTGTCGTATTTGTGAATAGTACAATTTACGTGAATAGTAATCTCGACATAAAAAGGTAAAAATTTTATAATAGAATTTATACCAATATTTTGGTATAATGATATTGAATGAAATAACATCATTTACGAAGAAAATAACATCCCTTACCTCAAAAGAACAGTACTTCTGCCTGAAATATCGAATATAACACTGAAGAAAACTTACACTGAATAGCAACTCTCAAAGTATCTAAATACTCACAAAATACGCTCGATAATATAGAGAGAGAAAGCTTATGATTTTGGTGTGATTTTCAATTCTAACTAAGCAACCTATTTATAGGAAAATTCTTAGAACGCCAAAGCAGAAATTTCACACCAACCAAAAGTGGGGCCCACCATATTTTAAATAAAATATTTATTTTCAAAACTTTAATAATTCATAAAAATAGCCCTTTTATCAGAAAAATTTGAATCTTATATCTATTTTATAGGAAATTTAATTCTCTACAACTTTGCAGAAGAAAGTTTTTCAAAATTTCAAACAGAAAATGTCCGAAATCCACATACGGATGATTTTTAATACCTCAATTCTGACAAAATACTGATAAAATACCACAGCATTAATTTTTTCATTTATATTCACATAAAAATAAATATTTTCTTATCATATAAATTAATAATTAATTATTCACAAATAATATTACAGAATCACAATATGACAACCAGGTCGTTCCTAGGAAAGAGGGGGCTTTTCGATAAGAATTTCTCCGTACTGGCACGCAATTAGGTGACCAAACCCCTTTTCTAGATAGAACTTCCTTAGACATTGCTATTAATGCTATCTAATAATAATATTCAAATAATATAAATTATTAATCTGATAATGGGAAATATTGTGTGCAATGATAATTATTAAAATAACAATAATATAAAATATCAACGTAGCAATTATTGAATCAATAAAATAAAATATTAAACAGTAATTACTGTAACAATTATTGAGTAGTGCCTTCTTACGTAAGAATCAATAATTCAAAAATACTGTGCAATACCGTGTGCTATTATGCAACCACGCGTATTACTGTATTTTAACCACCGGGTATTCCAACAGTGTTAACGGTAACAGCTACGCCGTTATTAGTAAAAACTCAAACTTGTTATTTTTTCATCCGACCGTTTTTCGTTATGGGGCCCACAAATGGTTGCGCCATCGTACGAATATTCTCCGACAACAAGAATATTCCACGACCAAACGAATATTCCCTGACAACAATGAATATTTTATAACCACTTGCTTATTTTATAAATTTTGCACATTTCACCCATAACCAAAGCATTATATCAAATTAACACCTTATTATTCACAATAATAATTAGAGAAAATTTGATTTTATTTATAAAAAGTTGGGGTCTTACATTCCCTCCTTATAAAATTTTGTCCTCGAAATTGACGTACGTACCTGGTGTTTCGAAAAGGTGAGGATACCTCGCTTTCATTTTTAATTCCAACTCCCAGGTCATTTCCTCAATAGCATGGTTCATCTACAAAACTTTGACTTGTGGTATAACCTTTGTCCGTAGGACATACTTCTTACTATCCAAGATCTTGACAGGTACCTCCTCGTACGTGAATTCTTCAGTTATCTCGTCTGGTTCTAACTCAATAATGTGGTTTGGGTCTTTCACATATTTACGATGCACAGATATGTGAAAAATATTATAAACACGAGACATATTTGGAAGTAATGCGAGTCTATAGGCCACATTTTTTACTCGGTCAAGAATCTCAAATGGACCAACATATCGTGGATGAACTTTCCTCTCTTCCTGAATCTTGTAACTCCCTTCCATGGAGCAACACGTAACAATACATGATCCCCAATATTAAATTCCACGTCCTTTCGATGAAGATCCATATAACTCTTTTGTAGATCTTGTGCCGTTTGTATACGTTATCAGATAATTTGGATCTTCTCTGTAATCATGCATACCAACAATGTTGCTACACCCACTTCATCCCCACATACTGGAGAGCGACACTTTCGTCCATACAATGCTTCGAATGGAGCCACACCTATACTTGCCTGATAACTGTTGTCGTAGGAGAATTCCACCAATGGTAAGTACTTATCCCAACTCCCTTTAAAGTCTAGAACATAAAGTCTCAATAGATCTTCAAGAGTTTGAATAGTCCTTTCCGATTGCCCGTCTGTTTGAGGATGATATGCCGAACTGAATCGTAAATTCGTGCCAATAGCTTTCTGCAAACTAACCCAAAATTATGAAATGAATCTTGGGTCACGATCCGAAACTATGGATATTGGCA
Source organism: Panax notoginseng (assembly GCA_016801055.1). NCBI lineage: Eukaryota > Viridiplantae > Streptophyta > Magnoliopsida > Apiales > Araliaceae > Panax > Panax notoginseng. The sequence continues at coordinate 36,373,466 of CM029021.1, forward strand.
TGTCATGCAATCTTACAATCTCATTCACGTACATACGAGCAAGACGTTCAAGGGAATAAGTCTCCCGTATCGACAAGAAATGAGCAGACTTGGTTAATCTATCAACAATAACTCAAATCGCATCTATGCCTTGAGAAACCTTGGGAAGACCTGTAACGAAATTCATGGTATTGTGTTCCCACTTCCATTTTGGAATCTCAAGTGGTTGTAATGGACCCTTTGGCACTTGATGCTCTGCCTTTACACGTTGATAAGTTAAACAACTCGAAATAAACTCTGCGATCTTTCTCTTCATATTGCTCCACCAAAATGTATGTTGAAGATCATAATACATTTTGGTACCCCCAGGATGGATTGTAAACGGTGTGTTGTGTGCCTCCATCATGATTCTATGCTTCAAGTCAGAAACGTTAGGAATGCAAAGTCTGGAGTTGACTTGAAGTATTCCTTCTTCATCGATTCTTGCTTCTGGAATAACACCTTCTTGTACTTTTTTTTTCATACGCATCAGCTCTGGGTCTGTGGCTTGAGCAGCTTTAACGTTATCAATTAAAGTCAGTTCTACTCGTATATTTGATATCATCACGTGAGTACTTGGAGCCTTTAACTCTATCTCCATTCTTTGTAAGTAGTATAAAATAGGTCTTTGTGTTAACAACATCACATTCGTACCAGCATACGATCTTCTACTCAATGCGTCAGCTGCCATTCTTGCTTTTCTACGATGATATTGAATGGTATGGTCGTAATCTTTCAACAGCACGAGCCAACGTCGTTGTCGTATGTTGAGTTCCTTTTGGTGAAGAAATATTTGAGGCTTTTATGATCTGTATAAATCTCCACTTTCTCCCTATACAGGTAGTGTCTCCAGATCTTCAATGCGAAAATAACTGCTGCCAACTCCAGATCATGAGTAGGATAATTCCTCTCATATTCTTTAAGTTATTGCGCGGCATAGGCTATGACTTTCCCATGTTGCATGAGAACGCATCCTAACCCTTTGCCTGAAGCATCGCTGTAGATAATAAATCCATCCGAACCAGATGTTATTGTCAGAACAGGTGCCAAAATGAGTCTCCTTTTGAGCTCTTGGAAACTCTTCTCGCATTCCTTGCTCCATACAAATTTTGTATCTTTCCGAGTCAGCTGAGTTAACGGAGTAGCGATTCGAGAAAATCCTTCCACGATTCTTCGATAATAACCAGCTAAGCTCAGAAAGCTACATGCATATAGTGTATGGGTTTGATCCTTCTTCATGCTATATGCATATAACAAGCCTTTTCCACCAGACATCTACACATATAAATTATACTGATTAGCATATAGTATATACACACAACAAATAAGAGTTTTATATAAGTTATATTTTATTTTGTTTGACGATGAATTTATTAAATTCACCTCTTTTTAAACTCTATATGAGTTATTTATATTTTCAACGTTTCCCTCTGTTCTAAGGTTATAGCCTAAGGTCTAACCCACCTAAGATTTTTAACCCTAAGCTCTGATACCAACCTGTAACTTTCATGGTGCTTCCAACCATAGCACCTTACAAGGGTACCTATCAGCTTGCCACCGACTGAATTGGCGTCCCCTACGGAGAGTCTGGCTTCGGTGCATTCCACACAAGGAAGTCACAAGCGAGAGGCTCGGGACTCTTTGCAAATTCATGCTTATAGCTCTGATACCAACCTGTAAGGCCCCCAAATCCGGGTACTTGAAACCTGAACTCGGTGCTTTACGATACTATTTCTATGAGCGGAATAATACTAATAATAATAACAATAATATAAAGATCAACTTAATTTACATGATTATCAGAGTCTAGCTCCCAAGTACGTAACCTTTAATACATTCCTTAGAACCCGTAATAGATAATATATATCATTGTCTTAATAATAATATCAAACTATTACATAAACTACAACAAATCTTATTTGGTTAGCTTTCCTTTTTCCTTTGTTTCTGCATGAGCCTTCTGGTTCTTCACACTTAGATGAAAACATTTAAATTAAGCAAAGATGAGCATTTGAGTGCCCAGCAAGTAATAGCAATTATATATATATAAGCTGAAAGAATTTAAATATTTTCTTTATACTACCCTTTTACAACGATTTTAATAGTTGTGAAGTAATCTGTACCAATGATAATAATATATCAATTCTATACCAAATTTTTGAAACTATGTATTGACTATAAATAAGGTTAATGTGACATACTATGAATATTATTTTCATTTTCGAAAAGGTTAAACAGAAATTCATCAGCAAACAGTCATAACTTACGGGCACGGGGGGTGATCAGCCCGTTATGCCCTGCATTGATCAATACTACGTGCAAGAACGAGGGTATCGTTCACTCTGTCCACCTTGGGTGCATAAAAAGTTTTCCCGTGTATGGGATGTTCATACTAGTCTGGTTTTCAAATCAAAGGGTTTATCTTGTTCAACAATAATCTATAATTCAACATATATATATATATATATATATATATATATATATATATATATATATATATATACTGGTAATTGACAAAGGTATATCAACATGTGATTAAATACAATGATTATCCAAGTGGGGACACTTGTATAACCATTTATAGAAATTAACGAACAATATATATATATATATATATATATATATATATATATATATATATATTTGAATTACCATATAATAACATGTTGATAATCAATGAGCATATATAATATATGGTTAATAATCTGTACAGTAATAATATAATTCATAAATATTCTTACTCATGTCCATTGCATAAAGAAAATGCAAAGGTAATAATCTTCCTCTTACTACTATCACCCCTATTCCCACTATTAATTCCTACCTTCCCAGCTCCTTCGGTCTTACCCTTATTCTTTCTCTCCTTGTTGTAGAGGCTCATGGCCTCACTTTCCTCCTCAGCAATAATCGCCTTCTCCATGAGTGTTGCAAATGTAGGGATCTGCAACATTGCCACCTTGTTGTAGAGCTAGGGTTTTAATCCCAGCTCAAACCTTCTCGCTTTCCTAGCCTCCGTATCCACTTGATGCGGGGCAAACCTAGCTAACTCATTAAATTTTGCGGCGTATTCCGCAACAGTCATATTCTCTTGCTTCAATTCTAAAAATTTAACCTCCATCCTTGCCCGCATACTTGGTGAAAGATAATTTTCAAATCTATCCCATGTTATCATACCTTCTCCTGCCCTTGCCTGATTTGCTTCCCACCAAAAATTTGCCTCACCCTTCATCATGTAGGTGGCAAAAGTGGTTTTTTGCCCCTCAGCTACCCTAGCTATCACGAATGCTTTTTCAATCTCTTTAACCCAAGTCTGGGCTTCAACAGGGTCAGTTGTACCTTTGAATTACGGTGGTCCCACAGCCTTAAAATCCTTGAAGTTCGCCAAGCGATTATCCGGCTGGTTCCCAGCGACTGGTATCCCTTGCTGCATAGCTTGTGCTATCATGTTCGCAAAGTTCTGCATCAAGTCTGCTTGTTGTTGTCCTTCAACATTGTTGACAGATTCTTCTGCCCTTTGGTTGCGAGTTCGACGTTTTGGCGGCATTATCTGATTAAATAAAATCATAATTTTAACTTACATTCTAAACCTTATCATATAAGTTTAATATGTTAAACTAGTTTCTTTACTCAAACATAGATTCATATTCATTTAACGAATATTTTACACAGCATAGCACATGCTGCTTTAAACATCATTCATCCCTTTGTGACTACAAACGTCGGGATTTACAGTCTTGACTTAATACAAAAGTTGAAAACATCACATTACACAGACATACTTATCATATATATTATATTAAATATAAATACACAACGGAACCTATACTACCTATTTATTACACCTTTTTCTTGGAAAACCTCTTGCCTGATGATCTTCAATCTCACAGATAAAACATGCTCCTGGTTTGTAGTCAGGACAACACAGAATAGTATGTCCTTCATAACCGCAAAGATAACATATTCTTTTCCCTTTCTTCTTATCAGGTTTTCCTACATCATGGTATTCTATCTTTCTTTTTCCCTTCTTGCTCGGAGCTGCACAGATGTGTTGCTTGTGGCACCTATCTGATTAATTTAGATTTTAAGCTTATTTTTTTCTTCCATTGTTTCTATTAACGCCTGACACAACTGACTATTCAACAACTTTTCTATCTCCCGCAGCCTTTCCAGTGAAGAAACCTTGTTCCTCAGATCCTGCACCTCCGTTTATGCTTGATCAGCTTCAACTTTAGTGTTTGAATCACTATCTGTCAGCTCCACCATCTCCAGATCTTGTACTATGATTTCTACAATAACCACATCATCTGAGTTATTTGCATCGTGAGCCTCTATTTCAGCTATTGGCTTCGATATCAGCTCGGGTGTATGGATTTGATCCTTCTTCATGCTATATGCATATAACAAGCATTTTTCACCAGACATCTAAACATATAAATTATCGTGATTAGCATATAGTATATACACACAGCAAATAAGAGTTTTATATAAGTAATATTTTATTTTGTTTGACGATGAATTTATTCAATTCACCTTTTTTTAAACTCTATATGAGTTATTTATATTTTCAACGTTTCCCTCTGTTCTAAGGTTATAGCCTAAGGTCTAACCCACCTAAGATTTTTAACCCTAAGCTCTGATACCAACCTGTAACTTTCATGGTGCCTCCAACCATAGCACCTTACAAGGGTACCTATCAGCTTGCCACCGACTGAATCGGCGTCCCCTACGGAGAGTCTGGCTTCGGTGCATTTCACACAAGGAAGTCACCAGCGAGAGGTTGGGGGCTCTTCATAAATTCATGCTTATAGCTCTGATACCAACCTGTAAGTCCCCCAAATTCGGGTACTTGAAACCCGAACTCGGTGTTTTACGATACCATTTCTATGAGCGGAATAATACTAATAATAATAACAATAATATAAAGATCAACTTAATTTACATAATTATCAGAGTATAGCTCCCAAGTACGTAACCTTTAATACATTCCTTATAACTCGTAATAGATAATATATCATTGTCTTAATAATAATATCAAACTATTACATAAACTGCCACAAATCTTATTTGGTTAGCTTTCCTTTTCTTTTATTTCTGCATGAGCCTTCTGGTTCTTCACACTTAGCTGAAAACATTTAAATTAAGCAAGGATGAGCATTTGAGTGCCCAAAAAGTAATAGCAATATATATATATATATATATATATATATATATATATATATATATAAGCTAAAAGAATTTAAATATTTTCTTTATACTACCCTTCTACAACGATTTCAATAGTTGTGAAGTAATCTGTACCAATGATAATAATATATCAATTCTATACCAAATTTTTGAAACTACGTATTGACTATAAATAAGGTTAATGTGACATACTATTAATATTATTTTTATTTTTGAAAAGGTTAAACAGAAATTCATTTACAAACCGTCATAACTTACGGGCACGGGGGTGATCAACCCGTTATGCCCTGCATTGATCAATACTACGTGCAAGAACGAGGGTATCGTTCACTCTGTCCACCTTGGGTGCATAAAAAGTTTTCTCGTGTATTGGATGTTCATACTAGTCTGGTTTCCAAATCAAAGGTTTTATCTTGCTCAATAATAATCTATAATTCAACATATATATATATATATATATATATATATATATATATATATATATATATATATATATATATCTGAATTACCATATACTAACATGTTGATAATCATTGAGCATATATAATATAAGGTTAATAATTTGTACAGTAATAATATAATTCATAAATATTCTTACTCATGTCCATTGGATAAAGAAAATGCAAAGGTAAGATACTTGCCTGATGCGAGGCTTACAATTTGCAACTTAGTTCTATCTTTTGTATAAAAACCTATCAGTGATAAGATCATTTTACTGATTAGAATTACATACTATAACACATAGCACTGCTTATTGCAGTCAGCACATTACCTAATCACATTGTCACATAAGTTTAACAACCATTGAATCACAAATAAACACTTGTACAATCAAAATATCTAAGTTCAGATCAATTTCTGAAATATGTCGGTGTACCGACGACTTTATTGGGTAATTATCGAGTCTAAGACTCTATTCCGTAACTCAATATCGTTAAGTATCAGTCATATTATTTTTAAATGATTTATAATAATTTTTAAACATTTATTATAATTTATCATGAATTTTTAAACACTGGAATCATTTTTAAATGATTTAAATATTAAACAATTCTATTATCATTAATATTTAATTAATATTAAGCATTAATATTACCCTTAAATGTTTTTTAAAACATTTAAAATTATTTTTAAATAATTATCATTAATATTAGAGTATTAATGTTTTATTTATCAAAATATTAAAAGTCATTAAGTATAACTTAAAATATTTTTAATTCATTTATATCCCTTTTAAATGATTTATAAATTAACAAAACCATTTTTAAACTATTTATTTAATATAACTATTAAATAAATTAATATCATTAATAATAACTTAATAATCATTAATATTAAATTATTAATAAAATTATTCTTTAAATATTAAAAGTTATATTTTATAACTTAAAATATCTTTAAACACTTTATTTTCATTTAAAATAATTTTTATAATATTAAAATCATTTTTAAACTAAATTATTTAATATAATTATTAAATAACCTTAATATCATTAATAATAATTAATTAATGAAATTTACATTTAAATATTGAAAGTTATATTTTATAACTTAAAATATTTTTAAATACCTTATCATTATTTAATATAATTTTTAATATAATAAAATCATTTTTAATCAATTTATTTATTTCATTTAGTAAATAACTTAATTATCATTAATATTAATTTATTAATAAAATTTATCACAAAATATTAAAAGTCATTAAAAATAACTTAAAATATTTTCTTATATCATTATATAATTTTAAATGATTTTTCAAATATTAAAATCATTTTTATCTAATTTATTTAATATTATAATTAAATAAATTAAATACTAATAATATTTCAAAAATATTAAATATTTATGAAATATACTTAAAATAATTAAAAACTAATTTTCAGAATTTAAAATAATTTTTAATAATTTATTTGGTATTTTTAATAATTAAAAACTATTTTTTTCTATTTATTTAATAATTTTCAGAAAATAAAAATACTATTTGTCGCTAAAGACTGCCTATAGCGACAGAACCGTCGCTATAGGTGTTCTTCATGATCTTCAAGCAAACCCAGATCTTCATACACAAATTCGACGGGGCTACTTTGACCGGAAATCGTGAACTGTGTAATATGTTTCTTGGAAAGATAATGGTCAGATCTTGTAGACATAGTGCAATACTATAAATTTCAACAACCCTCATGATCCAACAACAAAAACACCACAAGATCTAAGCCTTCAAAGTGGCTGTCAGAGCTGTTCTTCATTTCTGGGTTACCCAGAAATGAAGAACAGTTCGTGAGGCCTACTTTGGGCTTCCACAACTTTCTGTTCATGCAATCTTTAGGTGAGATAATGAGTGAAGTATGTAGCAACCATGACAAGGAAGATATTCATTACATAAAATCCATAAACGATCAATAGAATTCTTAGATTCAAGCTGGTCAAACCATGTCAGACGTCATGAGCTAGCATGCGTTTTCTGGGTTACCCAGAAAATGCATTTCATGAACGTCCGGCTTGGTTTGACCGGTCACTAATAGCTACCTGTTAAAATATTAAGTGATCTAGTGCCATAATCTTGTAGTACAACCAACAGACTACAGTCTAGATACCATACAAAGAACAAAACAACAAGAACATGAAAGATCTAGCCGGTTTAAAACGTTGTCAGGCCGGTTCTGGGCTGTTTCTGGGTTACCCAGAAACGTCCGGTCATGACCGGTCAACGTGGTTTGACCACGATTATCTCACAACCTAGGTCAGATCTAAGCATGGTTTCAACTTCAGATTAAAGACCATATTACATACTATAAATATAAACTTTCAAAACACCAGAATCATTAACGACCACAGAGATAAAATGTCTGACATTCGTTGTCAGAAACCAAAACAAATTTTTTCCAATTTTTGTAGATCTTCAAATCCGAGCCTCTAGATGTTATGGATTCAACATCTAGCAACCCAGATCATCATTAGATACTACTAACAGCACATTTAACACAAAAAAAAAAATAACATCTAACACATCATCAAAGGTCAGAATTCAAGCTAGGGTTTATACCTTTACTTTGATCAATCTTGATCTTAGGCCACTGATTTGTTAGTGAATTTTGTGGGACTTATATTTGGGACTGATCTAGCTTAATATTTCGGATGTATGAGGCTTGAGAGAGTTAGCTTGAGTGGTGTGCACAAAATGGCTAACAAATGAATTTCTCTCTCTCCAAACCTATATATAGAAGTCTTGGATGCATGAATTGGCTGAACTAGCTTAATGTGCTGGAGATTTAAGTTGTATTAAGTCAACATGTTAGGTCACCCACTCCCCACATGTCAAGCTTTGTAATTTACATAATAAAGAAAATCTAAAGAGGGGTATTTTGGTCTTTTCGCATGGAATTTTAATGGCATTCTTGTAATCTTGCAAACCCTTAAGGTTTGACCCTTAGGGTTTAACCCTAAGATTTTCCAACAATTGCTTTCTAGAATTACATTTTAGGGTTTACACAAAATAAGAATAAAATAAAAATTTTAGTTTCTAAAATTAGAAAATTAGGGTTTATTAATTAGATTAGGTTTCTAATTAATTTATACAAGAACATTAGGGTTTAATATCACTAATTATAATTAACCTTGCTAAATTAGCAATTATACGTTTGGTAATTAGGGTTACCGAATTATAATTAGGGTTTATTATTAGGGTTCTAATCATTAGGATTTTAAATTACTAATTAGATTTTTCCTAATTAACAATTAAAATCTACTGAACATCACATTAACACAATCACCAATCAATCTTGAACTCTAATTTGAATTTCAAATTAGGGTTTAGCACTTAAAATTAGGGTTTTTAATAATTTAGGGTTTTCTAAAAAAAAATTTAGGGTTTCAAGAATTTTAATTAGGGTTTACCTAATTAATCAATTAATACACAACATAAAACATGTAACACAGTTATGTAACAGTCTTAAACCCGCAATTGATTTTCAAATTAGGGTTTCTCATAGCAAAACTAGGGTTTTGACATTAAACACTATAATTGACCAACCATCATCAGTACGTACATACAGTACATATTTATAGCACTGAAAAATCAAAATATAATTAATATTATATTATTATTCTCATTCCTTGATAAATTTCCAAAATTAGGGTTTGGATTCCATATCCGATTTATTCTTCCAATATTTAACCTTAATAATTAAGGTAAAATAATTAACTTAATAATCTGTACTAAAATTCATATAATAAAATAATTATTATAATTATTCTAAAAATCACTCCATATATTATTTAAATAATATATGATTATATTTTCATGGAAAATAATTAATAAAAATATTTCTGCTATAAAAGTAATTATTATAAGAATATACTCAATAATTTCTAAAATAAAATTATTTGTAAATATTTATGTAATAAATATATTTTTATTTACCACATAAATACAGAAATACATTATCTTGTACAAATCCTCATCCTTAAAATAAAAAAAAATTATACGAAAAATTTCTTATTTATTTATATAGAAAATATCGGGTTGTTACAGGAACACTTCCGTCCTGCTGCACGTTCTCCTAGTTGGAGATTAAAGGTGTCTCCACAGTTTCATTCACTCCATTGTTAACATTTTCAGCTGTCATTCTCAAATACTGTCATAAAACAAGGGTTAATTAAAAAAATTGACATTCCACATATTATCCCTATATTTCGATCGACCAATTAAACACAAATAAGCTTAGGTAGGATACATTAGCGAAGGATTTACTCGCCACTCCCTTCCTAGGTCTAACCCCAGATCTCCATCAGAGATCATATCCCTAAGCTCTGATACCAACTGTGACTAGGGGTGCTCAAAAAATTCAGTTTTTCAATTTTTTTACCGAACCGGTTGAAACCGGTACCGGTGGTACCAATTTTTTTTTATTTTGGTTTTTTCGGTACCAATTTTTCGATTTTTTTATACTTTTCGGTACCGGTAGCGGTAATGAAAATTTTTAATTCGGTAAAAACCGAAAAACCGAAATTTACTAATTAATACTTAAGTACTTTATTTACTCTTAGTTACTCACTTACTCTCTCAGTCTCTCTTTTAATTCTACAGAGTACAGAGCTACTTTACTCTTCAGTCTTCACTCTCCCTTCTTCTTCAGTACAAAGTAGCTTGACTAGCTTCAATTGATATAACAACAAGCCAACTACAAGTCTACAACAACAATTGATATATAATTGTATATGATTTCTACAACAAGCCAACAGTACAACAACAAGCCAACTACAACAAGCCAACAGTATACAGTAGCTTGACGCCTTGACTAGCTTCAGCTTCAATTGATATATAATTGTAGATCATTTCTTAGTTTTAAAAAAAATTATTAATATATTAAAAAAATTATTTAATTTTTATTATTTATTAATAATTATATATATTACCATGCATGCGGTATAACCGAAAATTGAACCAAAAAAATTGATACCGATTTTGTACCGAACCGGTACTGAAACCGGTAATTTGGTATCGGTTTCAGTTCTTATTTTTTCGATAATTTTGTTTCGGTACCGGTTTGATTTTTTACCAATAAGCACTCCTAACTGTGACGCCCTCAAAATAGGTCCACACAACCCATTCTGAGTCGCCAAATACATAGTACAGAAAAGAACTACAACTTTATTATTATAATTATCGTGCAAAATACGACAACACGTATGTTGTGAATTTAAATACAAATATTGTCTTCTAGACAATATCCAAATTCAAATAAGTCCTCATTATAATTATTGATACACTATTTTATAAAATAGTGAGGACTGCTAAAATAACTTCTTTGAAACATCACTCAACACCCCGACTAGTTCCCACTATATTCTCGCCTATTGAGAAAAAAAAATGGAACAAAAAGGAAAAGGCTGAGCTCAACTAGCCCAGTAAAGAATATTATGACTAAGATAAAGTAGAACAAATTATCGTTAGCCTTCAATAAATCAGATAAAATATAATTGACAACAAATTTTAGATCAATATTCGCAGCGGAAATAACAATTCATTAGAAGAGTTAAGTAGATAATGAAATTTACTATCTTTTATGATTTAAAAATCCATCATCAATATTTTATCCCTGTAACATCAATCAATATACATCTTGAATCAAATATTCATCTTTGCACAACGGGCCAAAGATATTCATTTGTATCACCAGTTGGCCATGTTCATCTCAACACCTGTCCATCTTTGCACTACGAGCCAAGAATATTTATCAAGTAATCATTCATCTTTGCACCACAAGCTAAAGATATTCAGTTATATCACCATTTAGGACTGAGGATGATGAAAATATTTTAAAGAAAACAAATCCAGTGAGATAAAAGGACAAAGATTAGGGATTCGTACTTCAGTTTATCCAAGTTCAAAAATACTCCATAATAATCAATTGTGGAGCAAAATTCAAGAATGAAGATCAAAATATGGATACAATCAAAGATAGTAACCATAATAGACAACTTGGACCAAGAAAAGAAAATTTAATTTTTCTGTGAATAGTGTTGTATTCGTGAATAGTGCCGTATACGTGAATAGTGTCGTATACGTGAATAGTAACCCCGACACAAAAAGGTAAAAATTTCATAAGAAAAATCATACTTCGTGAATAGTACTCGTGAATAGTACCGTATTCATGAATAGTATTGTATACGTGAATAGTGCCGTATACGTGAATAGTAATCTCAACATGAAAAGGTAAAAATTTTATAATAAAATTCATACTAATATTTCGGTATAATGATATTAAAAGAAATAACATCATTTACGAAGAAAATAACATCCCTTACCTCAAAAGAACAGTACTTCTGACTGAAATATCGGATATAATGCTGAAGGGAACTTGCACTACTTATCAACTCTCAAAGTATCTAAATACTCACAAAAATACGCTCGATATTATAGAGAGAAAAAACTTCTGATTCTAGTGTGATTTTCATTTCTAACTAAGCACTCTATTTATAGGAAATGTTTAGCACACCAAGATTGACAAAATCCCTTCGGTAGCTTCTACGCACCCCTTCTTTGAAAAATGAGCACACCACTTTTGAAATAATTCTCAGCACATTTTTCACAAAAAACAAAAGTGGGGCCCACCCATGTTTTTAATAAAATATTTATTTCTGAAACTTCAATAATTCATAATAAATAGTCCTTTATCAGAAAAATATGAACCTTATGTCCATTCCATATAAAATTTAATTCTCTACAACTTTGTAGAAGAAAGATTTTCCAAATTCCAAACAGAAAATAATCGAAATCCACATACGGATGATTTTTAATACCTCAATTCTGACAAAATACTGATAAAACACCTCAGCATTAATTCTTTCATTTATATCCATATAAAATAAATATTTTTTTATCATATAAATCAATAATTAATTATTCAAAAATAATATTACAGAATCACAATAATGACAATCAGGTCGTTCCCAGAAAAAAAGGAGGCTTTCCGATAAGGTTTTCTCCTTACTGGCTTACAATTAGGTGACCAAACCCCTTTCCTAGACATAACTTCCTTAGACATTGTCAATAATGTTATCTAATAATATTATTCAAATAATATAAATTATTGATCTGATAATGGAAAATACTATCCAGTGATAATTATTGAAACAACAATAATATAAAATATTAACGTAGCAATTATTGAATCAATAAAATAAAATATTGAACAGTAATTACTGTAACAATTATTGAGTAGTGCCTTCTTACGTAAGAATCAATAATCTAAAAATATTGTGCAATACAGTGTCCTACTGTGCAACCACGCGTATTACTGTACTTTAACCACCAGGTATTTCAACAGTGTTAATGGTAACAACTACGCCGTTATTTATAAAAAAAACTCATACTTGTCATTTTCTTCATCCGACAGTTTTCCGTTATGGGGCCCACAAATGGCTGCGCCGTCGTACGAATATTCCCCGACAACAAGAATATTTCACGACAAAACGATTATTCCCCGACAACAATGAGTATTTTATAACCATTTGCTTACTTAAAATATTTTCACATTTTACCTATAACTAACCACATTAATCAAATCAACCCCTTGCTATATCAAAATAATAAATAGAGAAAATTCAATTTTATTCATAAAAAGTTGGGGTCTTACAATGATGAAGATGATGAAGTTAATGAATGAATATGCAAATATGTCTACATTGATATAATCTGTAAAGTCCTTAATAGATGATAAACAATATGGACAAGGACGTAGATCGAAATGATTAAGTATGTTAGGTTGATCTAATATAAATGAATAGTCTTGTAAAAGTCCTTTAAAAGATCATGATATACAAGGACTACGAATAGAAATATCAAACTTGTTATGTTGATCTTATAAAATATAATAGATAGGCATGACTGATCGAAGAGCACTGCATTAGACACTATAGTCAGCCAAGAAAGTAAAGCCGAATCGTAGACTACACTCGGAATCGTAGAAGTTGTCTACCTAGTGCATGTCGAGCTAAAACAAGAATCGTAGGCTCCACTCAAAATCGTGAAGTCAACAAGTCGTCACCAATTAGAATCGTAGTCTGCAGAGTCAGAGCCAAAGTCGTAGTCAGCCAATTGTGTACATAGTTATGGCATAATCGTAGAGCACTCTACAATTCTCAACAGATGAGCAATCCTGAAATGTATTCATAGATCTCATCCTATGGAAAGATCAGTCAAGCTTCAAATTGTAGTCTACTTGAAGAATATCAGAAAGCATTCTCTGAATGACCTACAAGTAAATAGAAGATCAAAGCACCAACTCTACAGCAAGGCTGATTGAGAAGTGAAAAGCTATTCAGAAAGAGTCTCATCAGAAGACAACGATCGTAGTGCTTACCAAACAGCAAAAGAGCCTGATAAAGAAACTACAAAGATAATGGTAAATCGGCCACAGTGTAAGCAGAGGACAAACAAGGAGGATGTCAATGCTCAGCCTCACCATGGAGTATGATCAAGAGATCACAAGGCTGAAAGTTAAGGAAGCTGAGCATGACTAATCAAAAGGGATATGCAAACCAAAGTGTCAAACTAGACAATCAATTTGTTAATTCTTAAAGCAAAGCAAGATAAGCATGATCGTAAAACAGACTACAAGAGCAAAGTACAAGATGGCACAATGTTGAGCACTCTTGGAATCATAAGAGATGTTAAGGTCAAGTCATCCTACGATTTCCACGGACAAGTTATGACCAAGTAATCATAGAGTTCATAAAGGTCAAAATCAGCATCATAGAGGGCATTTGTCTGATGAATGAGAATATCTAAACAAAGAAAACTGTCATTCGAAAGTTGTGAATTGAGGATCCTAATATACTTTCCAAACATCCTTGATATAAAATCGAGGAAACAAAAGAAAATGGGTGACTGTCTACAAGTCTGCTGAAAGTGACGTTGTCAGAAGTGTTAGGTGGTAAAGCAGACTGATGTGTCAAGTAAGTCAAAAAGGAGTTGTCACATCAACCCAGTATGACTACATCAAAGATTTCAGAATATCTAAAGCATTAAATGCTCCAAAAAAAAGCTTTTCAACAGAAGACTTCCAACGGCTATGTTCCAACGGGAAGATGATAGATGAACCTATAAAGAGCTGAAACTTCAAAGAAGATAGGGTTGTGACTTGAGACGAAGTAAGCCATATAGAGCTTAACAGAGAAAAAGTCTCAATGAGAGTGAGACCACCACAAAAGAGTGAAGCACAACTAATGAGAGTTTTACAATGAAAAAGCTTCACTCAATACAAAGGAGTATGACAACGAAGTGGCATCTGTACTGAGAGCTAGAAGGCCAAGAAGACAATAACTAAAGTGGCAGATCAGAAAGCAGAATACTTGAGCCACTCTACGTTTCACCATGAACACACTAAGCTGAAGAGAAGAAGATACAAAGCCGAATTTGTGCACAAGTCAACCAGTGTTCAAGGACTGCTAAGTACCCAAAGAAGTCAAGTTGATATGCAAAGACTTTGCATTACCTCAACGGTGATAGTGTGCAATGTTGAATATTAGATGAAGACAAGCATCAACAACAAAGAATAGCAGCATCAAGGGATGAGTCAGACTGCTAAGTACCGATAAGATGTCAAGCTGAACGTACATCTTAGCAGTCCATTAGATGTGATCAAATACCAATGTTGAATGCCTAATGATCACAAGAAGCTGCTAAGTACCAGAAGATGAATAAGCTGAATGTGACGCCCCCAAAATTAGGTATACATCACCCATTCTGAGTCGCCAGATACATGGTACAAAATTCAAATACAACTTCATTTATACAACTGTTGAGCTGTTGTATAGAATACAACCACAGTTAACTATGAGTTTTAATATAAATGTATGTAACTCTCATGGTACCTCGACCACAACCTTACAATGATACTTTACATAAAAGTATAGTCAAAAACTGTTTTAGAAATTAAAATATTTGGAAAGTGCTCAAGGAAACCTTCGTACATGGGAGGCCATGCGTCTAGGTTATGATAGATATCATATGTCCACAGAATTATTCTTAGTTGACCCAAAAGTCCTCAAATAAAAGCAAGAAGATTACTATCATCTTCTTTCCAATGGTGGGTCTTCTCTTGACATATAAATATCTCCGTTGTCTCCAAGTGAAAATTATACTTCAAATAAACTCCAAAATCATATAGATAGTGCTCGTAGATATATTCAGCAAGTGGATGTGCACAATCATGTCTTCTGAGAACAAGAGGTTGTATGTCATTAAACATCTTGTATGATAGTGGCAAAACACCCTTCCAATGTTGGGTTCGCCTCACCCTATTTGATTCACCAAATACAACTACTAAATGATATATAGAATACAACACACTTTTCTATACTATTTAGGGAGAACCTCCACAGCTATCACACTATTTCATAAAATAGTGAGGACTACTAATGATATCATCTGGACCGTCACTCCGTTTCCCGACTAGTCCCTGCTGCGTTCTCACTTCCTGAAGAGAACAATGAAAGCAAAAGGGTGAGCTCAACTAGCCCAGTAAAGAATATCATAATTAGAGCTAATTTACATCATCAATAGCCTTCATCATTAATAAATCAGAGATTTAGAACATATGGTAGCTGATAAAACTTTTCAACCATAGTTGCAGCGGAACGAGCAATCCATTAGAAGAGTCAAATAGACCATTAGGTCTATTATCTTCTCCATGTTAAAAGTCCACCAAAAATATTTTATCCCTGTAACATCAATCAACGATTCATGTCCACAATCATATGAATAACTCATAATCATAATTGTGATTCTAAATTCCTCTTCGCACCCAAGACGAAGATAATTTTCATCACTTATATTCACCTGAAACATAAAAAATCATGGTTATACCAAATCACAATTCTTGTTCATAATCATACTAATAAATTCATCTTTGCACTACGCCAAAGATATACAACTGTATTTTAGAAGTGTCAAGTAGAGCATGATATCTACTATCATCTACAAATTAAAAGTGTATAACTAATATTTTATCGCTGAGACTTAGCTTAATAAATAATCCACACCTTCGAATTATCCATGCACTACGGCCAAGGATATTCGTTAGTATCACATCCATGAATTATCCATGCACTACGACCAAAGATATTCATTATTATCACATCCATGAATTAATATTTCATCGTTGAGACTCAGCTTAATAATTAATCCACATCATCGAATCATCCCTGCACTACAGGCCAAGGATATTCATTAGTATCACGACCACGAATTATCCATGCACTACGGGCCAAAGATAATCGTGTTTTCATCAACGGTCCTGATCATGCCATAAAATAATTCATCTTTGCACCCTTGGTCGAAGAGAATCCATAGCCATAATCATATCAAAAACTGTCCATCAATGCACTACGGGCCAATGAGAACTTTTTCCACATCATTTGTAACATTACAGTTATGATTATACCGAATAATCCCTGGTCATAATCATACCAAGTCCATCTATACATTACAGGTCACAGATAACTTTCAACATAATATAAGCATGAGGATGATGACAATGATATAAGAATTCAATAAAACAAGTTCAAGAATTAATTTATCTATGAACTGATAACGTCCAAATTGTCAACATGATACTGCTTTGTAGAGTAAAATTCAAGAATGCTCAGAAGAATATTTACATGAAAAGATACTGGATGAAGCGCAAATATCAAGGATATTCTACTAATTTCATGGAGTATAGAAGTCAAAACTTTAACCAACTGAGTATAATAAAGAATGGAATAACAAAAGAAATCACCATGCATGCGGTACTTCGCACAGACAGGTTATTCCAACAGAATAATAAGTAACGGAACCAGGTCAGGAAAAATTCGCATCGACAGGATGTTCCAACAGAATAATAAAGAATGGAACCAGGTCCTGCGTAAAACGCACAGACAGGATATTCCGACAGAATAATAAATAATGGAACCAGGTCCGACGTAAAACGCACAGACAGGATATTTCAACAGAATAATAAAGAATAAAACAACAGAAGAATTTCACCAAGTATAGGGTAGCTCGCATATACAGGTTATTCCAACAGAATAATATAGAATGAAATAACAGAAGTTCTCTTCATGAATAAGAAAGAAAGAATACCCTTTACGAGTACAACAAATAGTATCCCTTACCGTAAAAGAAACTTGATATCGGAGTAGTGAAGTAGCAGAATACTTTTCTTCTTTCTCTCTATAGTTTCTATCTCAGAGTTTCAGTGAATTCGTAAGAAATAATGAAGGAATGAGCTTCTATTTATAGAAGAATGGACTGCATAGTAACTAATTCATGAACGGTCCAGATTGATTTACTTTTAATCGGACGGTCCATATTTAAAGCAAAATCTTTTAAATAAAATATAATATATTCTATTTATAATCTAATAAAACGAATAACTTTATAAAAGATTTTACTATGCAAATACTATGCAGGCACTATGCAAATACTATCCATAATAAAATATAATATATTTTAATTATTGTCTAATAAAACAGATAACTTTATAAAATTATTTTATCTTATATAAAAAGATTTTACTATTAGCCTAATAAAACGAATAACTTTATAAAAGTATTTTGTTTTATATAAAAAGTTTTTCTGTTTTATTACATTAATAATACTAATAAAAATAAAATTGAGTGACTTCTCACGTAAGCATCAATAATCAATACCGTATGCTACTATGCAACCACACGTATTACTGTACTTTTACTACCGAGTAGTTCAACAGTTAACGGTAAAACTTCCGCCGTTATTTTTATAAAAATATTTTTTTCGTTTTCTCAATCCGACAATAATTCTGTTGTGGGGTCCACCAATGATTGTACCGTTGTACGAATATTCTCCGACAAAAAGAATATTCCCCGACTAATCGAATATTCCCCGACACAACGAATATTTTATATCAACTTGCTTACTTTGAAAAAAAAAGTTCACATATTACCCTTAAGTTTAAACTTTTATCAATTTAACTATTTACCAAAATAGAAAAATTGAATACTTTTATTTCATAAAATTCGGGGTCTCACACTGAATGTCGTCTTAGTAGCTCAACAACAGCAAACAAACAACCAAGCAACCAGGGCCTGCAGGGTCCTTGTCTTAGTGACTAAACCAAAGTCAAGTCTGCTAGGCTTGCTGAGTACCAGAAGGTACAAGAGATTCTAAGTCTGCTGGGCTTAGTCTACAGTTTCCAAGGCTGCTGGTCTTGAAGAGTTCTTAGTGAACTAGTGTTCCAAGACTGTTGGTCTTGAAGGAATCTTAGTGATTCGAAGTTGATCAAATCCTTAGTAGAATCCCTGCTTGTTGAAGCAGAATAGTGAATTAGGAGCATTCAGTCTCTGAACCACTTAAACCACTGGTGTCATTTACTTTATGTCATTTACATTCAGTACTATAATTGTTATATTTGTTTGCAACTAACTCAACATTAGAACTGTGTTTAATGTTATATTCTTGGAGGGGATCTTAATCTATTCTGATGTGCATGAATTGATTCATCTATTCATTATCTGTTAATCATTTATCATGATAAAAGAAAACAAAGAAAAAGTTTTAAAAGATCTATCCACCCCCCTTCTAGATTTATTGTGTGCCCCCGGGAACTAACAAATTGAAACTGGAGTAAGAGTACAAATACTAAATAGGTGTTTTTGTCTATATGTAATTTATATCTTTCATGTTGATGTGAATCTTTTGTGCTGGTCTTATAAAATTGTTGCGTGTGAATAATTTTGTGTGCAGACGTACCAGAGTTCATTGAACTCAATGTGAGAAGTTGTTTTGTCTAACTAGGAAGTTTATATTTAGTTAACAATGTCCTTCGCAATCGGCCAACTATTTAGCTAAAATTGATCAGGCGAATAAAGAGAATAAAGAATTGCTTCTCTATGGATTTTTTTGCCTTTTACTAAGAACTTTAATGTTAGACACTTGGTTTTACCAATAACCGATTCTAGAACAATTTATAGCTAGAGTTTAAACTACACACTATAAATAGCAACTTAAATTATTATCAACCAAATTATTACAACTATAAACGAATTCTAACTTATCATATCTTTGTTGATTAGCACGTCACAATTAACAAATATATGCATCAGATAACTACTAATGCCAGACAGTTAAGTAAAAATCTGAATATAATATTGTTGGGATATGTTGTAAACTTTTACAACCCTGATCGAATACACAGTTGGCAAAGTGCAGAGGAAATCAACAAAACCATATGAAGGTCTAAATGAAAGGAAACAATTGGGGTTGAATATGAAAATAAGTCTGAATGGACGTAACAAGAAGTAGATCTAAGATTGAGTGCGTAACTAAGTCCAAATGGATGTAACAAGTTGTAAATCAGATGCAACTAATTATTACAAGAAATAACTAAGTCATGTGTTGACTTAACAAGCTAATTGTCGTAAGACTAAACTGAAAGCTACTGAAAAAACTTGAAAACTGAATGTTCTGGTGTGTAATGTGTTGTGTCTTATGAAAAATGGACTTCTCCTATTTATAAAGTTGTTGAAAGGCTATTGCACTGCATTAGTTGTCCAGTTAATAACGTTCTCCTTGAAATTCAAATCATTAACCCATTTTCTAGTAATGCATTAGGAAGTTGAACGTGGCCTACCCATTATGCTGAACTGAACGAATATGAGTCTTCACTTGCTTGTTCCAAGTATTTGACTCAACTATCACGTCTCTTGAATTTCGGTCAACTCTACTAGTGCACCAATTAACTGAACGTGACCCTTCCATGGTACTGATTTGAAGGAATGTGTGTCCAACTATTCCACATGTTTTATTATTTCAAACACGTGTTTAACTGTTTCTTTAATTTTTGGCCTAGCTGAATGTCTTTATTTAAATATCGTTAATTAACTCTAGTTTTCTAGTCATGTCTAGTTAATTAATGCACACACTTGATCAAAAATTACTTAACACACTAGAAGTCCCTGATTCGAACTCGTGCTCAGACAATTTTTTGGTCGCAAGGTCGGAAAATTCCTTTTTATAAAAAAAAATTTACATAAGCCAAAATTAAATTATAAGATTTAGTGTAAAAAAATAAATAAAGAGATGTGTGAAAAAAATGATGGTAGCTGATTCATTACTTTTTTTCACAACTTCTCATATTTCATTAAGATATTTTCTAATGGTTTATTAAATTAAAAAATTCCCCTCCCCTAGATGTTAAATAATACCTCTTTATTTTGATAACTATGTTAAATAATAACTCACAAAAATATCTTTATGTCAACGAATTACTAAATTTTTTAGATAAGAAAATAGTCATAAAAATAATTTCAACCAATATAAAGGCTAAAAATTCAAAAGCGTTAACTCACAAAAATACCTTTATGTCAACGAATTACTAAATTTTTTAGATAAGAAAATGACAAAACTAAATAAATCCCACGGTAGTTGGTAGGTTTTACTAATTACACCATTAAATTTTTAATTTTTTAAATTACACCACTAAACTAATTATTATTTTGAAATTGGGTCATTCCGTTAAAAAAAATAAACGGACGTTAATTTTTTATCTACAAAATTAATGAATTACCCACTATAGTTGGCACATTTTACTGATTACACCTTAAACTTTTAAATTTCAAATTACCCCATCAAACTAATTAAAAATAATTATTTTAAATATTTTTAAAAATAATTATTATTTTAAGTAAAAAATATTAGAAACTTTTTTTTCTTCATAAAATGAGTAGAGTTTCATAAAATATAGATTCAAAAAAATTAAAGTGATTTTAAATTAAATTAATGTCTACTTAATTTTTTAACAGAATGACTCATTCTTAATATTAGAAATTTTTTAAAAAAACTAAAAATATAAATTAAAATAAAAAAAACAGTAAAAGATAAATAAAAAAACTGATTCAATTTTTTCAAAAAAGAAATTAATAATTTTTATAAATAAATATTATTTTCAAGAAAAAAATTGGAAAAATCTTCATATTTTAAAAAAATGAGTCAAATTTTATAAAATACAGATTCAAAAAAATAAAATTTATTTTCAAAAGAAAAAAAAAGATTTTTTTTAAAAATCAGTAAGGTTTCATAAAACTTTAATTTTTTTAAATCTATATTTTATGAAACTTTACTCATTTTATAGAAAAAAAAATTAAAGTTTCTAATATTTTTTAATGAAAATAATAATTATTTTTAAAAATATTTAAAATAATTATTTTTTAATTAGTTTAATGGGATAATCTGAAAAATTAAAAGTTTAATGGTGTAATCAGTAAAACGTGCCAACTACAATGGATAATTCATTAGTTTTGTAGATAAAAAATTAACGTTCGTTTATTTTTTTTAACGGAATAATCCAATTCCAAAATAATAATTAGTTTAGTGTGGTAATTTGAAAAATTAAAAGTTCAATTGTGTAATCAATAAAACTTGTCAACTACAGTGAGTATTTTATTAGCTTTGTCATAAGAAAATAGTCATAAAAATAATTTTAACCAAAATAATGGCTAAAATTCAAAAGCGTTAACGGTAGTTATAAAAGTCGGTCTGTGTCCGGGTTCTAACCGGTGACCTCTAGGGTGTGAGAGTAGCGTGATAACCGACTACACCACCCAGACAATTTAATTTGATTGTGCTAGCAGATTTCTAAGTAAGTGATATTAATATTCAGATAACATAAGAATACATTTATAATTAACTTGTACTATTTGAAAATGCTCTTTTCATTTCAAAACTAAACATACATTTTTTAAAATAATTTTTTAAACTGAAATAACTATCCTCAATTTACCTATATATATATATATATATATATATATATATATATATATATATATATATATAATGACATGATAAAAAAAATTAAATTTCATATATTTCTAGCTTAAAAACAAATTAAAAACTGTATCTTTGGAGGAAGAAGTTAAAAATATGAGAGAAAAAAGTAGTTTAAAGAAACTTTAAAATTTGTCACCTATTAATTGTTGCATATCTAAATATACATTATAATATGTACTCATTTTCTATATTACATTGTGTTTATTAGTTTCAAAATGAAATTAAAAAAACCATGGTCGGAGAGTAACTTTTTGTTCATTTATTTTGTACGCGAGTTCTTAAAGAGAGAAAAGAAAAAACAAAAACAAAAACAAAAGCACATAAAACTTGACCCCCTTTTTAAACTAAATTTTTCAGTTAAAAAAATGAATAAATTTGGAAGTAAAGGAATTATTTTGTCATCCCTATATTATTCTTCACTTATAAACAAAACTATTTTTATTTTTATTTTTGGTTGTTTTTTTTAAAAACCTATGTTATTATAATTCAATCATATGAAGGATTTAATAGACACTTACCTTCAATTTAGCGCAGGTTGATTCTGAATTTTGTAACCTTATACAGTAAAAACAGATGTATCACTCTATACTTTCATCTTTGATCTAACCCACCAACATTTAATAAGAGGACAAAGTAATAATCTGAATTTATTATCGTTTTCCATTATATACTCACAAACAATAGTGTTAACGCCACGTTTTGTCCGCGCGTCCAATCACAGAATCTACGCGCTGAAACCTGCACAATAACAGATCACACAGAAGTTTGACGGCCGGGCCGCCGGGAGATAGCTCCGGTGTGAGAATAAGTACAGGCCGTTTACAAGGTTTAACAATGGAGGTTATGTGTTTAGTGCTCAAAGTAGGTCTTACCTGTTAATTGTAACATTGGCCTTGTATTTATAGAGCTCCCACCACCTTGGTATCCTCCTCCGAATTAGAGTAGGACTCCTAAATATGTTAGCTACCATATTTGGGTCCAACACAATCTCCTTAAAAGGTGCAAGTGGAATCCCTTTCCACCACTACCTTTGGAGTTGCCTTGTTAACGTATGATTAGGGTTAATACCCTTAATCACGTAAACTCCTTGTCACACCAACTCTGCATGCGGACTGCTCACATGTTTAAGTCCAAACCAATAGCCAAGCCCAATAGGCCCGATCTCAACCCTCACGATGGCCACGGGGCCTCGGCCTATTGGGCTCAGGTAACCGACCCCGATCTTATATATCCGAACATACGAGCCCGACCTCCTCGGTTCCGGTCCAGGCCTTCAGCCCAACCGAGGATCGGTGAAACACTCCCGAACATTGCCCCCCAATCTCTTGTTATAAGATATTTATGACATGAGACTTGAAAGGACATGAATTTAGGTAGTCACGCCATAATGATGAGCTGTCTCGGGAACCCAATCGGTTTCTCCTCGGTCAGCGAGCTAGTACACGTTTTTTCAAGACTGGGCCCCACCTGCCATAAATAACCACCTTTGGAAGCCGTGCCAGATGAGCTATATAAGTTCCCCAACATTTATCACTGTCACTTTTTCGAGCCTTCAATATTTTGAATCCCTGTCAAATTTTTCCGGCAAGGGCGATTTCCGGCGAGACACTCATTTCCCCAAACTTCTTCGATTCCTGCCATTCCCTTTTTAAACTCTTGCCTTTGTGCCTTACCTCTTTTTAAGTAATCACAAATGGCCGATTCTAGCATTCCTCCTCCCACGACAGACACAGCGCCCGGTACTCCCACCCTCACCGTCGGCGACCTTTTCCAGGTTGAGTTTCCCACGGCTCCGGCTGACATTCCTATCGAGGACGCCGACGCTCGAATTCGCCGCCTCTATGCCTCCGAGACCGACAATGTTGTCATCAACACCGTTTCCACCATCACCCAATCTCAGCTATCTGAGATCCGAACAGTATTCAATATTCCCCAAGAGTACAAGCTTCGGGTGGCTGAACCAAATGAAAGGATGTTCTGGCGTCCCGAAGGGGGTTGGGTGGCCGTCCACCTCTATGCCCTGAAATATGGGGTTCGGTTCCCCCTCCACGAGTTTATCTCCTCCTTCCTCTGTCTGGTCGGGATCGGGTTCTCGCAGCTGGCCCCGAACTCCTACATCCAGCTAGTCAGCTTCATTGCTCTGTGTCAAGAAGCCGGCATATCCCCAGGTTTGGACTTCTTCTTTGTTCTATTTTCTATCGGCCGATCGAAGGAACCAGGCCTTCGCCATCTAAACCGTGTATCTGGTCGTGCCGCCTTCATAAAGACCCCCTCAAGCAATAAAGGCTGGCATTCGCAATGGTTCTTCATGAGGGGAACCGACCTAAACCTTTTACAGAACTGGGCCTGCCCCGAAGAATAGCCCTTGAAGGTAACCAGGTTCCCGAAGGGTCGTGCGGCTGCCTTCAAAAAGTTTTATGCCCTTCTGAAGCAGACCAGCTGGAGCCTGGGGATCGTATCCAACGAATCTTGGCTCTACGAACACGGCTGTAAGTTGTCATATCCGAACCCATTCATCTATGTTCCCATTCCTTTGTTACGGTTTCTTTCTTATGAACTTTTTATCTTATGTTGTAGTGACTATCTTCAAGCCCGATGGTGCTGAAGTGGATCTGGCCCCACTGCAGGTCGTCGCCGAGCCCTCCACCCTCCTGCCGCTGATGACTCTCCTTCAGACGAGGCTGTCCCTATTGCCGAACTGTCGGTTGGTTCGTCAACCGGGCCTATACCCGAATCTTCTAAGGCGGACGTTTCCACAAAAAGCGTGTTGCAGATGAAGGGGGCCGATAAGATGGCTTTGCTAAAGAAGTCAAAGAAGGTATCTTCCTCTACCCGAGCTCCCCTCAAGACCATCGCTTCGGTCCCCCCAAAGCAAGCTGCAAAACCGACCCCTCCTCCTCCTATCATAACGACAGTGGACGAGGAGTCGGAGGGTACTGAGGACCGGCCTCTCGAGCCTCAACCGAAGAAGCCGCGTCTGATCAAGGAGCCTTCCCCGGTCGAAGAGGTAGTAGGTCCGCTCCCTGCCGCCACCCCGAAGTCCAAAGCCAACTCTTCCGATGGGTCACTGACCACTTGTTGGCTGAAGAGTCCTGCCGATAAATTCTCCTTCCATTTGCTGGATCAGTTTAGGCTCTCGGGTGACGATGATCGATTCAAGAACTTTTCTTCAGAGGATTTTCTGGTCACCTATCTCAGAGCCCAGACTCAGGTATTCATCCTCGTTTGTACATATATTTTCCTTTACTTCTTTGTTATCTGATCAATTCGCCTATGTATTTAGGCCAATGCTATCCTCGCTCGAGCTATTGCTCCTCTGGCCCGATCTACTAAGAGAGAGGTCCAGCTGAGAACCGATGTGGACCTTCTCCAAGCGGAGTTATCGGGTCGGGATTCGGAGCTGAAGAGGGAGCGGGATCTTCATGCCAACACCAGGAATAAGGTGACCCAGGCTAATCGCCGGATTGCCAAACTCGAAGAACAAAATTCTCTACTTCAATAAGAGTTCGTCGGTCTCAACGATCATGCCAAGAAACTGGTGCATGACAAGGAGCTTATGGCCGAAGAGAATAGGGTCTTGGTGGGGAATCTGGAGGCCCTCGAGGAGAAGTTCACTGGGGTTCATGCTCAGCTGAGGACTCTGATCCAGGCGAACAACACCTTAATGGCCGAACAGGTTTCCCTCAAACAAGCTGCCATCAAGGAATACGAAGAATCGCCTGCTTTGACCGATAAGATCATGACCCAGTTTGCTGAAGGGGTCGAGGCCTATCGGGAAAAAGTGAGAGCGAAGCTTGTTGATGCAGGCCTGGATGCCTCGATCCTTGACTCTTCCGATGAGGAGGCCGAAGCTGATGATGACTTACCTTAGTTCTCTTTAGTATCTGTTTTTCGTACTTGTAATTTTTCTTTTCTAAGTCTTGTAACCCACTTGACCAGTGAAGCCGACGGTGTATGAACCCGAAGCTTGTCTGATCGAGAATTGTAAAACTTGTTGAATATAAATGAACACAAAAACTTTCTAAGTTGTTATCTCAATCAGTTCAACTTGACTTTTATCGAACAGTTAGGTCGTTTATGACAACGTGGTCGAGTTATGTCTAAAGCGTACTGTCTCGGATTTGTAACTTTTTCGATCAGTTATACTTGTGGCGTTTATCAATCAGTTAAGTTCTCTTGGACTGTCTGATCGTTTTACGCTCGAAGCTTATATGATCGGTAAATCAATGCAAGATTAGAATGAAGTACAAACGTTTCTCTGAGAGAAGTTTTCATTTCATTGATAAATTGCGTAAATTACACCATTAGAAGGAAAGAATAGGCATGTATTTACTGATAATATTTCCTAAGTCTACCAGCATGCCATGTATTCTTTACCTCCGACCCATCCATTGCTCGAAGCCGGTAAGTCCCCGGCTTCGGCACTTCTACTATATCATAAGGTCCCTCCCAGTTAGGCATTAATTTTCCTGTGTTATGGGGGGTTGATGCCTCTGCCTCCCGAAGCACCAAATCTCCTACCTCGAACCTCCTCAGCTTCACCTTTTGGTTATAGTGTCGGGCTGTCTTCTGTTGATAAATGGCCAACCTCAACACCGCGGCGTCACGAGCTTCATCTAGCAGGTCCAGATTTACTTTCAGACCTTCATCGTTGTAGAGCTCTTTGTACTGGCTGACCCGAAGGGTGGGGGAACCGATCTCTACTGGTATGAGCGCATCGGTTCCATAGGCCAGTCGGAAAGGAGAGTCTCCAGTGGTTGTCCTCGGGATTGTTCGATATGCCCACAAAACACTGAGTAGTTCTTCGGGCCATCGACCTTTCAACTCATCCAGTCTTCTTTTTATCCCGTTGAGTAGGGTTCGATTGGTCACTTCTACTTGACCGTTAGACTGCGGGTGGGCAACTGAAGTCTTCCGATGCTGAATTCCCAACTCTTTCAGGAAGCTTTCAAACTTTGACCCCACGAACTGTCTACCGTTATCCGAGACTACTACCATTGGAATGCCGAACCGATATACTACTCCTTCTTTCAAGAATTTAAGGCATTCCTGTTCGGTGATCTTCTGCAGTGGTTTGGCTTCGACCCATTTCGTCATGTAATCGATAGCCACTACTATAAAGCTGACTTGTCCCCTGGCCTTCGGCAGAGGCTCCAGGATGTCGATTCCCCATACTGCGAAGGGGATCGGGGATAAGACCGAGTAGAGTTCTTCGGGCGGTTGATGTGGGATGTTGCTGTTTAGTTGACACTTGGGACATTTTTTGACGAGTTCCTTGGCCTCGGCGTAGACGGTTGGCCAGTAATACCCCTGTCCTAGAATTTTATGTGCCAGTGACTTGGCCCCCATGTGATCCCCATAAATCCCTTCATGTACCTCCCGAAGTGCGTAGCTCGCCTCCGACGGTGTTAAACATTTAAGTAAGGGTGAGCTGAAGGCTCTTCGGTACAAATCTCCGTCGATCAGTACAAAGTTCGAACTTCGGTGCTTGATCTTCCTTGCTAGAATCCGGTCCGAAGGTAATGTTCCATCAGCCAAATAAAAGATGTAAGGCATAAGCCAACAGTTCAACCGATCAACACATAGTACCTCTTCTTTCGGGACACTTGGCTGTTCCAATGTCTCCAGATACACCGAACCATCGAAGGAGCTGGCTTCGGTTGACGCCAGCCGGGCCAGGGCGTCTGCTAATGTGTTGTCGGATCTGTTCACTCCCTGACAGCTGACCGAGTTGAAGTATGTCAGTTTATTCTTTATCTCGGCTAAGTATTTCATCATTCTTGCCCCCCGAGCTTCGTACTCTCCCGAAATCTGTTTGACGACCAGCTGCGAGTCACTATAGATGACCAAGTTTTGTACTTCTAGGCTTCTGGCCAACTTTAGCCCGGCTAGAATAGCCTCGTATTCTGCTTCATTATTGGCCGCTTTGAACCGAAATCGAATAGCTTGTTGGACTTTGAATCCTTCGGGGCTCGTCAGTATGACCCCTGTACCACTGACGTCTGACGTTGATGAGCCATCGACATATAGTGTCCATGAAGCCTTTAAGTGTTACGTTTCGGTCACCGATCCCACATCTGGCTCTGAGAACGAACATTTCACGACGAAGTCTGCTAGCGCTTGTCCTTTGATTGCTGTTCGGGGTTGATACTCTAGCGCAAACTGTGTTAGCTCCATTGCCCATGCTGCCACTCTGCCCGAAACCTCGGGTCGGTGTAGAATTTTTTTCAACGGTTGATCCGTGTATACCACGACCACCCTACCCTGGAAATAATGCCGAAGTTTTCTGCTTGCTATGATCAAAGCGTAGGCAAATTTTTCCAGGTTCGGGTAATGGATTTCGGCGTCTCGAAGCACGTGGCTGACGTAGTATACGGGGAACTGATTTCCCCCTTTGTCCCGAACCAATGCCGCTCCCACAGCCATCGAACTTGCTGCCAAATAGAGATATAGGAGTTCCAAAGGAATCGATTTCATCAGTAGAGGTGCCAAAGATAGATATTGTTTGATCCCTTGGAACGCGTCCTCGCATTCTGAAGTCCACTGAAAGTTTTTCTCGTTCTTAGGCCCTTTTAAGGTATCGAAAAATGGTAGGCACCTTTCGGCCGACTTGGAGACGAACCTTCGAAGGGCTGCGATCCGACCCGTCAGTCTCTGCACATCCTTGTAAGACTTCGGGGATCTCATGTCTAGTATTGCCTGGATTTTCTCTGGGTTTGCTTCAATTCCCCTTTTGCTGATCATATATCCTAGGAACTTTCCCGATCCTAGCCCAAATGTGCATTTGGTTGGGTTCAACCTCAGTTTGCATTTTCTGACTATCTCGAAACAATTTTCCAAATCTTCCAGGTGATCACGGACTGACATGCTCTTTACAATCATGTCGTCTATATAGACCTCCATGCTCCTCCCCAATTGTTTCGTGAACACAAAGTTCATCATCCGCTGTTAAGTTGCCCCAGCGTTCAATAGCCCGAAGGTCATTTTCCTGTACGCATATACTGCCCGGTGTGTGATGAAGCTGGTCTTCAGGATGTCTTCTTGGCACATCGAAATCTGGTGGTACCCCGAGAAGGCGTCCATAAAGCTCAACATTCCGTATCCTGAAGTTGCGTCGATCAGTTGATCTATGTTGGGCAGAGGGTAGAAATCCTTTGGACACGCTCTGTTCAAGTCCGTGTAATCGATGCACATCCTCCACTTCCCATTCTGCTTTTGGACCAATACCACATTGGCCAACCACTCCGGATAATCGATCTCGAAGATGAATTCGGCCTCCAGAAGTTTGGCAATCTCCTCATCGATTATTTTTTTCCTCTCCGGGGCGAAAATTCTTCGTTTTTGTATAACTGGTTTCTTACTTGAGTCCACGTGTAGTTTGTGTATCACCACTGATTCACTTACCCCGGGCATATCACTAGGCTCCCATGCGAAGATGTCGGCGTAGACTTGGAGTAGTTCTATCAGTCCGGTCCTGAAAGGTTCTGCTAACCCTGAACCGATTTTGATTAACTTTTCATTTTTTTCCTGGCACTAACTCTACATCTTCAGTTTCTTCGGCAGGAAGAGCAAGTGGCTCTGTGCTCCCCTCGGTGAATGGTTCGATCTCAATGGCCATTGTCTGTTTCTGTTTGCTGACCCCGAACCCTGAAGAAATCAAGCTGTTCCGGTAACACCTTCGGGCTATATCTAGGTCTCCTTTTACCTCCCCGATCCCGTTCGGTGTTGGAAACTTGATTTTAAAATGGGGTATCGATGTTACGGCTTGCAGGGCTGCCAAGGTAGGCCTTCCGAGGATCGCGTTGTATGCCGAGTCTATTTGGACGACAAAGAATCTGACCATTATCTCGACTTGATTGGGTGCTGTGCCGAACTTAACTGGCATTTCGATGGTGCCCGACACATACACCAGATCTCCACTAAATCCGTACAAGGGTCCTTCTCCTCCCAAATCCATCTTCTTTCCTTGTAGGTCTAACCTCTGATAGGCATGAGTATATAGGATGTCGACCGAAGACCCGTTGTCTATCATCATTCTCTTCATATCCACTATCCCGACCTGAGCCGTTATTACCAACGCACCATCATGGGGCTCGATGAGATCTGTCGGGTAATCCTCGTCCGTGAATGAGATAGACATTCCCAGATATGCCCGACCCTTTCTAGGAGTTGACCCTGTAACAGATAGCACTGCTCTTAAATGCTCACTTCTTTTTCTTCCCGATACCCGTCCAACGGAACCCCCCGAAATGACATCAAATACACCTCGGGCTGGGGGGTTCTGTGGAGTCTGAGTATCTAGGATCTGATCTGTGGTCTCCTCTCTGGGCACCACTGCATTTCCCCGGCCTGGTACATATTGTATCAGTTGTCCGTTCTGGACATTTTTCTCGATCATATCCATCAGATTAACGCATGCTTCGGTCGAGTGTCCGGTACTCTGATGGTATTCGCAATACTTATCCCGACCTCTCCTTCCGGGTTTGGTTCGTCTGGGGCATGGTTCGTAGAATGGTTGATTCTTCATCTCCTCCAAAATCTTCGAACGATTTGTGGTAAGGGGGGTATAGACCTTGCTGACATTACGATTGGGCAGTGGGGGTCGGTTACTTCCGGGCCCGCCGCCGTTATAGCTTTTCTTCTCTGCTCGGTCTGATTTCCACTGGTTGTTGTCCGAACGCTGAAAATTTGATTTTTCTCGATCCTTAGACTTCTCATAAGACTGGGAGCGTGGTCTGAAATTGCCCAAAGCTTCTTCTACAGCGATAAACCCTTCTGGCCGATGGAAAGCTTCGGTCAGATCTTTCGGAGGGTTGATCACTAAATCCTTCACCAGCTTCTTCGATCTCCCAATGTCTAAGCCGGTTGTAAAAAATCTCAGGGCTTGAGGGGAATTCAACTCTGCTACCGATCCCACTGCCTCCCGAAATCTTTTCACATACTGGCCTAGGGTCTCGTCGGATCCTTGTCGGACCTGCATGAGGGACGCTGTGATCTTCCCTCGTCTTCGATTGCTTCCAAAACGAGCATGGAACTTTTCTCGAAGGTCGTACCATGACCCTATTAATCCTGCCGACAAGGTCCCCATTCACTCCCTGGCACTCTTCTTAAGGGTTATAGCAAACATGTGGCATTTGGCTGCATCCGAATGCCCATAGTACGACATCAGCCGATCATACCCATCTGAATGGTCGTAGGGATCTCC
Organism: Panax notoginseng; assembly: GCA_016801055.1. NCBI lineage: Eukaryota > Viridiplantae > Streptophyta > Magnoliopsida > Apiales > Araliaceae > Panax > Panax notoginseng. Next base: position 36,405,226 of record CM029021.1, read on the forward strand.
CAATCCATCATATGTCTCCATCGGGGGCATCTTCTTCTTTGGATCGGCTATCACCCGGTTGATTTCGGGCGAAAAGGGAGATCCTGAGCATGCCGAAGATGTCCCTGTCGAGTTTTTTGTCCCTAGCAGTTTCTCTAGTTCAGCCACTCTTCGGGTAAGGGGGTCAGATCCTTCCTTATGAGGGGACGATCGGGGTTTGTCCCTCCCATAGTCAGGAGACGCTTCCCTCTCCGTTTGCCTCGACCTGCCTCGGTGTTCTGATCGGCGCTCGGCCGAATGACTCCTTCTTCTGCCTCTTCCGTCCCTAGAGCGGCTCATGTGCCTGCTCTGTTCCCTTTTCACCACTCCCCGTCGAGGTGATCGGGACCGACTTCGATTCCTACGCCTTCTGGAACTCGCTTCTTGGTCTCCGGCCACGTTGGCCATCTGTCTCTCCAATTCCTCCTGTTGTAGCCGGAGTGCCAACATGGCATCTTTGTTCTGCTCCAGTTTCTTCTGCAGGAGAAACTCTTGTTGGTCTCGGCTACCTGCCCCTCGGTCTTGCCTCACGAGGGCTTGAGAGTGTCTCTCGTCGGCCTGACTCGCTTGATGAGGCGTGTGTTGACTCTCGTGGAAGAGCTTCCGCCGAAGATCATGGCCCGGTATCTCTTCCACCTCCCGGACTTTAGACCCCAGTCGGTCCTTCACCGATCCCCTCACCTGCGTGGTCTGGTGGGACTGCTGGGTCTTGGCCCTTTCCGAGACAGCGATGTTATCCTTACTCGCCATGATCTGCTGCCGAAAAAAGGTATTTGTGATTGCAAAGAAGCACGCCCTCCTTCTAGCGCCAATGTTAAAAACTTTTAAACTTTTAAAAAAAATCATATTCTATTCTAATTTAAGTTTTTGTGTTTTCCTTTTATTTCAATTTTTTTTAGTTATATATTATCAAAGTGGTAAGTAGCACGTAAAATCTAACATGAGCCCATTAAGTAAGAACTAGACTCATGTAGACTATTAGAGATATTTAAAAAAATACTTCCTCTAATCTAAATTATAAAATTATTATTTATTTTTAAAAGTCAACTTAAAATATTTTTCAACTTAAATTGAGATGATTTATTAAAAATTATGAAATCATAAATTTTACAACAAGTAGTATTTTTTAGATAATTTGTAACATTTTTTTTGCTAATTGATAATTTGCAACATTCACCATTGTATTAAATTAAATTAGAGGAATTTATGTTAATTTTAAATTTGAAAATGCCTTAAATTGTTTTTGAAGAATTAATAACTATCATATATTTTGAAATTGAGGGAGTATTTGTAAGACCCCGACTTTTATAAAATAAAAGTCTAATTTAATTTATGATTATTATTCTAAAACTGTATACTGTTAAATTGATAAATGATCAAATAAATAATTAATCGGATAAATGAGCAAATAAAGAGGAAATGAAATAATTTTTGAGGAACAGCCCATGTGGGCGGCTATAGAGGAATTATGTGGATAGAATGCTGAAATTATTTCCCACCTATTTCCAAAATTTTTCCAAATTTCTCATCAACACCTTCTTTTGGTTGGTTGATAATTGTTAGGTATGAGAGGGGGGGGGGCTTGATGTTTGTTATGTAATAAAGAAGCACTTTCAACACTTCTCTCATTACACTTCCTGTTGTACCAAAATGTTCACAGAGAGAGAAAGAGAGAGAGAAAAAGAGAAAAAAGAAGAGAAGGAAGAAGAAGATGAAGAAGAATGAGAAATGAAGAGAAAATTAAAAGAAAATGTATTTTTAAAATCTTTGATTTATTCTTAAATTTATGAATTTTATGAGTACATATTTATGTATGTATTGAATGATTTAAACTTGTATAAACAAGAATCAAACGCGAGAAATCAAGAAATCAAATGAAAAATGAAATCTGGAAATTTTCAGAAAAATTAGTTTATTACTTGATTTTATAAAATTCATAACTCTTTGTGTATAATGAGTTAGGAGATGAGACATATATCAAAAGAAAACCCTGGAAGTAAGCTAAACGCAAAAAATAGAATCACCCAAAAATTCTTTGTGTATTTTTCGTGGTGACTGTTTGAGTGAAACTGATCCGAAGGACTCATAGTCCGAAAAATCAGTGTTCTTAAGCTTTATTGTGTGAGTTATAATTTTTAATCCGACCGTTGGATCGTTGTAATTTTTGGATATGTTATACATATATACGTTGATTATATGTCCACAAATTTTGAACCGTTAAAAATTAACGTATGATTTGTTATGAATTTTAAGAGGTGACTGATTAAGAAATTTTTGTAGCAGGATTTTCGGTAAGCCTTTCTCTCTATGTTAGAGTCAGAATTTAGAAAAAATTTCTTCTACAAAGTTGTAGAGAATTAAATTTTACATGGAAAGGATATAAGATCTGTATTTTTCTAATAAAAGGGCTAATTATTATAATTATTGAAGTTTCTGAATATTGAAATTTATAATTAAATTATCAGAAAAACTATTTGGACTGAAATATTTTTACAGAAAACTTATAATATTCGTTTAGAGTTTCTATAATTTTTTTATAAATTATTGAAAAGCAGAAGTAATTATTGTATTTTTAAACTATTTATAGTTAGTTTAAAAATAGAAGAAATTCATAGAAAATTCTATTAATGATGAAAAATTATGAAAATTGGTGAGAAATCTTATAATATTATTTTATAATTTCATGGCAGTTTTGAAAAATATTGAATAATAGAAATATTTATTGTATTTTTAAGCTATTTATTGTTAGTTTAAAAATAGAGGAAATTCTATGAATGGTAGAAAATTATGAATTTTATAGAAAAATATTATATTAATATAAGATTAATATTGATGATGTTTTAAAGATATAAAAGTATGTGAAGTTAGTATTTCTATTTTGAAGCTATTAAATGATTTTATAAATAGAAATAATTATAGAAAATTGTTGGATAATCTGAAAAATATGAAAATTATTTGGAAAGTTCATAATATTATTTTAAATATTTTAGAAGTGTTAGTAAGCTCATGAGGTATCGGGATGTAAACGCACAAGTAAAAAATAAGTTATGATAAAAACAAAAATAATATTTTCGTTAAAGTAAAAATTGTGATAATACCAAAATAATGGATTGACGTTTTAAAAATAAATTATCATATATGAGATTTTAGATTTCTCAAGTTTTATTATTCACTTCTAAAGTTTTTGAATATGAATAATGATTTTATGCGATAAAAAAAGACAACTTGAATGAATAATGAATTATTAGTTGGTTTGTATGTTATTCGAGATAAATATGATTCGGTGTTGATCCCGACTTTTAATAGAATTTAAATTGTTTATAGTAAGGGTGTTGATTTGATATAATGCTATAGTTATGGGTGATATGTGCAAATTTTACAAAGTAAGCAAGTTGTCTTAAAATATTCGTTTGGTCGGAGAATATTCTTTTTGTCGAAAAATATTTGTACGACAGTGCCGAAATAACCAATCATTGGTGGGCTAGGGAATAACTTTCGGATATAGAAAGCGACAGAAATAACCTTTTTATAAAAAATAACAGCAAAGCTTTTATCATCAAACTGTTGAAATATTCGATGATAAAAATACAATAATACTCGTGATTTCACTGTAGTACACGGTATTCCACAGTAACACACGGTATTGCACAGTGATTCATATTATTGATTCTTACGTAAGAAGTCACTCAATCTTTTATTCAATAATTGTCACAGTAGTTATTGCACAGTAACTCATATTATTTGATATGATATAATTATACCAGTTGAAAGTATTGTGAGTCTATATTAATAATTGTGAATAATTATTGAAAGATTAAAAATGTATAAATAATTGATGAATAAAAGGTGTTGATTAAAGATAAGTATGATATACAGATGTTTATTCAATTTTTTTTTACAAAAGTATGTCTGGCATGATTTGTCGACACTCTACTTTTTTTAATGTAGTCTGGACCACAACTCAATTATTATTAAAACGTGTACAAGTTGGTTTAATTTTCTCTGTGGGACCATAAATTCCACTACCATTATTATATACCTCATTTGGTTATTTTGTCAAAGCAGGTGTGCTAGTTACTAAATTTTTAGTATAAATAGGTTACCCGGTTGAGCAACTAAACACACAACATCACTACACTAAAAATATAAAATTCTTTTACTACAATATTGTGAGTATTTCTATTGAGTATAATGTTACTCTAAGTGTAAATAAGGAATGCAAGCATTGTTTAAGTTGATCAATTTCACAGAAAACAGAATCGTGTCACATGCTAAGAAAATAAAAGCGTAGCTGTGACTAGTAGAGAGAACATGAGTATAAAATGGTGTTTCAAATTAGTCAAAATCCTAATCAAATTATGAAACGGTGTGGCATAATAATTGTACTGAGAACTTAAAATGTGTGCAACATATTTTATACATTAATTAATAGTTATATTTGGTGAACCAAATACGGGGATGCGAACTCGAATTTGAAAGCGTCAAAATGCACTCCATTAAAATGAGGAGGACATAAATCTTCTCGTGTTCCTTTGGGGACTTAAAATATTTGTTGCTGTATTTTATATGACATTGTAATAATTTGAGTATGAATATTGTCGTATTATATACGTAACAATATTTGAATTGAAACTCACAGTATATGTGTTGTCGTATTTTGCACGACAGTTGTTGTATAAATTAAGTTGTCAGTAATGTTATTTTTGGCGACCCAAGATGGGTTGTGTGGACCTATTTTGGGGACGTCACATTTGGTATCAGAGCTTAGGGATATGATCTCTGACGGAGATCCGGAATTAGAACTAGGAGGAAAGAGACGATTAATATCCTTCACTAGTGTGTGCCCAACCTAAGTTGAATTTTTGTTACTTAATTAGTTGACAAATTATGACATGTCAATTAACCTTTGTTTTGAAACAGTATTTTAGAATGTTATCTGAAATACAAGAGATGAGCAATGGATAAACCATGAAACAGAGGAAGTAGCTTGGGAGCTAGAATTTGAAATCCTTATTTTTTCGGAATTCTAGGTACGTTCATAAATTTCGGGGACGAAATTTCATAAGGTGGGGTGATTGTAAGACCCCGACTTTTATAAAATAAAAGTCTAATTTAATTTATGATTATTACTCTAAAATTGTAAAATGTTAAATTGATAAATGATAAAATAAATAATTAATCAGATAAATGATCAAATAAAGAGGAATGAAAATAATTTTTGAGGAGTAACCCATGTGGGCGGCTATAGAGGAATTATGTGGATAGGATGCTGAAATTATTGCCCACCTATTTCCAAAATTTTCCCAAATTTCTCATCAACACCTTCTTTGATTGGTTGGTTGATAATTGTTAGGTATGAGAGGGGGCCTTGATGTTTGTTATGTAATAAAGAAGCACTTTCAGCACTTCTCTCATTACACTTCCTCTTGTACCAAAATGTTCAGAGATAGAGAGAGAGAGAGAGAGAGAGAGAGAGAGAGAGAGAGAAAGAGAAAGAATGAGAGAAGGAAGAAGAAGATGAAGAAGAATGAGAAATGAAGAGGAAATTAAAAGAAAATCTATTTTTAAAATCTTTGATTTATTCTTAAATTTATAGATTTTATGAGTACATATTTATGTATGTATTGAATGATTTAAACTTGTATAAACAAGAATCAAACGCGAGAAATTAAGAAATCAAATGAAAAATAAAATATGGAAATTTTCAAAAAAATTAGTTTATTACTTGATTTTGTAAAATTCAGAACTCTTTGTGTATAATGAGTTAGGAGATGAGACATATATCAAAAGAAATCCCTGGAAGTAAGCTAAACGAAAAAATTAGAATCACCCAAAACTTCTTTGTGGATTTTTCGTGGTAACTGTTTGAGTGAAACTGGTTCGAATGATTCATAGTCCGAAAAATCAGTGTTCATAAGCTCTATTGCGTGAGTTATATTTTTTAATCCGACCGTTGGATTATTGTAATTTTTGGATATGTTATACATATATAAGTTAAGTATATGTCCACAAATTTGGAACCGTTGAAGATTAAAGTAGGATTTGTTATGAATTTTAAGAGGTGACTGATTAAGAATTTTTTGTAGCAGAATTTTCGGTAAGCCTTTCTCTCTATGTTAGAGTCAGAATTTGGAAAAAATTTCTTCTACAAAGTTGTAGAGAATTAAATTTTACATGGAAAAGACATAAGATCCGTATTTTTCTGATAAAATGACAAATTGTTATAATTATTGAAGTTTCTAAATATTGAAATTTATAATTAAATTATCAAAAAAATTATTTGGGCTGAAATATTTTTACAGAAAACTTATAATATTCGTTTAGAATTTTTGTAATTTTTTGATAAATTTTTGAAACGCAGAAGTAATTATTGTATTTTTAAACTATTTATAGTTAGTTTAAAAATAGAAGAAATTCATAGAAAATTCTATGAATGATGAAAAATTATAAAAATTGGTGAAAAATTTTATAATTTCTGGGCAGTTTTGAAAAATTATTGAATAATAGAAATATTTATTGTATTTTTAAGCTATTTATGGTTAGTTTAAAAATAGAGAAAATTCATAGGAAATTCTAGGAATTGTGGAAAATTATGAATTTTACTGAAAAATATTATAATAATATAAGATTAATATTGATGATGTTTTAAAGATATAAAAGTATGTGAAATTAGTATTTCTATTTTGAAGATATTAAATGATAGTTTTTATAAATAGAAATAATTATAGAAAATTGTTGGATAATCCAAAAAATGTGAAAATTGTTTGAAAAGTTCAGAATACTATTTTAAATATTTTAGAAGTATTAGTAAGCTCATGAGGTGTCAGGATGTAAACGCACAAGTAATGAATGAGTTATGATAAAAATAAAAATAATATTTTTGTTAAAGTAAAAATTATGATAATACCAAAATGATGAATTGACGTTTTAAATATAAATTATCATATATGAGGTTTTAGATTTCTTAAGTTTTATTATTCACTTCTAAAATTTTGGAATATGAATAAAAATTGTATGCGATAAATAAAGACAACTTGAATGAATAATGAATTATTAGTTGGTTTATATGTTATTCGAGATAAATATGATTCGGTGTTGATCCCGACTTTTAATAGAATTTAAATTGTTTATAGTAAGGTGTTGATTTGATATAATGTTATAGTTATGAGTGATATGTGTAAATTTTACAAAGTAAGTAAATTGTCTTAAAATATTCGTTTGGTCGGAGAATATTCTTTTGGTCGGGGAATATTCGTACGATAGCGCCGAAATAACCAAATCATTGGTGGGGCCTATAACAGAATAACTTTCGGATATAAAAAATAACAGAAATAACCTTTTAATAAAAAATAAAGGCATAGCTTTTACCGTTAAACTATTGAAATACCTATTGGGTAATTTCTATATACGCTCAACACGCAAGTATATGTGGTCAACAAGTAATAAAGTGTAAGTCGAGTATCGTTCCCACGAGAAATTATTTAATAAAATTCACCAAGTACTAGTTCTTAACCAAACTAATTTTATTTAAACAATCAATTTAATGTTTTGAATTAAATTATTTAATTAAACTAATTTTAATTACCACTAATTAAAAATCAGATTATAGAGATTTAAGATCACAACTTCACTTATTGTTTCACTTAAATTAATATACTTCTTATCAATTAAGCTCACTATTCTGAATTGTTAATCAAGAACACATAAATAAATATAACCATCTCTCAATGCATCATACTCAAATCAACTTAAATCCACAGATGATAGAATTAAGAAGAACATCCTAATTAACTAATTCACTATATCTCTATGTGAATTATAATTAAAAAGGATTTTAAGCACAAGTTCTTTCTCAGATTACATGCAATGTATATGTATATCTCTATCCTAAACATAAATTATGAATTACAACGCCATGCAGAAGACACAATCACATGCTATTATGATCATATCTAAATCTATACTTCATCTCTCGAGTTCATATAGATTATCACGATAATTGTTAGCTATGCAATTAAGTAATAAACACAAACCATAATAGACAATCCAAGAATAATCACAATAATCAATAGCGAAGCATACTAAAAATAAACTATGCAATAAGCTCCATTGTAATCTTAAACAAAAGATTTAGTTCATGATTATTGAATTAAAGCTGAGAATCCACAATTGAATAAACATTGAAAGACAAAAATAAGAGTAGAGTAAAGAATAATCTGTTGTCAGTAAATCTTCATCTTCCTCAAGCTCCTGCAATTGATCTTCAATGGTCTCCAAGTTGCATCAATCTCCAAAACTAATAAAAACTAGGGTTTTATCCTAATCTACTCTAATCTAATCTAATGGAATCTTATTACCCTAATCACTCTTATTCTCCTCCTTTTATATGCCTCTTTATATGTCTTTAAGTCCTTCTGGAAGTCCTTGAATCAATTCACTCGAACCAATCCTTCTTGAACTCAAATTTTTTTAAAAAAAACAACTTTTTCTGCGCGTACCCTCGCCCCGACGGAGTTTTTCTATTGGCTAGGCCCGCCCCGGCGGGCTAGGCTTCTGTTTTTAGGCTTGTACCCCCGCCTTAGCGGACTTGTGTATGTAAAATGTCCGCCCCGATGGACATCCTTTTTTGGAAATTTTCTGCTCTGACGTCCTTTGGGAAAATGACCATAACTTCTTCGTCTGAACTCCGATTTTGATGATTCAAGATGTTCCGAAAAGAGGAGACGTTGATCTACAACTTTCATTCTATGAGGTTTTTGAAATAAGGACTGGAGCAATTCTAAAATTGGCTGCTATGTAAATGGCAAACCAGAAATGCGAATCTAGCAACCCCAAACGTCAATACAAGCAACTTTTGAACCAATTCGTACAAAACAACATAAAACATGCATGAATAGACACAAACACTTAAAAACTTCCAAAAGATTAAGCTCAAATGCACTCAATTAATGTGTATAAAATCAACTCATCAAATACCCCCAAACTTAAACCTTTGTTTCTCCTCAAGCAAAAACACAAAAGAACTAAAAATAAACAACCTAACTCAATTACATGAATGCATATGCATGATCTACTTCCTAATATACCTACGAACCCAGTAATAAATCAGTATGGTATATAGCATCAGGCCTCAAAGATATCAATGATACTCAAATAATATATCCAATCAAGTTAAAGTCCATAACTCTAACCAGTTAGTTAATCCAAACCTGTCATCACCCATGTTGTGCGTATGTGCTTGTTAACCGTTCTAACCAACCACAGTTCAAGAAAATCACATAACAAACTTCTTAGAAGGAAAATTTCAGTTCCAATTCAATTACTGTTGTGAACATGACAACTCTGGTTAAAACTAAGCAATTACCAAGTCTTAGGGTAAATACAAGATTTATTTCTGCTTTTATTCAATCACGAGGGCATTTTTGCTCTTTCTCGTGTTTTATTCATTTTTTTACTTTTCTCATGGTTATGCAATGTCTTATTCCCTTAGGCTTTTCAATGCTACCTTAACGAGCTTTCGACCAACGACTCCCAAGCAATTAAGGCTTTAGGGCGCTAAGTGTAAAGACAATCCCCTCGGGCTTGCTTACTCTAGTAACAAAGGCCACAAAACTAGACAAGCATGCCACGGTGTTTATTCATTTTTTTTCTTTTTCTGGATTTTCTATTATTTTTTTTTCTTTTCATCATTTTTCTCTTCTTCTTTTGTTGTAATATATATACCTCATAGATTCCCCCAAACTCAAGCTTTTACTTTATTCTAACCTTTACTGCCAGTTTAATAATTTCCTTAAATTTTAACCAAGATTTTCCTCCAGAAACAAAATTATGAAACCCTTGAACCAAGTGGATTAAAACATTTAAACTTTAAGTGCTAACTGGTTACATAAGTTTTAGACAGGCTCAGATTATCATAATGATTAAAATTAGAACTCATCATCAATTATCAACATTGTTCAAGTTAACAAACAAAACCAATCTTATCATAAGCCGAGCTAAATTCAAACCAATCCATTACCTAGATTCATGCAAACATTCTATATGCAAACACTCGATACAAAAGAATTTTATTTTTTTTAGATTGAAACATGCCTACAATAGGCAAAAATAAACATACTAACCAATGCAATGTATGTGAACTAAACAATTATGTAATACAATATGCTCCACCCCCAAACTCAAAGTGAACAATGTCCTCATTGTTTAAATAAAAAGAATTGAACAGTTAAGGACTTCCCTGATTTGTTAAGCTTGTGGTGGTGGTGGTTGTGGAACAAAGACTGAAAACTCCTCCACATCGGGATCTAAAGGAGGATACTGTGGCATGGGCTCAGGTTGGTGCCTTCCCTTTCCATAATCTTTTGCTTTTTTATTGAGCCACCAATACCTGCAATGAAGAGAGACAACATGGATTAGAATATCACTTTGAATTTATAAGAAAACTTAATAAGCAAATTAATTCCTATCTACTAAATAAACTAGTAAAGCATATAAATATAAAAAAATTTGGGTTGCCTCCTAGTTAGCGCTTGAATTACAGTCTTTCAGCCTGACTTTGTCTGGTCAGAACTATCCAATTCCTCTTTGATAATTGAGGAACTCTCCATCCATCAGAAATAATGTAACTTTTGGTAGGCTCCCATTTATGATGGCTATCGAATTAAAGTCACCTAGCATGCTTTGTTTAAATAAGTGCCCAATTGAGAATGTTGAATAACTAGGTGCTGTTCCGTCTGTTGAGCCTATGATTCGATTGGGGCTTGGCAAGCACAACGGGCTCTTCTTCTATCTTCTCCTCCTCATCCCACCATGGCTTCACATTTGTACTAGCTCTCATGTCAGAAAGAGCCTTGCCGACGACATGACTACTAAGCGGGAACGGTTTTGCAAATCTAACTGGACCCTTGATCTTTGGCAGAGAAGGAACTTGGGGCACTAATAACATCGGCTCATCCTCGTTGGTACTCATAGTTAGTTCTTCACCGACCTTATTTTCATTATCCCCACTTGTCTCCTCTTTTTCAACATCTCGTGTCTCATCCAATTGTAGATTTGGTTCGGGCACTTTGTCAATCTCGAAATCCATGTCATAACACCAATTATATTGAGGACATTTGTTTAAGGCTTTGAACATTTGATCTATCTTATTTTGAAGATTCTGAATTGACCGCTCGTGATTAATCCTCATCTCCTCATTTGATGCTACGAACTTGGACAATAATTCCACCACCCCTGAATTATCTATCTCAGTTTTGGAATCCATGCATTGAGGACCATGGGTTGAAATGGTGATGAGTTTGTTCCATCAGGTGCTAAAAATTGTGGCTTGATATTTCTTGACTCATCATCCTCTCCTCTTGGTTTGCTATGAGCTTCGACATGAATTCCTCTAAATTTGATTTTTCTTCTTGCAATGGAAGTTGACATGAGAATTTCGAAGTGTATGTTGGATTTGGAGTAGAATATTGGTCTTGATAGTTATAGCTCCATGGTGCATCTGGGTGATACCCCCAAACTTGATGATAACTGGGATAAGAATAGTTGTTGAGGTTATCACTCCCATATTGTACTGATCCAAATCTGACGATTCATTGATGACTCGAATGATTGCCAGCACAATAATTACAATCTACTGCGATCTTTCAAATACGTTGGGCTGCAATAACATCCAACCTCTTCGAAAGTGTTTCAATTTGTTTTGACAATGCAAAAAATGCATTAAGTCCATCAATTCCTGTATCCCTTGGTGGAGTCATATTCGTATATGGTCATTGATAATTGCATCCATCCATGGTACCTGAAAAGAAAGAAAAATAGGAAAAGAATTAAATAAAAAGAGAAAGAAAAAAAATGTTTAAATTAAGACTAATTTGATTGAAGCTAATATTGGCACAAAAAAATATATTAAACTAATTTCCCAACAACGGCGCCAAAAACTTGTTGGGTAATTTCTATATACGCTCAACACGCAAGTATACGTGTTCAACAAGTAATAAAGTGTAAGTAGAGTATCGTTCACACGAGGAATTATTTAATAAAATTCACCAAGTACTAGTTCTTAACCAAACTAATTTTATTTAAACAATCGACTTAATGTTTTAAATTAAATTATTTAATTAAACTAATTCTAATTACCACTAATTAAAAATCAGATTATTGAGATTTAAGATCACAAATTCATTTATTGCTTCACTTAAATTAATACACTTCTTATCAATTAAGCTAACTATTCTGAATTGTTAATCAAGAACACATAAATAAATATGACCATCTCTCAATGCATCATACTCAAATCAACTTAAATCCACAGATGATAGAATTAAGAAGAATACCCTAATTAACTAATTCACTATATCTCTATGTGAATTACAATTAAAGAAGATTTTAAGCACAAGTTCTTTCTCAGATTACATGCGATGTATAGGTATATTTATATCCTAAATATAAATTAAGAATTTCAATGCCATGCAGAAGACACAGTCAGATGCTATTATGATCATATCTAAATCTATACTTCATCTCTCGAGTTCATATAGATTATCACGATAATTGTTAGCTAGGCAATTAATGTGACGCCCTCAAAATAGGTCCAATACATCCAACCTATTCTGAGTCGCCAAATACATGGTACATAAAATAACTATAACTTTATTACTACAATTGTCGTGCAAAATACAACAACATATATACTGTAAGTTTTAATACCAACTATGACTCATGTCCCAACTATGGACAGCACCTCACAGTGATACCTTACATAAAGGTACAATCTAGAACTGTTTTAGAAATTAAAATCTTTAGGAAGTGCTCAAAGAAACCTTCGTACATAGGAGGCCATGAATCTAAGTTATGATATATATCATATGCCCACAGAATTATCCTTGATTGACCCAATAGACCCCAAAGAAAAATGAGAAGGTTACTATCATAGTCCTTCCAATTGTGAGTCTTCTCTTGACATATAACTATCTCCACTGTCTGTAATTGAACATTATGTTTTAAATAAACTCCAAGATCATATAGGTAGTGCTCGTAGATATACTCAGCGAGTGGATTTGCACAACCCTGTCTTATGATAACGCGAGGTTGTATGTCATTAGACATCTTGTATGATAGTGACAAAATACCCTTCCAAAGTTGGGTTCGCCTCACCCTATTGTTGTTCACCAAAATCAATTATTAAGTGACGTATAATATACGACACACACATCTTAGGTCCTCAATACAATTATATATTGTATGTCATGCCGTTTTATAATGTGTTGATAAACTTTGACAGACCCGAACCATCACACTATTCCCATGTTATTCTCGCTCGACCTAGCTACACTCTTATTACCTGAAAGGAATTGTGAAGCAAAAGGGTGAGCACAACTAGCTCAATAAAGAATATTATGACTAAAGATAATTACATTATCAATAGACTTCATCAATAATAAATCAGAGATTTAGAACATATGGTAGATAATAAAACTTTTCAACCATAGTTGCAGCGGAACGAGCAATCCATTAGAAGAGTCAAATAGACTATAAAGTCTATTATCTTCTCCACGTTAAAAGTCTATCAACAATGTTTTATCCCTGTAACATCAATCAATAGTTCCTTTTCACAATCATATGAATAACTCATAATCATAATTGTGATTCTAAATTCCTCTTCGCATCCAAGACGAAGATAATTTTTATCACATGTCTTTACCTGAAATATCAAAGATCATGGTTATACCAAATCACAGTTCCAGTTCATAATCATACTAATAAATTCATCTTTGCACCACGGGCCAAAGATATTCATCAACAGTTCATCTTTGCACTACATGCCAAAGATATTCAACAACAAGTCATCTTTGCACTACATGCCAAAGATATTCAACAACGGGTCATCTTTACACTACGGACCAAAGATATTCATCAATAATTGATCTTTGCACTACAGGCCAAAGATATTCATATCTCAAAGAAATACATAATCATTTCAGAATTTATATAAACCATAATTATAACCATATATGTTGATCAATTCACCTTTGCACTTAAGCTAAAGATATTCAATTATAAATTCAATGGTCATGATCATACCAGTCAACAATTCAACTTTGCACTACTGGCCAAAGAGAGCCTATAGTCACGATCATACCAATAATTTACCCATCTTTACACTCAAGTCAAAGAGAAATATCATCATTAGGGTTATAAGAATGTTATATATGATAATAAAAATAATATAATCAACATATAGATTTAATCTCAAGAGTAAGATTCATAAATCAATGATCTCATAACACCTTAATCAAAATATTATAAATCACTTAATAATCTCATAATTTAATATTATTAATACTACCATAATATTTTAATCATTTCTTAAACTTATAAATAATTTATTTTAATTGTTTACACTTTACTAATAAATGCATTTAATCATCCTAAAATGCCAAACTCATAAAATTTCATCACCAATAACCGAAACCCTTATCAAAAATCTGCATATACCTCATATATGATTCTCAAGCCATAAAATCATATTTTCTAATTTTTTTACTTCACATAACATATTTAATTCATTTACTCATAACTAGAATATTTTCATGAAAAATACCAAATCAGTTTCAAAAATATTTCTTTTCTGGGATTTAGCATAATATAGTCCCATATTGAACATATATTTTTTTCAGAATTTTTAAAATTCATTTACTATTTTTCACATGGCCAAAACCACCGAATATTCAAACATTTATCATAAATTGTAATTTTATCCAAAATTTCCGAAATTTACAGAGTATACTGATATTATATAGATGTACTCCCAATAAAAATTTCATCAATTTTGGAGTTAATAACAAGGAGTTATAAGCGGTTACTTTTAAAATAGTTTTTTCTCATAAAATCCATAACTCCTAATCTATACATCCAAAAATCGTCATTTTTGGACATAATCTACAAAACTCATCAAAATATCATTTTAAATTTTTTTAGAATTTTTGAAGGTTCAGAAAAATTTCGAAATTAAAAAACATAATAACCCTTACATACTAACGACAATATACCTTACCCTAAAAGAGCAGTACTTTTAACTGGAATAACGCTGAACGAACTTGCACCGTATAGCAACACTCAAGATATCAAAATACTCACAAGAATACACTCGATAATATAGAGAGAGAAATTGAGAGAAAACTTGTAAGACCCCGAATTTTATGAAATAAAAGTATTCAATTTTTCTTATAATTACTATTCAGTAAATGGTTTAATTGATAAATGTTAAAGTTAAGGGTGATATATGAATTTTTTTCAAAATACACAAGTGGTTATAAAATAATCATTGTTGTCGGGGAATATTCGTTTGGTCGTGGAATATTCTTTCTGTCGGAGAATATTCGTACGATAACGCAGACATTTGTGGGCCCCATAACAGAATAACTGTCGGGTGAAGAAAATGACAAATTTGAGTTTTTACAAATAACGGCGTAGTTGTTACCGTTAACACTGTTAGAATACCCGGTGGTTAAAATACAGTAATACGCGTTATTGCACAGTAGCACACAGTATTGCATAGTATTTTTGAAATTATTGATTCTTACGTAAGAAGGCACTACTCAATAATTGTTACAGTAATTACTGTTCAATATTTTTATTTTATTGATTCAATAATTGCTACGTTGAAATTTTGTATTATTGTTGTTCAATAATTGTTGCTGCACAGTATTTTCCTTTATCAGATCAATAATTCATATTATTTGAATAATATTATTAGATAACATTATTGGCAATGTCTAGAAAGTTCTGTCTAAGGAGAGGTTTGGTCATCTAATTACGCGCCAGTAAGGAGAAATCCTTATTGGAAAGCCCCCTCTTTCCTGGGAACGGCCTGGTTGTCATAAATGTGATTCTATAATATTATTTCTGAATAATTAATTATTGATTCATATGATAAGAAAATATTTATTTTATGTGGATATAAATGAGGGATATATTTTTGTGGTTAAAAAATGAAGGAGTTAATGTTGAGATTTTTATCCGTATTTTTGTCGGAATGGAGGTATTAAAAATCAGGATTTTTGAGATATTTTGCGGGGGTTATAATTTTTAATCCGACCGTTGGATCGTGGTAATTTTTGGATATGTTATACATATATAAGTTGAGTATATGCCCACAAATTTTGAACCGTTAAAAATGAACGTATGATTTATTATGAATTTTACAAGATGACTGGTTCAGAAATTGTTAAATTTTCGGAGTTTATCATTTTGATGGAAAATTCTAGAATTGGTGGACCCCACTTGTGGTTGGTGAAGAAATGTGCTGAATTATATTTCAAATGTGGTGGGTGGGAATAGTAGCAGGTAAAGCCATCAGGTTGCAGGTCAAACCTACCAAAATTTTCCTATAAATAGAGGGCTAAGTTAGAATTGAAAATCACCCCAGAAACATAAGCTTTCTCTCTTTCTCTCTCTCTATATTATGAAGCATATTTTGTGAGTTTTTAGATACTTGGTGAGTTGCTATTCATCAGTGCAAGTTTCCTTCAGCATCATATCCGATATCCAGTCAGAAGTACTGCTCTTTTGAGGTAAGGGATTGTAAGGGATAGTAAGGGATATTAAGGGATTTTAAGGGTTGTTATGATTTTCAGTTTCGTAATTTTTCTGAACTTCAAAAATTCTGGAAAAATTTGAAATGATATTTTGATGAGTTTTCTTGATTGTATCCAAAAATGGTGATTTTTGGATGTATAAATTGAGAGTTATGAATTTTATGAGAAAAGACTATTTTAGAAGTAACAGCTTATAATTCCTTGTGGTTAACTCCAAAATTGATGAAATTTTTATTGGGAGTACATGTATATGATAGAAGTATACTCTGTAAATTTTAGAATTTTTAGACAAAAGTACAATTTTTGATAAATGTCTAAATATTCGGCTATTTTGGCCATATGAAAAATAGTAAATGACTTTTAAAAATTCTGAGAAAAATATATGTTCACTATGGGACTATATTATGCTAAATCCCAGAAAAGAAATATTTTTGGAACTGATTTGGTATTTTTCATGAAAATGATCTAGTTATGAGTAAATGAATTAAATATGTTTTGTGAAGAAAGAAAATTAGAAAATAGGATTTTATGGCTTGAGAATCCTATATGAGGTATATGCAGATTTTTGATGAGGGTTTTGGTTATTGATGATGAAATTGTAAGAGTTGGCATTTTATGATGATTAAATACATTAATTAGTAAAGTGTAAACAATTAAAATAAATTGTTTATAAATTTAAGTAATGTTATTCTTTCAATATCATTATACCGAAATATTGGTATGGATTTTATTATGGAATTTCTACCTGTTTATGTCGAGTTACTATTCATGAGTTACTATTCACGAGTTACTATTCACGATAAAAATTGGTTTCTTTTTCTAACCAAATTATAGTTGAGTTATGAATATTACTCTTGAGATTAAAACAATGTATTGATTATATTGATTTTATTATCATATATAACATTTTTATAACCCTGATGTTGAAATTCTCTTTCACTAGAGTGTAAAGATGGGTAGATTATTGGTATGATCATGACTAGGGTTCTCTTTGGCCTGTAGTGCAAAGTTGAATTGTGACTGGTATGATCATGACCATTGAATTTATAAGTGAATATCTTTAGCTTAAGTGCAAAGGTGAATTGATCAACATGGTTATAATTATTGTTTATATAAATTCTGAAATGATTGTATATTTCTTTGAGATATGAATATCTTTGGCCTGTAGTGCAAAGATGGGTTGTTGACGAATATCTTTGGCTCGTAATGCAAAGATGACCCGTTGTTGAATATCTTTGGCCTGTAGTGCAAAGATGAGTTGTTAATGAATATCTTTGGCCTGTAGTGCAAAGATGACTTGTTGATGAATATCTTTGGCCCGTAGTGCAAAGATGAAGTTATTAGTATGATTATGAACATGAACTGTGATTTGGTATAACCATGATGTTTGATGTTTCAGGTAAAGACAGGTGATGAAAATATTCTTCGTCCTGGGTGCGAAGAAAAATTTATAGTCACAATTATGATTATGAGTTATTCATATGATTGTGGAAAGGAACTGTTGAGTGATGTTACATGGATAAAATATTGTTGGTGGATTTTTAACATGGAGAAGATAATAGACTTTATAGCCTATTTGACTCTTCTAATGGATTGCTCGTTCCGCTGCAACTATGGTTGAAATTTTTATCATTTACCATATGTTCTAAATCTCTGATATATTATTGATGAAGGCTATTGATAATTTAATTATCTTTAGTCATGATATTCTTTACTGAGCTAGTTGTGCTCACCCTTTTGCTTCACAATTCCTTTCAGGTAATAAGAGTGTAGCTGGGTCGAGCGAGGGTAATGAGGAAATAGAACGGTGGTCTCTAGCTGTGGATGTTCTCCCGAAGTAGTATAGAAAAGTTCATTTAGTAGTTATATTTGGTGAAGAAAATAGGGTGAGGCGAACCCAACGTTGGAAGGGTGTTTTGCCACTATAATACAAGATGTCTAACGACATACAACCTCGTGTCATCATAAGACATGATTGTGCACATCCACTTGCCGAGTATATCTACAAGCACTACTTATATAATCTTGGTGTTTGTTTGAAGTATAATTCTCAGTTAGATACAGTGGAGATAATGATAAGTCAAGAGAAGACTCACCATTGGGAAGAATATGATAGTAATCTTCTCGTTTTTCTTTGGGGTCTATTGGGTCAACCAAGGATAATTCTGTGGCCATATGATATCTATCATAACCTAGACGCATGGCCTCCCATGTACGAAGGTTTCCTTGAGCACTTCCCAAAGATTCTAGTTTCTAAAACAGTTTTTGACTGTACCTTTATGTAAGGTACCTTTGTGAGGTGCTGATACATGATGGTGTCCAATGTCACATTTGGTATATATTTGTATCCAAACTCACAGCATATGTGTTGTTGTATTTTGCATGACAATTGTTGTAATAAAGTTGTAGTTATTTTCTGTACCATGTATTTGGCGACTCAGAATAGGTTGGGTGGAATGAACCTATTTTGGGGTTGTTACAGTTGGTATCAGAGCTATAAGTAAAGAGCCCCGAGCCTCTCACTGGTGACTTCCTGTTGATGGGGGATGCACCGAAGCCAGACTCTCCGTAGGGGACGCCGTTCTGCGGTGGCAAACTGATAGGTATCAATGTAAGGTGCTGACATAGGTTGGTGTCCAGAGTTACATTTGGTATCAGAGCTTAGGGATATGATCTCTGGCGGAGATCAGGGAATATAACTAGGAGGGGAGAGATGAGTAAATCCTTCGCTAGTGTGTCCTACCTAAGCTTATTTGTTGGTCAGTCATAATATTGGGATATTATGTGATATGTTAATTTGTTCAATTAACCCTTGTGTTGAAGCTGTATTCTAGAATGATATTTGAAATACAGGAGATGAGCAATGGAGAAATTATGATGACAGGGAAGATGGAATCTGAAATGAAAGGAAGGTATTCTCAATTCTTTGAAATACCAGGTACGTAAATTTCGGGGACGAAATTTCATAAGGAGGGGAGATTGTAAGACCCCGAATTTTATGAAATAAAAGTATTCAATTTTTCTTATAATTACTATTCAGTAAATGGTTTAATTGATAAATGTTAAAGTTAAGGGTGATATATGAATTTTTTTCAAAATACACAAGTGGTTATAAAATAATCATTGTTGTCGGGGAATATTCGTTTGGTCGTGGAATATTCTTTCTGTCGGAGAATATTCGTACGATAACGCAGACATTTGTGGGCCCCATAACAGAATAACTGTCGGGTGAAGAAAATGACAAATTTGAGTTTTTACAAATAACGGCGTAGTTGTTACCGTTAACACTGTTGGAATACCCGGTGGTTAAAATACAGTAATACGCGTTATTGCACAGTAGCACACGGTATTGCATAGTATTTTTGAAATTATTGATTCTTACGTAAGAAGGCACTACTCAATAATTGTTACAGTAATTACTGTTCAATATTTTTATTTTATTGATTCAATAATTGCTACGTTGAAATTTTGTATTATTGTTGTTCAATAATTGTTGCTGCACAGTATTTTCCTTTATCAGATCAATAATTCATATTATTTGAATAATATTATTAGATAACATTATTGGCAATGTCTAGAAAGTTCTGTCTAAGGAGAGGTTTGGTCATCTAATTGCGCGCCAGTAAGGAGAAATCCTTATTGGAAAGCCCCCTCTTTCCTGGGAACGGCCTGGTTGTCATAAATGTGATTCTATAATATTATTTCTGAATAATTAATTATTGATTCATATGATAAGAAAATATTTATTTTATGTGGATATAAATGAGGGATATATTTTTGTGGTTAAAAAATGAAGGAGTTAATGTTGAGATTTTTATCCGTATTTTTGTCGGAATGGAGGTATTAAAAATCAGGATTTTTGAGATATTTTGCGGGGGTTATAATTTTTAATCCGACCGTTGGATCGTGGTAATTTTTGGATATGTTATACATATATAAGTTGAGTACATGCCCACAAATTTTGAACCGTTAAAAATGAACGTATGATTTATTATGAATTTTACAAGATGACTGGTTCAGAAATTGTTAAATTTTCGGAGTTTATCATTTTGATGAAAAATTCTAGAATTGGTGGACCCCACTTGTGGTTGGTGAAGAAATGTGCTGAATTATATTTCAAATGTGATGGGTGGGAATAGTAGCAGGTAAAGCCATCAGGTTGCAGGTCAAACCTACCAAAATTTTCCTATAAATAGAGGGCTAAGTTAGAATTGAAAATCACCCCAGAAACATAAGCTTTCTCTCTTTCTCTCTCTCTATATTATGAAGCATATTTTGTGAGTTTTTAGATACTTGGTGAGTTGCTATTCATCAGTGCAAGTTTCCTTCAGCATCATATCCGATATCCAGTCAGAAGTACTGCTCTTTTGAGGTAAGGGATTGTAAGGGATAGTAAGGGATATTAAGGGATTTTAAGGGTTGTTATGATTTTCAGTTTCGTAATTTTTCTGAACTTCAAAAATTCTGGAAAAATTTGAAATGATATTTTGATGAGTTTTCTTGATTGTATCCAAAAATGGTGATTTTTGGATGTATAAATTGAGAGTTATGAATTTTATGAGAAAATACTATTTTAGAAGTAACAGCTTATAATTCCTTGTGGTTAACTCCAAAATTGATGAAATTTTTATTGGGAGTACATGTATATGATAGAAGTATACTCTGTAAATTTCAGAATTTTTAGACAAAAGTACAATTTTTGATAAATGTCTAAATATTCGGCTATTTTGGCCATATGAAAAATAGTAAATGACTTTTAAAAATTCTGAGAAAAATATATGTTCACTATGGGACTATATTATGCTAAATCCCAGAAAAGAAATATTTTTGGAACTGATTTGGTATTTTTCATGAAAATGATCTAGTTATGAGTAAATGAATTAAATATGTTTTGTGAAGAAAGAAAATTAGAAAATAGGATTTTATGGCTTGAGAATCCTATATGAGGTATATGCAGATTTTTGATGAGGGTTTTGGTTATTGATGATGAAATTGTAAGAGTTGGCATTTTATGATGATTAAATACATTAATTAGTAAAGTGTAAACAATTAAAATAAATTGTTTATAAATTTAAGTAATGTTATTCTTTCAATATCATTATACCGAAATATTGGTATGGATTTTATTGTGGAATTTCTACCTGTTTATGTCGAGTTACTATTCATGAGTTACTATTCACGAGTTACTATTCACGATAAAAATTGGTTTCTTTTTCTAACCAAATTATAGTTGAGTTATGAATATTACTCTTGAGATTAAAACAATGTATTGATTATATTGATTTTATTATCATATATAACATTTTTATAACCCTGATGTTGAAATTCTCTTTCACTAGAGTGTAAAGATGGGTAGATTATTGGTATGATCATGACTAGGGTTCTCTTTGGCCTGTAGTGCAAAGTTGAATTGTGACTGGTATGATCATGACCATTGAATTTATAAGTGAATATCTTTAGCTTAAGTGCAAAGGTGAATTGATCAACATGGTTATAATTATTGTTTATATAAATTCTGAAATGATTGTATATTTCTTTGAGATATGAATATCTTTGGCCTGTAGTGCAAAGATGGGTTGTTGACGAATATCTTTGGCTCGTAATGCAAAGATGACCCGTTGTTGAATATCTTTGGCCTGTAGTGCAAAGATGAGTTGTTAATGAATATCTTTGGCCTGTAGTGCAAAGATGACTTGTTGATGAATATCTTTGGCCCGTAGTGCAAAGATGAAGTTATTAGTATGATTATGAACATGAACTGTGATTTGGTATAACCATGATGTTTGATGTTTCAGGTAAAGACAGGTGATGAAAATATTCTTCGTCCTGGGTGCGAAGAAAAATTTATAGTCACAATTATGATTATGAGTTATTCATATGATTGTGGAAAGGAACTGTTGAGTGATGTTACATGGATAAAATATTGTTGGTGGATTTTTAACATGGAGAAGATAATAGACTTTATAGCCTATTTGACTCTTCTAATGGATTGCTCGTTCCGCTGCAACTATGGTTGAAATTTTTATCATTTACCATATGTTCTAAATCTCTGATATATTATTGATGAAGGCTATTGATAATTTAATTATCTTTAGTCATGATATTCTTTACTGAGCTAGTTGTGCTCACCCTTTTGCTTCACAATTCCTTTCAGGTAATAAGAGTGTAGCTGGGTCGAGCGAGGGTAATGAGGAAATAGAACGGTGGTCTCTAGCTGTGGATGTTCTCCCGAAGTAGTATAGAAAAGTTCATTTAGTAGTTATATTTGGTGAAGAAAATAGGGTGAGGCGAACCCAACGTTGGAAGGGTGTTTTGCCACTATAATACAAGATGTCTAACGACATACAACCTCGTGTCATCATAAGACATGATTGTGCACATCCACTTGCCGAGTATATCTACAAGCACTACTTATATAATCTTGGTGTTTGTTTGAAGTATAATTCTCAGTTAGATACAGTGGAGATAATGATAAGTCAAGAGAAGACTCACCATTGGGAAGAATATGATAGTAATCTTCTCGTTTTTCTTTGGGGTCTATTGGGTCAACCAAGGATAATTCTGTGGCCATATGATATCTATCATAACCTAGACGCATGGCCTCCCATGTACGAAGGTTTCCTTGAGCACTTCCCAAAGATTCTAGTTTCTAAAACAGTTTTTGACTGTACCTTTATGTAAGGTACCTTTGTGAGGTGCTGATACATGATGGTGTCCAATGTCACATTTGGTATATATTTGTATCCAAACTCACAGCATATGTGTTGTTGTATTTTGCATGACAATTGTTGTAATAAAGTTGTAGTTATTTTCTGTACCATGTATTTGGCGACTCAGAATAGGTTGGGTGGAATGAACCTATTTTGGGGTTGTTACAAAACTTCAGTTTCTGGTGTAATTTTTAATTCTAACATAAGCACCTATTTATAGGAAATTGCTTAGAACACCAAAGCAGAAAATTTATTAAAATAATATTATTTATAATAAAATTTCCTTAGCACACGTTTGAATCTGAATTCAGCAATTTAACACATGTAAGTGGGGCCCACCAAAGTGTAAAAAATATTTTTCTTAAATAAAACAATTAAAACTTCCAAAAATCAATTATTCTAGAACTTCAGAACTTCAATAATTCATAATAAATAGCCCTTTTATCAGAAAAATTTGAACCACATGTTTTTTTCATAGGAAATTCCATTCTCTACAAATTTGCAGAAGAAAGTTTTTCTAAATTCCAAATAAAAATTGACCGAAATTCACAAACGGACGATTTTACAGGCTATAATCAGATTTCAGTCAAGAAATAGGGTCCACCGACATACAAAATATGTGTTAATCATTTAATGCAACAAAAATACTCTTCCTCCTCATATACTCATATATCCCACATTCATTATAAAAATATCATCATTATTATATTATTAAAATATAATAATATATTTAAATAAATTATTTTATGAGAAAAAGATAAAATATTAATTTTCAACAATTGTCACATTAAAATTTTCTCCATCTATATCCACATAAAATGAATATTTTCCTTATCATATAAATTAATAATTAATTATTCACGAATAATATTACAGAATCACAATACTGACAACCAGACAGTTCCCTGGAAAGAGGGGGCTTTCCAATAAGGATCTCTCCTTACTGGCGCGCAATTAGATGACCAAACCTCTCCTTAGACAGAACTTTCTAGACATTGTCAATAATGTTATCTAATAATATTATCCAAATAATATGAATTATTGATCCGATAATGAAAAATACTGTGCCGTGATAATTATTGAAACAACAATAATATAAAATATCAACGTAGTAATTATTGAATCAATAAAATAAAATATTGAACAGTAATTACTGTAATAATTATTGAGTAATGCCTTCTTACGAAAAAAAATTATCATGCTTCATGAATAGTACTCGTGAATAGTAACTCGTACATTGTAATTCATGAATAGTAACTCGTGAATAGTAACCCATGAATAGTAACTCGTGAATAGTAACTCATGAATAGTAACTCATGAATAGTAATGATAAAAAATTGAATACTTTTATTTCATAAAATTCGGGGTCTTACAATTAAGCAATAAACACAAACCATAATAGAAAATTCAAGAATAATCACAATAATCAATAGAGAAGCATACTAAAAATAAATTATGCAATAAGCTCCATTGTAATATTCAACAAAAGATTTAGTTCATGATTATTGAATTAAAACTAAGAATCCACAATTGAATAAACATTAAAAGACAAAAATAAGAGTAGGGTAAAGAATAAATCTATTGTCAGCAAATCTCCATCTTCATCAAGCTCCTGCAATTGATCTTCAATGATCTCCAAGTTGCATCAATCTCCAAAACTAATAAGAACTAAGGTTTTGTCCTAATATACTCTAATCTAATCTAATGAAATCCTCTTCCCCTAATCCCTCTTATTCTCTTCCTTTTATATGCCTCTTTATATGTCTTTAAGTCCCCCTGGAATTCCTTGAATCAATCCGCTTGAACCAATCCTTCTTGAACTCAAATTCTGAAGAAAAAAAACTACTTTTTTTGCGCGTACCCCCGCCCCGGCAAAGTTTTTCTATTGGCTAGGCCCACCCCAGCGGGCTAGTATTCTGTTTTTAGGCTTGTACCCCTGCCCCATCGGACTTTTTTATGTAAAATGTCCGCCCCGGCGGACATCCTTTTTTGGAAATTTTCTACTCTGACGTCCTTTGGGAAAATGGTCATAACTTCTTCGTCTGAACTCCGATTCTGATGATTCAAGATGTTTCGGAAAGAGGAGACGTAGATCTACAACTTTTATTCTATGAGTTTTTCAAAATAAGGACTGGAGCAATTCTAAAATTGGCTCTGAAGTGGCTACTATATAAATAGCAAGCCGAAAATGCTAATCTAGCAACCCCAAACGTCGATACAAGCAACTTTTGTCCCAATTTCTACAAAACAACATAAAACATGCATAAATAAACACAAACACTTAAAAAATTCCAAAAGATTAAGCTCAAATGCACTCAATTAATGAGTATAAAACCCACTCATCAATACCCGATTATAAAAATACAATAATACTCGTGATTTCATAGTAGTACACAGTATTCCAAATAGCACACAATATTTCACAGTGATTCATATTATTTATTCTTACGTAAGAAGTCACTCAGTCTTTTATTCAATAATTGTCACAGTAGTTATTGCACAGTAACTCATATTATTTGATATGATATAATTATACCAATTGGAAGTATTGTGAATCTATGTTAATAATTGTGAATAATTATTGAAATTTTGAAAATGTATAAATAATTGATGAATAAAAGGTGTTGAATAAAGATAAGTATGTTATACAAATGTTTGTTCAATTTATTATTTTTACAAAAGTAAGTCTGACATGACTTGCCGATACTCTACTTTTTCTAAAGTAGTTTGGACCACAACTCAATTATTGTTACAACGTGTACAAGTTGGTTTAATTTTCTCTGTGGGACCATAAATTCCACTACCATTATTATATACCTCATTTGGTTATTTTGTTAAAGCGGGTGTTCTAATTGTTTACTAAATTTTTAGTATAAATAGGTTACCCGGCTGAACAACTAAACACACACCATCACTACACTAAAAATATAAAATTCTTTTACTACAATATTGTGAGTATTTCTATTGAGTGTAATGTTACTCCAAGTGTAGATAAGGAATGCAAGCATTGTTTAAGTTGATTAATTTCACAGAAAGCAGAATCAAGTCACATGCTAAGGAAATAAAAGTGTAGTTGAGACTAGTAGAGAGAACATGGGTATAAAGTGATGTTTCAAATTAGTTAAAATCCTAATCAAATTATGAAACGGTATGGCATAATAATTGTATTGAGAACTTAAATTGTGTGTGACATATTTTATACATCATTTAATAGTTATATTTGGTGAACCAAATAGGGGGATGCGAACTCGATTTTGAAAGCGTCAAAATGCACTCCATTAGAATGAGGAGGACATAAATCTTCTCGTGTTCCTTTAGGGACTTGAAATATTTGCTGCTGTATTTTATATGGCATTGTAATAATTTTGAGTATGAATATTGTCGTATTATATACGTAACAATATTTGAATTGAAACTTGCAGTATATGTGTTGTCGTATTTTACACGACAGTTGTTGTATAAATAAAGTTATCCGTAGTGTTGTTTCTGGCGACCCCAAGATGGGTTGTGTAGACCTATTTTGGGGGCGTCTGTGGTATTTTTTATTAAGATTTAAAAGGATTTTGATCCATGTATCCATAAAATAAAAATAAAAAGAGGTATTACTAGTTGTAAACAATTGTGTGTTAGCGTAGTGTAGTTTTGACTTGTAAGAGAGCTAACTTTCAACTCTGTATTTCCTTTCTTTTTTGGTCATCCACAAACACTAAAAATTAGATTTGGAATGGAATTGAACATTTGTTGGACTGAAGAGTGACACCCACTCTGCGAGTTGAGATTGGAGTTTTTTTAGGAGAGAAAAGTAAAGAAAATTAAGGAAAACATAGGCTACTTTCCTGAAAAAATTTTCTTCTCAAAATTAAGATTGGGAGAAAAAGGAAAACTTGATTTAGTAATAATTTCATAATATTAACTTTGTCATTAAATTCTTTTCTTCTCAACTCTCATACAAGATTGGAGAAAATATTCTTTTCTTCTCAACTCTCATATAAGATTGGAGAAAATATATCAAATCACTTTCTTTTCACTGTATAAACTCTCAAACAAGACTAAAGAAAACTATCTCATTCTCTTTAACTTTCTTTTCTTCTCTTTTCTCTAACTTTTTTTCTTTTCTTCTCATTAAAAACCAAACCCACTGTAAATTCAGCAAAATTCATGATGGATGCAAGGCTAAGCTCACTTGCAATGTGTCTGTTTTAGCCAGCTGGGCTCTGCCCAAAATAAGTGGAATAAAAGGACAACATCCTTCCTGGAAGTGGTTAGCATGAAGTTTATTTTTGGGTAAGTTGGTCAATTGGCCAATAGAGTACTGACACACAGGCGATGTTCTATGTGTGTCAGCATTCTATTGGTTAATTAACCAACTTATCAAAAATTAAACTTCATGCTAACAGGATCCATCCTTTCCTTTCTTTCACATTTTCAGAGGTGGCTAGCATGAAGTTCATTTTTGGATAAGTTGGTTAATTGGCCAATACTGACACGCGGGCGAGGCTCTATGTGTGTCAACATTCTATTGGTCAATTGACCAACTTACCCAAAAATAAACTTCACGTGTCAATGAATACATGGTTTTAAAATTTGGACTAGATCGTCCGTTCAACTGGTTAAAATCATAATCGGGTTGACATTTCGGTTCGAATTAAACCAATAAGCTAGTTTTGGTCAAAATCCGGTCGAACTAGTGGTTCAACCGGTAAAACTAGTTAAGTTGACAAGTGAATTGGTTTAAAAAAATTTTAAATATTTTTGTGCCAATTTTTTTAATATTAAAATTAATCATTTTTCGTAATATTATAACTCAACTTTATTATATTTTACTCCCTCCATTCCTAAATAAGTGACGTTTTGAAAAGTTTCACACTTATTAAGGAAGTCATTTATGTAAGGTTTTAAGCCCAGAAATGTGACAACCTGGAAAATCGGATTGTCTAAAAATTAAGTTTAAAGAATTAGTTATTAATAAAATGAATTTTTATTAATAATATTATTTGCTATGTGTTTATTAATCATTCTAGAACCTAGGATGATTATAATACGGGAGGATTCTAGCTACGAGCTAGACTGAACGAGTAAGAATTTTGAAGACGAAAATAAAAAAAATTCAGGAATAAAATTATTTCCGAGGAAAAAGATGAAATAGACACTATTCACCTGACGAAACCCTAAGGGTTAGGGTTTGAATAACCTAAGCCTTTCTAAGAGTTCGGTATGTCGAAATGACATTCCGTCGAAAGATTTGACGATAATATATCGTGAAAAGTTAAGTAAGCGGATAAAAGTTTTTCTCGAAAAATGTGCAGAAATCAAACGAAATAAAAATAGCGAAAAGTATTGTTATGTACTTTTCATTCGTTTAACTACGTTAGCGAAAAACGTGAAGGAAAACGCGTATCGTCAAAAAATGTTTTTCAATTTTTCGGAGTTCCGAAGAATGCGTAAAAGTTAATCTGTAAAGGAAAGACAAAATATCCAAAAATATTTGGATTTCGAGAATCGCAAATTTTAAAACTGTCAGACGAATTCCGCAAGACGGAGGCACGAAACTTCCAAGAGAAGCTTCGTAAATAGTAAGGAGGTTTAGTAAGGAGGTGTGAATAGTAAATTTGGGGGTGAAATAACTATTTTACCCCTAGCCTTGGTTTTCTATAAAAGGAGAGCCTTAGCTCATTTGTTGGTGATTTTTAAAATCACCAACACTTGAGAGAGATAGAGAGAGTTCGGATGAGGGAGAGAAAGGAAAAGAAAAAGCTAGCCCGAATGCAAACTTTGTCCAACGGAAGAAGATTAAAGAAGAAAGGTAATCCAAAACCTAGTCTAATATAAATTTTCTTTAAGTTTTATATGATAAAAACATAGCTTAATGAAAAGTGAAGTAAAAGATGTTAAGAATGATCTTCATATGGTTGAAATCATGAAAAAACGAATAAGTAAAGAATTAGAAGTTTAGTTTATAAATTTTTTAAGGAAGTATGAAGTTTGTAATGAATTTGAACGATCCGAATGAATCATATGAACGATTCCATGAAATAAGTAAGGAATGGTGTCTTATAACACCAAATTCTAAGAAAAAGTGAAATCGTTATCAAAATATCGATTAAAAATGAAGAACAAACGAAGAACGCGAAGAACACACAAAGAACATGAAGAACGTTGTTGATGGACAAATTTAAAACCATCGTAGTTATAACTTTTGTTGATGGACAAGTTTAAAACCATCGCGTATAAGTTAGTTGCTTATTGCTTGGTTAGTAACGGTAGAGACGTTCATGAAGAACTGATTAAACTTAGCTATAACGAAGTTATGGGGAAAATCTCGTAAAAGACGAACGAGAAGTAGAAAGTATATAAATGAACCTGAAGGTGTAGGGTTTCATAAGAAGGTAAGAGAACGTAGAAAACATGAGTCGTGGACTCAAGAATGAACGAGTTCTGAGTTCGGATGACCGAATTACGGACGAACGAACGATGAACATTAATAACATAAAACGAGCGAATGGTATGTTAACGGATTCAGAATAAATTTCTGTCCAAAGAATGTTGAAGTATGTGATGAGAGTAAAAAAATGGCTTTGGAACGACCTTGTTCCGAGTTATAACGAAGAAGTTATGAGATTGTGAAGTAAGCGTTTCAAATATGTTCAAGACTTAGAAAAAATTTCTGAGTTTAAGAACTGGCGTCGCAGCGCCAGTTATGCTTTGGAAAGTGGCACCGCAGTGCCAGTCGAGGGAGGAAGGTACTTGTAAGTGAATAACAAAGGAACCAGCGCCGCAGTGCCGGTGCAGGACAAAGCACAGAGAGAAGCTTTAAATTGCTCAACTCCTGGGGGAAGTGTAAGGAAAGATAAAGAACATATAG
This sequence comes from Panax notoginseng, assembly GCA_016801055.1. Classification (NCBI taxonomy): domain Eukaryota; kingdom Viridiplantae; phylum Streptophyta; class Magnoliopsida; order Apiales; family Araliaceae; genus Panax; species Panax notoginseng. Next base: position 36,435,411 of record CM029021.1, read on the forward strand.
TTCATATAATCAAGTGATTTAAACCTTTAGTAAAGGTTGAACGGAAAGATTAAACAGGATTAAAAGACAAAGAATGTAAACGCAACGCAGTTGTGATGAACAAATAGTCTTAGCATACAACGAACCGTATGGCTTCGACATTAAGAAAGAATAATGAACGTGGGGTTTATGTGATGGATAACGAATGAAAGCAATTAAAACCTTGGGTAAAGGTTGAATGAGAGATTAAGAGTGGAGCAACGTGAACGCATAATACGTAAACGATCCTCGTGAATCGTATTTGCGTCGGACGAACGTTCCAAATATACAATGGTTATATGACTTAGACGTTGATGAAAGTAATAAGTAAGATATGTGTGACACCCCCAAATCCGGGTACTTCAATTCCCACGGGATTTGGTGTTCACTATCCAAACATTATGTATCTATCTACCCATAATAAATGAAAAACCAAAAATAGATAGAAATAAATCCTCTTCTTATGGAGTTACAACATCTGAATGTAAATACATCAATCCCAGGTCATACTAAACTTAAATCTCAAATGCGGAAACATAAAAAAAATAATAAGTCTTACACAACTTTAACATAAGTCTGAAATATAAATACATCAAATAAATAAAAATTCTTCATCACTTATTAATTTTGCCCTTGCCTTTGCTAGTAGAAGGCTCGTCGGACCTTTCGTTCTTAACTATAATGTTATTATTATACAAGAGTGAGCACGATTTGCCCACAAGTATAATAATATAACAATAAAATAATAATATGCGAATGAATCAAAGACTTCTGAAATAAGAAAACTCAGCTTTTGAATCAAGAATGAATAACAAGAATCAAAAGAACTTCTGAGGATCATAAGACCTTGAACTATGTCCTAGGTTGATAGACTCCATGGCACGCTTGCGTGAGGTGGTCGCCGCCCCGATCGTTTCTAGCAAAGTTGTAGGATGGATTACTTGCAACACCTTAACCGCTCACCTATATGTAGACGGTAATCTTGGTACAATTGCTCACGTTCAGAAATTTGCGTTGAATGGACACCAACGACACCTTGACCCCTCGCTTATATTAAAGCAGTAATCTCGGTACAATCGACGATTGATGCGGTAGAAGACGCCACACACAACTATGAATTGTTGTATGATAAGTCAAATTGAATCTCAAAGAAATAAATAAGAAAAAATACTTAGGAATTCTTCAAAGAACCAAAAGTAGAGAATAACCTCACAAATCTATTGAATAATGAATAATGTGTTTGATTACATAACTTGGACCCCTATTAATATTACTCCAAACGATCCAAATCCTAATAACAATAGGAACAAATTATTCGAATCCTAATAGGAATAACAATCCAAGTTAAAATTGGAATTGAAATTTTAACTAAATAAAAATTCTAATTATAATAGTAAAAAAAAACTAATTAAAATCCTTGTCGCGTTTGGACTTTTGTTGCCGCGTGAAGCCACTGAAATTCTTCCACCAATTGGACATTACCGAAATAAGGAAAGTGAAATAATTGTTGTTGCACCACTTTCCAATTTGCAAAAGTAATGTGATGATTCTTAATTGTTGCTGCACCAATTTCCAATTTGCAAAAGTAATATGATAATTATTACTGCATGTAGGCCCACGTACATATTGTCTAATATGGTAATATTGAAAAGTCTTTGCTAAATAATATTTAATTCGTGGGCTTTACTAGAATGATCAGAATTGGGCTTGTATCAAATTGACCCAAATTTGTGTCTCATCCTTCTCTTTGAATTTTCTTGCGTTATCTTCAGCCCAAATATTTTGGATCAATCCATTGAGATCTTATTTGAACCTCTTAGTTCTAGCCTTACTTGATTCCCACGTCCTTTTAGTCTTATTTGAGTCTACGCATGCCATGTTCTCATCATTCCTCTCCTTTTGAAAAGGATTTGTTCTCAAATCGTCACCTACATCAAACGGACTTAGATCAGTAACGTTAAATGTGGCACTAATATTATACTCACCTGGTAAATCCAATTTATAGGCATTGTCATTGATACGCTCAAGAACTTGAAATGGACCATCTCCCCTCGAAAGCAATTTCAAACGTCTTTGAACTGGGAATCTTTCTTTCCGCATTTGTAACCACACCCAATCTCCTGGCTCAAAGATCACTTGATGTCGTCCCTTGTTTGCGTGCTTAATGTACTGTTCTGTTCTCCGTTCAATGTTTAGTCTGGCTTTTTCATGAATCTATTTAACAAGATCAGCCTTTTTCTTTCCATCCATGTTAGTATATTCAAAAATAGGTAACGGTGATAAATCCAACAGTGTCAAAGGATTGAAACCATATACAATTTCAAATGGAGAAAAATTAGTAGCAGAATGAACAGAACGGTTATATGTAAACTCAACATGTGGTAGACATTCTTCCCATTGTTTGATATTCTTTTTAATGATAGCCCGTAATAATGCCGACAAAGTCCTATTTATTACTTCAGTTTGACCGTCAGTTTGTGGATGACAAGTAGTAGAAAATAACAGTTTAGTACCCAATTTACACCACAAGGTCTTCCAAAAGTAACTTAAGAACTTTGTATCTCTGTCAGAAACAATAGTTTTAGGTATACCATGCAAACGCACAATCTCCCTAAAGAACAAATCAGCAACATGAGATGTATCATCAGTTTTATGACATGGAATAAAATGTGCCATTTTTGAAAATCTATCCATGACCACAAATATCGAATCATAACCATGCTTAGACCTAGGTAAACCCAACACAAAGTCCATAGACAGATCAATCCAAGGTTCATTAGGAATAGGCAATGGTGTATATAATCCATGGGGTTGAACACGAGATTTAGCTTGACGACAAGTAATACATCTATCATAAATTCTTTCCACATCTCGTTTCATATGTGGCCAATAAAAATGTTCTTTCAAAACAGCAAAAGTTTTATCAACGCCAAAATGTCCCATTAAACCACCCCCATGTGATTCCCTAACCAACAACTCACGCAAAGAACATGCAGGAATACATAATTTATTTTCACAAAACAAGAATTCATCAATTCTAAAGTATTTACCCACAACATTCTTTTTACAAGTTTTAAACTCTTCACCGAAATCAAGGTCATTATCATATAACTCTTTAAATCGTTCAAACCCAAGCAATTTCGTATTAAGAGTATTTAACAAAACATACCTGTGAGACAAAGCATCTGCAACGACGTTCTCCTTACCTTGCTTATATCGAATAACATATGGAAATATCTCGATAAATTCCATCCATCGTGCATGCCTTTTGTTCAACTTGTGTTGTCCCTTCAAATATTTCAATGATTTATGATCGGTGTGGATCACAAACTCCTTAGGCCACAAGTAATGTTACAATGTCTCCAAAGCTCTAACCAAAGTGTACATCTCTTTGTCATATGTAGGATAGTTCAAAGCTGCCCCACTCAACTTTTCGCTGAAATACGCCACTGGTTTCCCTTCTTGCTCAACACAGCTCCAATCCCTAAACCTGAAGCATCACACTCAATCTCAAAAGTTTTAGCAAAATTAGGTAAAATAAGTAAAGGAGCATTTGTTAATTTATCCTTTATCAAATTAAATACTTTTTCCTGTTCATCACCCCACTTAAAGCCCACACTTTTCTTGATGACCTCGATTAATGGTGCTATAATCTCACTAAAATTCCGAACAAAGCGTCGGTAGAAACTTGCGAGTCCATGAAAGCTTCGTACTTGACTCACATTGGTTGGACTCGGCCAATCCCGGATCGCTCGTATTTTCTCCTCATCAACTTGGACTCCTTGTGAACTCACAACAAAGCCAAGAAACACAATTCTATCCGACAAAACGTGCATTTTTTCATGTTAGCAAATAACTTTTCTTTCCTAAGTACATCTAAAACAGATTTTAAATGCAATGCATGATCTTCTAAGTTTTTGCTATAAATCAAGATATCATCAAAATAAACTACGACAAATTTTCCAATGAACGGACGCAAAACATGATTCATTAATCTCATGAAAGTGCTCGGTGCATTAGTTAAACCAAAAGGTAATACTAACCATTCATAAAGACCACATTTAGTTTTAAACGTTGTTTTCCACTCATCACCCTCTTGCATTCTAATTTGATGATAACCACTTTTTAAATCAATTTTTGAAAATATGCAAGACCCATGTAATTCATCTAACATGTCATCTAAACGAGGAATGGGATGTTGATATTTTACCGTAATGTTATTTATCGCTCGACAATCGATGCACATCCTCCATTTTCCATCCTTTTTTGGCACTAGAATCACCGGAACTGCACACGGACTCATACTTTCTCTCACGAATTCTTTCCCCATTAGCTCGTCAACTTGCCTTTGTAACTCCTTCGTCTCTTCGAGATTACTCCAATAAGCCGGACGGTTTGGAATCATCGCACAAGGAATAAAATCAATTTGATGCTCAATTCCCTGAATAGGTGGTAGTCCATGAGGAAGCTCCTCGGGAAATATATCTTTAAATTCCTGTAAGAGAGATGAAACAACACTAGGCAAAGAATCATTAGCGTTAGTATTCAAAAGCGCCTCTTTATACCGAAGTAAAATCATAGGCTGTTTAGAAATAAGCTTTTCTCACATCACTCTTTTTTGCTAGTATATTTGTTTTTCTCTCATCTTTCTTTTTCTCTCTTTTTTTCTTCTTGATTTTTCTTTTCTTCACTCTCTTTTCTTTGTACATAATCTTTCTGCAAATGAATTTGATCTTCATGTACTTGTTGTGGTGGCAAAGGACGCAAAGAGATCTTCTTCTTGTCGTGAACAAATGAATATACGTTGGTGAACCCATCATGTTGAACCCTCCTATCAAACTGCCATGGTCTACCAAATAATATATATCCTGCCTGCATAGGCATCACATCACACAATATCTCATCAACATACTGACCAATAGCAAATGGAACTAACACCTGTTTGGTTACTTTAATGTCTGCATTATCATTGAGCCACTGCAAACGATACGGTTGCGGATGTTTGGTAGTAGGTAACCCCAATTTCTCCACCATCGTAGTGCTTGCCACATTTGTACAACTACCTCCATCTATGACTACACAACAAATTTTCCCATTCACAAGACATCGAGTATGGAATAGATTTTCTCGCTGTTTACTGCTCTCCTCCTTAACCTGCATACTAAGTGCTCTTCTTGTAACCAGAATTTCACCATGTATCGCATCCTCACCTATCTCCTCTAATGGTGGCATAGAATTGGTGTCACTATCTTCTCCCTCGGTCTCCACATCTCCATTGTCAAGCAATAACATTTTTCTCTGATTTGGACATTGGCTAGAAATATGTCCCCTGCCTTGACACTTGAAGTATACAATATCCCGATTACGCCCAAAAGAAGTTTGTTCAGTTTTACCTTGTATCTCTCGGCTAGTCGATCCTTGCTTCGGTTCCACCTTTGGTTTGATCGCAGTTGTCTTTTCCTCTCGCCTTGCCAAATTAGGTCTCCATGATGAACTAGCATTAGATTGTCCTCATTGTCCTCCTCACCTCTTGAGTTGTTTCTCTATCTTAGTAGCTATGTGGACCAGTTCTTCTAACTCTAAATAATGTTGTCGTTCAACCAAGTCTGCAATCTCCCAGTTCAATCCTGTCGAGAACCTAGCCATCGATGTTTCATTGTCCTCAATCAAGTTAGCCCGATCCTTCAACATCTCCATCTCCCTATAATATTCATCCACACTCCGACTTCCCTGTTTAACAGTTTGTAAACTACGAATGATCTCCCGTTAATAGTATGCTGGTACAAACCTCTTTTTCATGATAGCTTTCATCTCCACCCAAGTTGTAATGGGTCGCTCTTCACACCTTCTCTGATTGGCTGTCAACTGATCCCACCATATCAATGCATATCCAGAAAACTCCGTAACGGCCAGTTTAACTTTCTTAAGGTCTGAATAGTTGTGACAGTCAAAGATTCGCTCCATCTTGGTTACCTAATCTAAATAAGCCTCAGGATCTCCCGTGCCTTGGAAAGTTGGAATCTTCATTTTTATGCTATCCAAATTGCCATCTTCTCTGTCCTGACCTCTTCTTTCCCTAGAACCTCCGTGTCTTTGATATCGAAAATTAGATTCACGATCTTTCGCTGCACTAATATCCTCACCGTAAGGGTCTTCCTTTCTTGCGTCAGTTTGTTATGTCCTCATCTTGTTTTGCATCCCATGAGTGTTTTGGGATAGCTCAGCCATAGACACCCTCATCTCTTCTAATTGTTCTTGCACTTGCTCCATAGTCTTTCTCAATCTTCGATCCCATTCTTTATGCATTGCTTCCATCTGGAATTTCAATTCAGTTGTTGAGGGTTGTTCCTCATAAGTTCCTTTATCCTTCGAGTTAGACATATTTCCTGCAAAATAAGGGTTAGTAGAAAATAGTTTCCTCACCACTCTCTTACGTGTTTCGCTCGAATTAATGGTTCACTCGTGTATACTCTCAATAAATTAGCTTTTACCCTCGATTAATCTCACCACTAAGCCTTTTACCTCAAATATTCTCTCTAATAGGTTCTTATTGAATTCCCTACCAAAATTCTTGGTTTTACTAATCAATTCAAAATTACTTATCACGAAACAAAAATATATATGGTGTAACTATCAGAATACCACAAAATCACAGATCGATTGCCTTGTACTCCTCTTGTATGCTTTAGATTTATAAATTGTAGCTCCATTTCAGAATTGATGATGATGGAATGGTATGAAATCTTTGTTAGGATTTGATGATTTGATGGTGTGCTACAATTTTGGTTAACACAATGAAAATAGAATATGAAATTTTCTTCTTCTTTTTTCTTTTTTTTTATAATATATATTTCGACAGAAAATTAAAGATAAGTAACTTGCTAGAAAAGCTTAGCTTTGATACCAAATGATAGACTCCACGGCACGCTTGCGTGAGGTGGTCGCCGCCCCGATCGTTTCTAGCAAAGTTGTAGGATGGATTACTTGCAACACCTTAACCTCTCGCCTATATGTAGACGGTAATCTTGGTACAATTGCTCACGTTCGGAAATCTACGTTGAATGGACACCAATGACACCTTGACCCCTCGCTTATATTGAAGCGGTAATCTCGGTACAATCGACGATTGATGCGGTAGAAGACGCCATACACAACTATGAATTGTTGTATGATAAGTCAAATTGAATCTCAAAGAAATAACTAAGAAAAATAATTATGAATTCTTCAAAGAACCAAAAGTAGAGAATAACCTCACAAATCTATTGAATAATGAATAATGTGTTTGATTACATAACTTGGACCCCTATTTATACTACTCCAAACGATCCAAATCCTAATAATAATAGGAACAAATTATTCGAATCCTAATAGGAATAACAATCCAAGTTAAAATTGGAATTGAAATTTTAACCAAATAAAAATTCTAATTATAATAGTAAAAAAAACTAAAGAAAATCCTTGTCGCGTTTGGACTTTTGTTGTCGCGTGAAGCCACTGAAATCCTTCCACCAATTGGACATTACCGAAATATGGAAAGTGAAATAATTGTTGCTGCACCACTTTCCAATTTGCAAAAGTAATGTGATGATTCTTAATTGTTGCTGCACCAATTTCCAATTTGCAAAAGTAATATGATAATTGTTACTGCATGTAGGCCCACGTACATATTGTCTAATATGGTAATATTGAAAAGTCTTTGCTGAATAATATTTAATTCGTGGGCTTCACTAGAATGATCAGAATTGGGCTTGTATCAAATTGACCCAAATTTGTGTCTCATCCTTCTCTTTGAATTTTCTTGTGTTATCTTCAGCCCAAACATTTTGGATCAATCCATTGAGATCTTGTTTGAACCTCTTAGTTCTAGCCTTGCTTGATCCCCACGTCCCATTAGTCTTATTTGAGTCCACGCATGCCATGTCCTCATCATAGGTTGTCAAGTGTTTATACTTGAAACCTTTAATAGTCATAAGACTATGGACTCTTCTTCTCGTACTTAGGGGGATCAGCCATTAGTATCATATTGTGCACAATATCTTAACGATAAAGCATAATTAATCCTCTATAACAAGGTTGTTCATCTCAGTTTGACATTGGAGTCCGTACCAAAGGAAGTTTGGTTTGGATAAGCTCAATAATGGTTCTAAAATTTAGAACGTTCATCAACTATGGACTAGTTGAATCAATAATGATTCACTAGTCTTACAAGGTTCAACAATAATTTATATTTAATTTGAATAATAAAGTTCAAGATGTATACAATCGAATAAGTATTGTATAACAAGAATCAAGCTTTTAAAGAATGATAACATTTAATATGAAATCTTGAATTGAACAATAATTAACAAGATAGAATAAGGAACTTGCTTTATGTAAAGAAACAAAGTTTAGGAACTTACCTCGTGCGTAGGCTAAACGATTACTACTTCCGTTCACCACAAGTCCTACACACATACTGTGACACCCCCAAATCCGGGTTACCTGACCCCCGAGTTTGGTATTCACGATCCATAATATAATACCAATTAACTACCCATTCATATATAAATAGGATTACATAAGTCATTAACATATATTGTTAATACATAAGTCCCAGGTCCACTAACCTTAACATTACAGAAATACCCCTTTAGATATACAAAAAGGGTTTACAATACAATATAACATAATAATATTGTTCATCATAACTAATTTATAACTATGCCTTTTCCCTTGTTCTTCTTAGCAGCACCTTCTGCAACTTCGTCCCTAGCTGAAAAGTTTTATTTATAGCAAGGGTGAGCAACAAGTTTGCCCCGCAAGTTAAGACATATAATAAAGGTATAGAAATCAATATCAATTGTTCTAACATTCTCCGTAACAATAATCTAATAATGAAAGAGGACAACCCTTTCAAGATTTTCTACGATATTCAATGAATAATCAAGAATTAATTCTACGCAATTACAAAGTGGAATGTTTTCCATATTTATGCTGAGCGATCACACTAGATCTGGAACTTATTTTTCTTGGGTATCTATCAAAAATTTACTTTGATATATACGCATGAGTATCAGATAACCATAAAGATTAAATCATACCCCTCTGCAAGTACTTAGAGCCTGCCAACTCCTTGTACCCATATACGACCTAAAATGTTCCCTTTTTATAAAAAATTGTTCTTCTCAGTCTCAGAATCAAGATTTTGATTTAACAACGAAATACTGTGATTTCAAATTCTATCAATAACAATTGATTTCTCTTCTCGTATTTATCAAGTTCTAACAAATGTTCGTCTAGCCAAAATAATTAGCTAAGACATTTCTCAATATAATTTTGACAATAAACAAGAATTATCTGTACTGTTAATATTAGTTTCTGCAGATATAAATATCCAACAACAATAATTCTACGAATATATATTTTTCAAATCAGTAATTCAATTTGAATTTTAATCATGCACTAACTGCGAATAATCAACAATAAATTCTCTGGACATGGTATAATTATCAATAATTAACCATTAAAATAATTAAATGAATATAACTCAAGGTTGAGTTAAGAAACTTGCCATTCGCGTTGATTACAGCTACACAATATAATTAATTGCATTCGTAAGACCTATAATCAACAATGACGGTCTCACAATTAGCATAATATTTTATAACACGTAACACTGTATTTTACAGTCAAAGTTCTCCTAGACACATTACCACATAGTCACATTAGTGTTTATAACCTATATTAAACACTTAATAAGTCTAACTAGTTCGGCCTGGTTGGACTTCGGTCCATTCTCGGTGTTCTGGTCACCCTATCCGACAATTAACACATTGATTGTCAATTAAACTTGGTCTCTAAGCTTCAATATTATTTTAGATAAGTCAAATATCGTTTATAATATTTTTCGGAAGCTTTTAATAATTTATAAATAATTATTATAATTTATAATAATTTTTTAGACACTTAAATCATTTTTAAATGATTTAATTATCAAATAATCTTATTATCATTAATATTTAATATTATAAAAATATTAATGTTATATTTGTCAAAATATTAAAGTTATTGTTAATAACTTAAAATATTTTTAAATCATCAATATTCTACTTAAATGATTTTTAAATCATCACCATTAATATTTAAATATTAATGTAATTATTATCAAAATATTAAAAGTCATTAATTATAACTTAAAATATTTTTAAAATATTTTTCTCACTTATAAATGATTTTTAAATCAATAAAATCATTTTTAATTCATTTATTTAATATCATAATTAAATAAATCTAATATCATTAATATTAATTTATTAATGAGAATTCTCCAAAAATATTAAAAATTATATTTTATTATTTAAAATATTTTCTAACACTTTATTCTTATTTAAAATAATTTTTAAATCATTAAAATCATCTGTAACTTATTTATTTAATTTAGTAATTAAATAAATCTAATATCATTAATATTAAATTATTAATGAAAATGCTCCAAAAATATTAAAAGTCACATTTTATAACTCAAAATATTTTTAAATACATTATGCATATTTAAAATGATTTTTTATAATATTAAATCATTTTTCTCTAATTTATTTAATACACTAATTAAATAAATTAAATACTTTTAATATTTAAATAATTATAAATATTAAAGAAAAGTATTCAAATTGGTCAAAAATTATTTTTCATAATTTAAAATAATTTTTAAAACTATTTTTAGTAATTTTTAGAATTTATTTCTATTTTTAAATAATTTTCAGAATATTCAGAAAATAAAAATTAAATAAACCGTCGCTAATAGCCTATAGCGACACTTAGCGTCGCTGTTGGTGTTCTTGAGCTCAAGAACACTGACAGCTTCGTGTTTAGCATGCCATGTTTGACCATGATTCATTATCTATGTAATACGTTTCTGGGCTATCTTGAACCGTGATTGTGTAGTGTTTATGTAACACTACAACGAGTAATCATTAACAGAGTCATATCATATCAAGATAGCAAGATTTAGCCATCTAAACAACCTGTCAGACAGTACTTGGGTTTTCTGGGTAACCCAGAAACCCAGGCAGTCTCTTGGTACCACCTTCCAGCCCATTTAATCGTATGTTCCTTTAATAATTCATGTTGTTTGATGGTTCGAAGTTATAGTCCATGTGTCATAGAACATTTATAAATCAACATATTGGTCTAGAAACAAAAAGATCAAAAGTTACACTTTGGTCAAACAATGTCAGAAATTCTGCTCATACCATTTCTGGGTTTTTTCCAGAAACGTATTTCGTGCTCAACTGGCCTACTTTGACCATATGTTACTTCGATTCTACTGATTATTTACACGATATAAAACTATGGATTTATAGTCTACATAACCAGATAAACGTATGTCACAACAACAACATCATAACATTAAAAACCTGACAGATCAAGAAGCTTAAAAACCTTGTCAGACTCTGTTTCATAGGTTCTGGGCTGCCCAGACTTTAGCCCAGTCAACGTCGGTCAACAGGTTTTGACCTTAAATAACTTCGAATCCAGACATCTAATGGCTATAAAACCACTTTCAGATGAAAGACAACATACCAAACTATAGATTCCAAACATTAAACAACAAAAACCATAAACACATAAAGATTTAAGGTGACTTACATTTGATTGTCAGACCTCTTAACTGTTCTTGGACATATTTTGAAAAATGCGATTTTAAAGCATTTTGATGCTATGGATCTATGTTATATCAACATAGATCATCATATAACATCCTCTAGCACTGATTTAAATACTTAAACAGAAAATTTTTCTTAGCAACAAAGATCAAAAATAAAAGTAGGTTTTATACCTTTCTTGAACAATCTTTGATTCTTGCTCTCCAAATCTGATCTAGGTGATCAAGTGGGTGTTTATGGAACTGATTTGCCTAAGAAATTTAGTATGCTAAGAGAGAGAGAGAGTTGGTGAGAGCAAGTTAGCAATTTTGCAAAATATGAACACTTTCTCTCTCCCAATCTTTATATATTGTGATATGAAGTTGTTAGATGTAATGTGCTGTCACTAAGAGGCTGAATTGGCTGAGATTTTAAGTCACAAATGTCAAAATAGTTGGTGACCAACTAAAGTTAAGTCAAAATTGCAAGTTAACTTTCTAAAATAAACAAAAGGGCATTATTTGTCATTTCTAAAATACAATTAATGGCATTCTTGTCCAATGCACAAACCCTTAGGGTTTAGGGTTTGGGTTAGGATTTAGGGTTTAGACCCTTTAGGGTTTAAACCCTTTAGATTTACAATTTAATTTTCAAAATTTTCAAATTTCGGTTTCCAAAATTGAAAATTACTAATTCCAAATTACAATTAGGATTCGATAATTATATAATATTTCCTAATCATAAAATTTAACCTTGCTAATTAGGATTAATATTCCTAATTAAAATTGCTTAATTTAGCAATTAGGGTCAAAATGGTCTTTAGGGTTTATAACCCACGAATTAGGGTTTTAATAAGAAAAATAAATTTTCTAAATTACAATTAGGGTTTGTAAAATAGAAATTAAGATAACAAAAATATAATTAGGGTTTTCTAATCATATTTAAGTTTAATACCCACATTAGGCTTGCCAATTAGAATTAGGGTTTCCTAATTTAGGGTTTAGAATTCCCGAATATGAAATTAGGGTTTTCCCGACTTTCGATTAGAGTTTCTAACGGTACGTTATGGTTTCTAATCCTGAGATTAGGGTTTCTAATCTCTTATTAGGTTTTATTAATTTCAAACCTTATCCGATCAATCATTGATCAATAAATTTCTTCGGTACAAACACAAACTCATTAAAATAATTATTTTAAGTATATTCTCTATCGAATCCCTTTCCAGAAATTAGGGTTAGGGTTTCTAAAGCTGTTAAGCGCAATTCTACTCTAATTTTATTAGTCAATACACAAATTGACTTTCTCGATACACGTATCACCGATACTTGTCACATAAATGATAATTAATATTAATATTAATAATAATAAAAAATTATTCGCAAATTTTTAATTATTCGAAATCTCGGGTTATCACATTCACCCCTCCTTAAAAGGATTCCGTCCTCAGAATCACTGCTTTCTTATTCTCTACAATCTTTTAAAGTTGTAACATCAATTCATTTTTATCAACCCAATATTAATTTGTGTCTCAAATTCTAACCTGTGGCTTGAATCTATAAAAGAAAACAGTTCACAGAAATATCTAACTCATATTACTCGCGTAATTAAATTCTAAACGAAATCATTACCTATTGACGCCTCCTGAGTAGCCACTGTATCCTGCGCTGTCATGTTGAATGTACAGGCTGTTGGTCTTCCTGGCTGTGTAGGTCCTCGAATCGCCAAGGTTCCACCACCGGGTCCCTTGTTGACACTTTCCTTTTCTGTATTCTTCTTCGGACAATTTCGAACGATATGATCAATCGATCTGCATCCAAAGCAACCTTGAATTTTCTTCGGACTGGGGCAATTGGGTGACATATGCCCCTCTTGTCCGCAGTTATAGCAAACTCCCTTCTTCTTCAAGCAAACTCCAGCATGATTCTTCCCGCAAGTTGCACATGGCTCCCTTCCTTTCCTATTATCTTCTGTCTTACCTCCTCATTGGGTATTCTCACTCCACTTTCTCTTATTAGGTATTAGGGTTACTTCCACCACTGCTTCCATCGTTATTTGTCTTCTTCATCTTATCTTGATGAAATCGAGGCGCAGCTTCGCTCCCTCCTTCAGCAATTAATGCTTTCTCCATCAAGGCCGCAAACGTGTCGATCTGCAATACTGCTACCTTGTTGTATATTCCCGACTTCAATCCATTCTCGAATCTTCTCGCCTTTCTTGCTTCTGTGTCCACCTGATGAGGTGAAAATCTTGCCAACTCGTTGAATTTGGCAGCGTATTCTGAAACATACATATTCTCCTGCTTTAGTTCTAGAAACTTGACTTCCATTCTGGATTGCATACTCGACGAGAAGTAGTTCTCAAAGAACAACTCCTTAAATCTTTTCCATAACACCACTTCTGTACCAGCTCTCACTTGGTTCGTCCCCCACCAGTAATTAGCTTCTCACTTCATTAAGTATGTCGCAAAAGCTGTCTTCTACTCTTCCGCCACTCGCGCAATGACGAATGCTTTCTCCATCTCCTTCACCCAAGTTTGGGCTTCAATCGAATCTGTGGTTCCTTTAAATTCAGGCGGTCCCACTGCTTTAAAGTCTTTAAAATTTGCTAATCTTTCAGCTGGCTGATTCCTCGCTCTTCCTCTTGCAGCTGGAGCTCTATTCTCCATAGCTTCGGCTATCATATTTGCAAAGTTTTGCATCGGGTCAGCTTGACCTCCTTTATTATTCACCAACTGTTCTTCTCGTTGGTTTCGATTCTGTCGTCTAGGCGGCATGATCTGATTTAAATAAAAATCTTATATTAATTCTCATTCTTTACACAAATTCTTAACACAATAAGAATTCAACACATAATTCTCATGTAATTGCATATTTATTTAAATAGCACATAGTACTTATAGTACTTAACATATTTACTATCCCTTTTTAAATCATATCAGGATTAACAACACAACTTTACACAAAAAGTTAATATTCTCCATTCTCACACAGTTATTACCAGTTCGTCAAACTTACCACACTTAGGAGTTCAGGAACTTGCCACAATTATATGAGTGTATGAACTTATCCTAGTCAGACCTTTGGCGTCCATTCGCTGAGGGGTTCAAAATATTTCATATAATTATGAGTCATTAACTTACCATAAGTATGAGTTTTAAGAACAAACAAATTAATCTTAATCTTATATTCATATAGAAAATAAGGATTTCATTCATACAAACATATATATATATATATATATATATATATATATATATATATATATATATATATATGCTTACACATCATTCTCAATATTACAACACTTAATATCATAAACTTCTACCCAAAAGATACTATTACATATATCTAAGTTATCTACCGACCACTCCCTTCACCAGTCTTCTTCTTGATGGGACACTTGCTGAATCCGTGACCCGTCTGTCCACATGAAAAATACTTCCTCAAATTCGGCTTAGGACAATGCAGAGAAATATGTCCTTCCTGCTTGCAGTTAAAGCACACGTTCTTCCACATCATGCATTCTCCCGCGTGAGTCTTCCCACACTTACTACATGCTTACTTCTTCTTCGGGCTTGATTTTTCAGATTTAGGGCTGTCTTTTTCCCACTTTCTCTTCTTCTTGTCCTTCTTGCTGGTTCCTTCAGATGATCCACCACCTTCAGCCTTCATTCTGTCCACCTGTGCCTTCAGCTCGTTCCGTTCTTCAGTCATTTCACGTAATGCTCGCTCCGTCTTCCATAATTCCTCCAAGAGAAACACTTTGCTCCGGACTTCTTGAACCTCTGCAGATTCGTGATCTTGTTCTCCAACTTTGACCTTATTCTTTAACTCTACCTTAGCTGGCTCAGACTCTGCCTCCTCATCTCCACTCAGATATATCTTAGGATAATCGTCATGATCGCTCCCAAGATTAACCATTGGTTCATCTTCTCCCACCTTCTCAACTGATTCACTTTGTGCTGGCACCTCAGCCTTTGACACCGGTGCAACAGCCTCTAGCATCTCCGCACTCTTTTCACCTTCTCCAGACATCCTACAATCAATTTAAATAACTTGATTAGTACTTCACCAGTACAAAATTCTTACACTATGTGTCCACATATCTCACTATTGATGCACTCCGACAATCCCTCACTTAGAACTCTAAATGAGTTTTCACTATCTCGCGTACGGTTATAATCCTAGGGTTTTCCCCCACCTCACTTAAAGTTTATAACCTACGGTTCTTCTACTAACTGGTGACACCTTAGTCACTACAGCTCTGATACCAACCTGTGACACCCCCAAATCCGGATTACCTGACCCCCGAGTTTGGTGTTCACGATCCATAATATAATACCAATTAACTACCCATTCATATATAAATAGGATTACATAAGTCATTAACATATATTGTTAATACATAAGTCCCAGGTCCACTAACTTTAACATTACAGAAATACCCCTTTAGATATACAAAAAGGGTTTACAATACAATATAACATAATAATATTGTTCATCATAACTAATTTATAACTATGCATTTTCCCTTGTTCTTCTTAGCAGCACCTTCTGCAACTTCGTCCCTAGCTGAAAAGTTTTATTTATAGCAAGGGTGAGCAACAAGTTTGCCCCGCAAGTTAAGACATACAATAAATGTATAGAAATCAATATCAATTGTTCTAACATTCTCCGCAACAATAATCTAATAATGAAAGAGTACAACCCTTTCAAGGTTTTCTACGATATTCAATGAATAATCAAAAATTAATTCTACGCAATTACAAAGTGGAATGTTTTCCATATTTATGCTGAGCGATCACACTAGATCTGAAACTTATTTTTCTTGGGTATCTATCAAAGATTTACTTTGATACATACGCAGGAGTATCAGATAACCATAAAGATTAAATCATACCCCTCTGCAAGTACTTAGAGCCGGCCAACTCCTTGTACCCTATATTATGCATAATACTTAGCACCGCGCAATGGTCGAATATACGACCTAAAATGTTCCCTTTTTATAAAAAGTTGTTCTTCTCAGTCTCAGAGTCAA
This sequence comes from Panax notoginseng, assembly GCA_016801055.1. NCBI lineage: Eukaryota > Viridiplantae > Streptophyta > Magnoliopsida > Apiales > Araliaceae > Panax > Panax notoginseng. The sequence continues at coordinate 36,452,090 of CM029021.1, forward strand.
GATTTTGATTTAACAACGAAATACTGTGATTTCAAATTCTATCTACTTATCGATCTAGCCGAAACAATTGGCATCGATCTATCAATAACAATTGATTTCTCTTCTCGTATTTATCAAGTTCTAACAAATGTTCGTCTAGCCAGAATAATTAGCTAAGACATTTGTTAATATAATTTTGACAATAAACAGGAATTATCTATACTGTCAATATTAGTTTCTGCAGATATAAATATCCAACAACAGTAATTCTACGAATATATATTTTCCAAATCAGTAATTCAATTTGAAATTTAATCATGCACTAACTGCGAATAATCAACAATAAATTTTCTGAACATGGTATAATTATCAATAATTAACCATTAAAATAATTGAATGAATATAACTCAAGGTTGAGTTAGGAAACTTACCTTTCGCGTTGATTACAGCTACACAATATAATTAACTGCGTTCGTAAGACCTATAATCAACAATAACGGTCTCACAATTAGCATAACATTTTATAACACGTAACACTGTATTTTACAGTCAAAGTTCTCCTAGACACATTACCACATAGCCACATTAGTGTTTATAACCTATATAAACACTTAATAAGTCTAACTAGTTCGGCCTGGTTGGACTTCGGTCCATTCTCGGTGTTCTGGTCACTCTATCCGATAATTAACACATTGATTGTCAATTAAACTTGGTCTCTAAGCTTCAATATTATTTTAGATAAGTCAAATATCATTTATAATATTTTTCGGAAGCTTTTAATAATTTATAAACAATTATTATAATTTATAATAATTTTTCAGACACTTAAATCATTTTTAAATGATTTAATTATCAAATAATCTTATTATCATTAATATTTAATAATATAAAAATATTAATGTTATATTTGTCAAAATATTAAAGTTATTGTTAATAACTTAAAATATTTTTAAATCATCAATATTCTACTTAAATGATTTTTAAAGTAATTAAAAATTATTTTTAAATCATCACCATTAATATTTAAATATTAATGTAATTATTATCAAAATATTAAAAGTCATTAATTATAATTTAAAATATTTTTAAATTTCTCACTTATAAATGATTTTTAAATCAATAAAATCATTTTTAATTCATTTATTTAATATCATAATTAAATAAATCTAATATCATTAATATTAATTTATTAATGAGAATTCTCCAAAAATATTAAAAATTATATTTTATAATTTAAAATATTTTCTAACACTTTATTCTTATTTAAAATGATTTTTAAATCATTAAAATCATCTTTAACTTATTTATTTAATTTAGTAATTAAATAAATCTAATATCATTAATATTAAATTATTAATAAAAATGCTCCAAAAATATTAAAAGTCACATTTTATAACTCAAAATATTTTTAAATACATTATTCATATTTAAAATGATTTTTCATAATATTAAATAATTTTTCTCTAATTTATTTAATACACTAATTAAATAAATTAAATACTTTTAATATTTAAATAATTATAAATATTAAAGAAAAATATTCCAATTGGTCAAAAATTATTTTTCATAATTTAAAATAATTTTTAAAACTATTTTTAGTAATTTTTAGAATTTATTTCTATTTTTAAATAATTTTCAGAATATTCAGAAAATAAAAATTAAATAAACCGTCGCTAATAGCCTATAGCGACACTTAGCGTCGCTGTTGGTGTTCTTGAGCTCAAGGACACTGACAGCTTCGTGTTTAGCATGTCATGTTTGACCATGATTCATTATCTATGTAATACGTTTCTGGGCTATCTTGAACCGTGATTGTGTAGTGTTTATGTAACACTACAACGAGTAATCATTAACATAGTCATATCATATCAAGATAGCAAGATCTAGCCATCTAAACAACCTGTCAGACAGTACCTGGGTTTTCTGGGTAACCCAGAAACCCAGGCAGTCTCTTGGTACCACCTTCCAGCCCATTTAATCGTATGTTCCTTTAATAATTCATGTTGTTTGATGGTTCGAGGTTATAGTCCATGTGTCATAGAACATTTATAAATCAACATATTGGTCTAGAAACAAAAAGATCAAAAGTTACACTTTGGTCAAACAATGTCAGAAATTCTGCTCATACCATTTCTGGGTTTTTTCCAAAAACGTATTTCGTGCTCAACTGGCCTACTTTGACCATATGTTACTTCGATTCTACTGATTATTTACACGATATAAAACTATGGATTTATAGTCTACATAACCAGATAAACGTATGTCACAACAACAACATCATAACATTAAAAACCTGACAGATCAAGAAGCTTAAAAACCTTGTCAGACTCTGTTTCATAGGTTCTGGGCTGCCCAGATTTTAGCCCATTCAACGTCGGTCAACGGGTTTTGACCTTAAATAACTTCGAATCCAGACATCTAATGGCTATAAAACCACTTTCAGATGAAAGACAACATACCAAACTATAGATTCCAAACATTAAACAACAAAAATCATAAACACATAAAGATTTAAGGTGACTGACATTTGATAGTCAGACCTCTTAACTGTTCTTGGACAGATTTTGAAAAACGCGATTTTAAAGCATTTTGATGCTATGGATCTATGTTATATCAACATAGATCATCATATAACATCCTCTAGCACTGATTTAAATACTTAAACAGAAAATTTTTCTTAGCAACAAAGATCAAAAATAAAAGTAGGTTTTATACCTTTCTTGAACAATCTTTGATTCTTGCTCTCCAAATCTGATCTAGGTGATCAAGTGGGTGTTTATGGAACTGATTTGCCTAAGAAATTTAATATGTTAAGAGAGAGAGAGTTGGTGAGAGCAAGTTAGCAATTTTGCAAAATATGAACACTTTCTCTCTCCCAATCTTTATATATTGTGATATGAAGTTGTTAGATGTAATGTGCTGTAACTAAGAGGCTGAATTGGCTGAGATTTCAAGTCACAAATGTCAAAATAGTTGGTGACCAACTAAAGTTAAGCCAAAATTGCAAGTTAACTTTCTAAAATAAACAAAAGGGCATTTTTTGTCATTTCTAAAATACAATTAATGGCATTCTTGTCCAATGCACAAACCCTTAGAGTTTAGGGTTTGGGTTTGGGTTTGGGTTTGGGTTAGGGTTTAGGGTTTAGTCCCTTTAGGGTTTAAACCCTTTAGATTTGCAATTTAATTTTCAAAATTTTCAAATTTCGGTTTCCAAAATTGAAAATTACTAATTCCAAATTACAATTAGGATTCGATAATTATATAATATTTCCTAATCATAAAATTTAACATTGCTAATTAGGATTAATATTCCTAATTAAAATTGCTTAATTTAGCAATTAGGGTCAAAATGGTCATTAGGGTTTATAACCCACGAATTAGGGTTTTAATAAGAAAAATAAATTTTCTAAATTACAATTAGGGTTTGTAAAATAGAAATTAAGATAACAAAAATATAATTAGAGTTTTCTAATCATATTTAAGTTTAATACCCACATTAGGCTTGTCAATTAGAATTAGGGTTTCCTAATTTAGGGTTTAGAATTTTCGAATATGAAATTAGAGTTTCCCAACTTTCGATTAGGGTTTCTAACGGTACGTTATGGTTTCTAATCTTGAGATTAGGGTTTCTAATATCTTATTAGGTTTTATTAATTTCAAACCTTATCCGATCAATCATTGATCAATAAATTTCTTCGGTACAAACACAAACTCATTAAAATAATTATTTTAATTATATTCTCTATTGAATCCCTTTCCAGAAATTAGGGTTAGGGTTTCTAAAGCTGTTAAGCACAACTCTACTCTAATTTTATTAGTCAATACACAAATTGACTTTCTCGATACACGTATCACCGATACTTGTCACATAAATGATAATTAATATTAATAAAAAAAATTATTCGCTAATTTTTGATTATTCGAAATCTCGGGTTATCACACATACCATATGTATTCACGACATTCATTAGTTACATTTTCACTTAATTATTTAATATAACTCCACTTTATTCAACAAATCATTACCCTTCTAATTTAATTACTTAATTAAATTAGAATATTTTCATTCCCCTATTATTATTACACTTGAATAAATTATTTCACAATAATTTCTATCGAATATTTATTTCATTCCATAAATATCTAAATTAAAATATTTATTTTATTTTATAAATATTTTAATAATAATTTTCATTGAATATTTATTTTATTCTATAAATATCTCAATTAAAATATTTATTTTATTTTATAAATATTTTAATAATAATTTTCATCGAATATTTATTTTATTCTTTAAATATCTCAATTAAAATATTTATTTTATTTTATAAATATTTTAATAATAATTTTCATCGAATGTTTATTTTATTCCATAAATATTTCAACTAAAATATTCATTCTATTTGATAAATATTTTAATAATAATTTTCATTGAATATTTATTTTATTCCATAAATATTTCAACTAAAATATTCATTTTATTTTATAAATATTTTAATAATAATTTCTTTCGAATATTTATTTTATTCCATAAATATCTCAATTAAAATATTTATTTTATTTGATAAATATTTTATTTTTATTTTTATTTATTAATTTTTTATTTTTTGGCCCGCCGGGGCGGGATAATTTAGTTTGGTAATGCCCGCCGTGGGCGAGGTTATCCAGACTTAGTTTCTGCAGTTCGCGGACACATAACAAGGCAAATTTAGGCCAAAAAAATCTCACACAAGTTCAACCGTAAAGAACACAGAGCAGGGCAATAACTTCCAAATTCCTTATCCATACATTAATTTAAGCATACCCAGATACTATAATTCATATATGATCATTACACAACCTTTCTAACATGATTTTAACAACTTAATTCATACAATTACTTGAATCAAATCACATAATTTCACTGTTTTTATGAAAAACACTATTTTTAATATTATTAACGAAATCAACCACTGCGAACTCGTTTTTCGACCAAATCAGTTCGTTTAAGTTTTGTTCTTTTCGTTTTTATATGTATAAACGTAATCATTCATCAATTTACCGATTAATATGCAATTTAAACATAAATTTTTGTACTTACAAGCCATATTCATATATTTTTCTCTGTAAAACTATAAAACTCCAATTTGAACATGATTTCATGGATTAGTTACTCTAAAACACATATAAATCATATATAATTGAACTATATATGCTAATAAACATCTAACATCAAGTTTTTAACAAATAAATCATGAGTTTCAATTAACTGAGAACTTAAATATACGTTTATGGAGAAAAGTTAAAAACATGAATTAAAACTTGGGATTAAGAAATTACCCTTACTGACTCTGTTAAGATTAATAGAAGATGATAGAAACTCCTTTAATTCTAACTTCTTCTTCTTCAATCTTTCAAAGCTCTCTCTTTTCTCAGGCTTAGGTTTTTGGAAAAATTAAAATGCGAAGAACACCAGACTGATATAATGTGTGCTCAAATAACCGGCACAACATGGGTATCAGTTAAGCGCATCATGGCTTAACTGATCCCATGTTCTTAAGGACCTATTTGGCTTGGTCATTAATTTCCTTTTTCATTTATTTTAATTAACTCTTATTATATAGTTAATGGTCGCACATCTAATTAATCAATTAATTTTATTTAATTGAATTAAATAAAATAGAATAAAATCACTTAAATTCACATAGTCACATAATTAAAATTCTTATTTATTAATTATGTCAATTTATTAAATTTCTAATTAATTATAAAATTAATTAGAATAACATTATGCTTATTAATTAATTCATTTAATCAAATAAGCTCAATTAAATACATACTTTGAATAATAAAATTCTCTACATTAATTCAATCAATGTAACATATATAATTAAATTAATCTCTACCACAAATTCACCAATTAATTATGTAACCCAATGATTAAATCATCGAAGAATATTTATTTAATTCAATAAATATCCAAATTTAAATTAAAAAATCTCGTTCGTCACATCTTTCTCCCCTTAAAAGGATTTTGTCCCCAGAATCACGACTCAATCAATTCGTCTCAGTACATTCTCCCCCCTTACAAAGATTCTATCCCCAGAATCGCTTACACATAATTTAAATAAATAAATGTGGATAATTCTTCATCATGTGATCTTCGAGTTCCCACGTAGCTTCTTCAACATTGTGGTTCCTCCAAATTACCTTAACAGAAGGTATTACTTTTTTTTGAGAACTTGCTCTTTCCTGTCAACAATCTGAACAAGAATTTCTTCATAGGATAAGTCTTTCTCAAAATGTAGGGGTTCATACATATTCAATCACATGCTTGTAATCAAGTTTGTAGGGTCGTAAAACTGAAACATGGAAGACATTGTGGACATTCTCGAGCGCCGGAGGTAAGGCTACCTCATACGTAACTTCTCCAATCCTTCGCAGTACCTCAAAGGGTCCAATGAACCTTGGGCTTAATTTTCCCTTCTTTCCGAACCTGATCTTTCCTTTCTAGGGAGAGACTTTCAAAAATACATAACTACCCGATTCAAACTTAATATTTTTACGATGTGGATCAGCGTATTTCTTCTGCCTATCTTGAGCTATTACCAGTCTTGTTCGGATCACTTTGACTATCTCTGCTGTCTGCTGTACCAGTTCTGGACCTAGTAATTATCTCTCGCCAACTTCATCCCAATATAGCAGAGTTCTACACTTTCTGTCGTACAACGCTTCATAAGGCGGCATGCCAATACTAGCGTGGTAACTGTTATTGTAGCCGAACTCTACAAGCGGTAGATGATCATCCTAATTTCCTTTAAAGTCCATTATACAAGCTCTTAACATATCTTCTAATGCCTGAATCATTCTTTCACTCTGCCTGTCTGTCTGAGGGTGATATGTCGTACTCATTCTCAACTGCGTACCCATGCATTCATGTAGTCGTTTCCAGAAGTTTGATGTAAAGTGCGGATCCCTATCGAAAATAATTAACACTGGAACTCCGTGCCTGGAAACAATCTCTTTTACATATAATTTTTCCAACTGGTCTAAGTTGAATTTGATTCTGATCGGAAGGAAGTGTGCAGATTTTGTCAGTCGGTCAACGATAACCCATACTGCGTCGTAGCCTTTCTGAGTTATCGGAAGGCCAACCACAAAATCCATCGTAATATGTTTCCATTTCCACTCTGGGATTTCTAAAGGTTGTAGCAACCCACTCGGCCTCTGATGCTCTGCTTTCACTTTCTGGCATGTCAGACACTTGGCAACACACTCTGCAACATCTCGTTTCAAATTTGTCCACCAAAAATGTTGTCGAAGATCTTGGTACATCTTGGTACTACCAGGGTGAATCGAATACCGTGAGCTATGAGCCTCGCTAAAAATATCTTCCTTAATCTCTGGCATTGGCGGTACACAAACTCTGCACTCAAATCTCAGTATTTCCTCGCTGTCTATTTTGAACCTCGGTTCGATTCCTTCGGATATCTTCTTTTTCACCTTCTCACATTCTTTGTCCTGAAGTTGAGCCTCTTTAACTTTATCCAATAAAGTTGTACCAGCTTGCATCTGGAACAACTTGTCATTAATCTCCATAAGATACTTCACTTCCAATTCCAGCTTCTCCATCACAGAAATTAGCTCCTCTTGAGTGGTCAACATTGTGACGCCCCCAAAATAGGTCCATTCCATCCAACCTATTCTGAGTCGTCAAATACATGGTACAGAAAACAACTACAACTTTATTACAACAATTGTCGTGTAAAATACGACAACACATATGCTGTGAGTTTGGATACAAATATATACCAAATGTGACTCATGTTCCAACCGTGGACATCACCTCACAATGACACCTTACATAAAGGTATAGTCAAAAACTGTTTTAGAAATTAGAATCTTTGGGAAGTGCTCAAGGAAACCTTCGTACATGGGAGGCCATGCGTCTAGGTTATGATAGATATCATATGGCCACAGAATTATTCTTGGTTGACCCAATAGACCCCAAAGAAAAACGCGAAGATTACTATCATATTCTTCCCAATGGTGAGTCTTCTCTTGACATATCATTATCTCTACTGTCTCTAATCGAGAATTATACTTCAAACAAACACCAAGATTATATAGGTAGTGCTCGTATATATACTCAGCAAGTGGATGAGCACATCCCTGTCTTATGATGACACGAGGTTGTATGTCGTTAGACATCTTGTATGATAGTGGCAAATCACCCTTCTAACGTTGGGTACACCTTACCCTATTGGATTCACCAAATAAAACTACTAAATGAACTTTTCTATACTGCTTCGGGAGAACATCCACAACTAGATACCACCGTTCTATTTTTCCGTTACCCTCGCTCGACCCAGCTACACTCTTATTACCTGAAAGGAATTGTGAAACAGAAGGGTGAGCACAATTAGCTCAGTAAAGAATATCTTGACTAAAGATAATTAAATTATCAATAGCCTCCATCAATAATAAATCAGAGATTTAGAATATATGGTAAATGATAAAAATTTCAACCATAGTTGCAGCGGAACGAGCAATCCATTAGAAGAGTCAAATAGACCATAAAGTCTATTATCTTCTCCATGTTAAAAGTCCACCAACAATGTTTTATCCCTGTAACATCAATCAACAGTTCCTTTCCACAATCATATGAATAATTCATAATCATAATTGTGATTCTAAATTTCGCATCCAAGACGAAGATAATTTTTATCACCTGTCTTTACCTGAAACATCAAAGATCATGGTTATACCAAATCACAGTTCCTGTTCATAATCATACTAATAAATTCATCTTTGCATCACGGGCCAAAGATATTCATCAACAGTTCATCTTTACACTACATGCCAAAGATATTCAACAACAAGTCATCTTTGCACTACGGGCCAAAGATATTCATCAACAACTCATCTTTGCACTACAGGCCAAAGATATTCCTCAATAGTTCATATTTACACTACAGGCCAAATATATTATTATCTCAAAGAAATATAAAATCATTTCAGAATTTATATAACCAATAATTATAATCATGTTGATCATTTCACCTTTGCACTTAAGCTAAAGATATTCAATTATAAATTCAATGGTCATGATCAAACCAGTCACAATTCAACTTTTCACTACTGGACAAAGAGAACCCTAGTCATGATCATACCAATAATCTACCCATCTTTACACTCAAGTCAAAGAGAAATATCATCAATAGGGTTATAAAAATATTATATATGATAAAAAAATAATATGATCAACATATAGTTTTATTCTCAAGAGTAATATTCATAAATCAACTATAATTTGGTTAGAAAAAGAAACCAATTTTGTCATGAATAGTAACTCGTGAATAGTAACCCATGAATAGTAACTCATGAATAGTAACTCATGAATAGTAACTCATGAATAGTAACTCGTGAATAGTAACTCATGAATAATAACTCGTGAATAGTAACTCGTGAATAGTAACTCATGAATAGTAACTCATGAATAGTAACTCGTGAATAGTAACTCATGAATAGTAACTCATGAATAGTAACCCCGACATGAAAAGTTCCAAATTTGATAAAAAGTTCAGATCAATACTTCGGCATAATGATATTGGAGAAAATAATATCATTTAAGAAGAAATAACATCCCTTACTATCCCTTACCTCAAAAGAGCAGTACTCCTGACTGGAATAACGCTGAACGAACTTACACCGTATAGCAACACTCAAGATATCAAATACTCACAAGAATACACTCGATAATATAGAGAGAGAAATAGAGAGAAAACTTCCGTTTCTGGTGTGATTTTCAATTCTAACCTAAGCACCTATTTATAGGAAATTGCTTAGAACACCAAAGTAGAAAATTGAATATAATAATATATTTATAACCAAATTTTCCTTAGCCCACCACATCAAAAACACATTTTCCACACAAATGCACCAAAAATGAAAAACATGTTTTAAACAATTTTTGTTACAAAATCAATTCAGACTCAATAATTCGGAACTTCAATAATTCGTAATAAATAGCACTTTTATCAGAAAATTCGAATCTCACGTGTTTTTATAGGAAATTCAATTCTCTACAACTTTGCAGAAGAAAGTTTTTCTAAATTCCAAACAGAAATTGACTGAAATCCACAAACGGACGATTTTACAGGCTATAATCAAATTTCAGTCAAGAATTGTGTCCACCAACACACAAAACATGTGTTAAACATTTAATCCAACAAAAATACTCTTCCTCCTCATTTATTCATATATCCCACATTCATTATAAAAATATCACCATCAATATATTATTAAAATAATATATTTAAATGAATTATTTTATCAGAAAAAGATAAAATATTAATTTTCAACAATTGTCACATTAAAAAATTTTTCCATCTATATCCACATAAAATCAATATTTTCCTCATCATATAAATCAATAATTAATTATTCACAAATAATATTACAGAATCACAGTACTGGCAACCAGGCCGTTCCCAGGAAAGAGGGGGCTTTCCAATAAGGATCTCTCCTTACTGGCGCGCAATTAGATGACCAAACCTCTCCTTAGACAGAACTTTCTAGACATTGCCAATAATGTTATCTAATAATATTATTCAGATAATATGAATTATTGCTCCGATAATAGAAAATACTGTGTAGTGACAATTATTAAAATAACAGTAATATAAAATATCAACGCGACAATTATTGAATCAATAAAATACAATATTGAACAGTAATTACTGTAACAATTATTGAGTAGTGCCTTCTTACGTAAGAATCAATAATTGGTATAATATCGTGTGCTACTGTGCAACAACGCGTATTACTGTGCTTTAACCACCGGGTATTCCAACAGTATTAACGGTAACAACTACGCCGTTATTTATAAATAACTTATTTTTGTCGTTTTCTTCATCCAATCGCTTTCCGTTATGGGGCCCACAAAATACTGCGCCGTCGTACGTATATTCTCCGATAGTAAGAATATTCCACGACCAAGTGAATATTCCCCGACAACAATTAATATTTTATAACCACTTGTGTATTTCGAAAAAATATATATCACCCTTAACTTTAACATTTATCAATTTAACCATTTACTAAATTATAATTATAAGAAAAATTGAATACTTTTATTTCATAAAATTCGGGGTCTTACAATCTCCCCTCCTTATGAAATTTCGTCCCCGAAATTTACGTACCTGGTATTTCAAAGAGTTGAGAATACCTTGCTTTCATTTCAGATTCCATCTTCCCTGTCATCAGGATTTCTCCATTGCTCATCTCCTGTATTTCAGATATCATTCTAGAATACAGCTTCAAAACAAGGGTTAATTGAACAAATTAACATATCACATAATATCCTGTTATTATGACTGACCAACAAATAAGCTTAGGTAGAACACACTAGCGAAGGATTTACTCAACTCTCCCCTCCTAGTTCTATTCCTCGATCTCCGCCAGAGATCATATCCCTAAGCTCTGATACCAAATGTGACGCCCCCAAAATAGGTCCATTCCATCCAACCTATTCTGAGTCGTCAAATACATGGTACAGAAAACAACTACAACTTTATTACAACAATTGTCGTGCAAAATACGACAACACATATGCTGTGAGTTTGGATACAAATATATACCAAATGTGACTCATGTTCCAACCGTGGACATCACCTCACAATGACACCTTACATAAAGGTATAGTCAAAAACTGTTTTAGAAATTAGAATCTTTGGGAAGTGCTCAAGAAAACCTTCGTACATGGGAGGCCATGCGTCTAGGTTATGATAGATATCATATGGCCACAGAATTATTCTTGGTTGACCCAATAGACCCCAAAGAAAAACGAGAAGATTACTATCATATTCTTCCCAATGGTGAGTCTTCTCTTGACATATCATTATCTCTACTGTCTCTAATTGAGAATTATACTTCAAACAAACACCAAGATTATATAGGTAGTGCTCGTATATATACTCAGCAAGTGGATGAGCACATCCCTGTCTTATGATGACACGAGGTTGTATGTCGTTAGACATCTTGTATGATAGTGGCAAATCATCCTTCCAACGTTGGGTACACCTTACCCTATTGGATTCACCAAATAAAACTACTAAATGAACTTTTCTATACTGCTTCGGGAGAACATCCACAGCTAGAGACCACCGTTCTATTTTCCCGTTACCCTCGCTCGACCCAGCTACACTCTTATTACCTGAAAGGAATTGTGAAATAGAAGGGTGAGCACAACTAGCTCAGTAAAGAATATCTTGACTAAAGATAATTAAATTATCAATAGCCTCCATCAATAATAAATCAGAGATTTAGAACATATGGTAAATGATAAAAATTTCAACCATAGTTGCAGCGGAACGAGCAATCCATTAGAAGAGTCAAATAGACCATAAAGTCTATTATCTTCTCCATGTTAAAAGTCCACCAACAATGTTTTATCCCTGTAACATCAATCAACAGTTCCTTTCCACAATCATATGAATAATTCATAATCATAATTGTGATTCTAAATTTCGCATCCAAGACGAAAATAATTTTTATCACCTGTCTTTACCTGAAACATCAAAGATCATGGTTATACCAAATCACAGTTCCTGTTCATAATCATACTAATAAATTCATCTTTGCATCACGGGCCAAAGATATTCATCAACAGTTCATCTTTACACTACATGCCAAAGATATTCAACAACAAGTCATCTTTGCACTACGGGCCAAAGATATTCATCAACAACTCATCTTTGCACTACAGGCCAAAGATATTCCTCAATAGTTCATATTTGCACTACAGGCCAAATATATTATTATCTCAAAGAAATATATAATCATTTCAGAATTTATATAACCAATAATTATAACCATGTTGATCATTTCACCTTTGCACTTAAGCTAAAGATATTCAATTATAAATTCAATGGTTATGATCATACCAGTCACAATTCAACTTTTCACTACTGGACAAAGAGAACCCTAGTCATGATCATACCAATAATCTACCCATATTTACACTCAAGTCAAAGAGAAATATCATTATTAGGGTTATAAAAATGTTATATATGATAAAAAAAATAATATGATCAACATATAGTTTTAATCTCAAGAGTAATATTCATAAATCAACTATAATTTGGTTAGAAAAAGAAACCAATTTTGTCATGAATAGTAACTCGTGAATAGTAACCCATGAATAGTAACTCATGAATAGTAACTCGTGAATAGTAACTCATGAATAGTAACTCATGAATAGTAACTCATGAATAATAACTCGTGAATAGCAACTCATGAATAGTAACTCGTGAATAGTAACTCATGAATAGTAACCCTGACATGAAAAATTCTAAATTTGATAAAAAGTTCAGATCAATACTTCGGCATAATGATATTGGAGAAAATAATATCATTTAAGAAGAAATAACATCCCTTACTATCCCTTACCTCAAAAGAGCAGTACTCCTGACTGGAATAACGCTGAACGAACTTGCACCGTATAGCAACACTCAAGATATCAAATACTCACAAGAATACACTCGATAATATAGAGAGATAAATAGAGAGAAAACTTTCGTTTCTGATGTGATTTTCAATTCTAACCTAAGCACCTATTTATAGAAAATTGCTTAGAACACCAAAGCAGAAAATTGAATATAATAATATATTTATAACCAAATTTTCCTTAGCCCACCACATCAAAAACACATTTTCCACACAAATGCACCAAAAATGAAAAACATGTTTTAAACAATTTTTGTTACAAAATCAATTCAGACTCAATAATTCGGAACTTCAATAATTCGTAATAAATAGTACTTTTATCAAAAAATTCGAATCTCGCGAATTTTTATAGGAAATTCAATTCTCTACAACTTTGCAGAAGAAAGTTTTTCTAAATTCCAAACAGAAATTGACTGAAATCCACAAACGGACGATTTTACAGGCTATAATCAAATTTCAGTCAAGAATTGTGTCCACCAACACACAAAACATGTGTTAAACATTTAATCCAAAAAATACTCTTCCTCCTCATTTATTCATATATCACACATTCATTATAAAAATATCACCATCAATATATTATTAAAATAATATATTTAAATGAATTATTTTATCAGAAAAAGATAAAGTATTAATTTTCAACAATTGTCACATTAAAAAAATTTTCCATCTATATCCACATAAAATTAATATTTTCCTCATCATATAAATCAATAATTAATTATTCACAAATAATATTACAGAATCACAGTACTGGCAACCAGGCCGTTCCCAGGAAAGAGGGGGCTTTCCAATAAGGATCTTTCCTTACTGGCGCGCAATTAGATGATCAAACCTCTCCTTAGATAGAACTTTCTAGGCATTGCCAATAATGTTATCTAATAATATTATTCAGATAATATGAATTATTGCTCCGATAATAGAAAATACTGTGTAGTGACAATTATTAAAATAACAGTAATATAAAATATCAACGCGGCAATTATTGAATCAATAAAATACAATATTGAACAGTAATTACTGTAACAATTATTGAGTAGTGCCTTCTTACGTAAGAATCAATAATTGGTGTAATATCGTGTGCTACTGTGCAACAACGCGTATTACTGTGCTTTAACCACCGGGTATTCCAACAGTATTAACGGTAACAACTACGCCGTTATTTATAAACAACTTGTTTTTGTCGTTTTCTTCATCCAATCGCTTTTCGTTATGGGGCCCACAAAAGACTGCGCCGTCGTACGTATATTCTCCGACAGTAAGAATATTCCACGACCAAGCGAATATTTCCCGACAACAATGAATATTTTATAACCACTTGTGTATTTCGAAAAAAATTCATATATCACCCTTAACTTTAATATTTATCAATTTAACCATTTACTAAATTGTAATTATAAGAAAATTTGAATACTTTTATTTCATAAAATTCGGGGTCTTACAAACATCATCAATTTCTCCCGACCCTTTCTACTTAAGGCGTCGGTAACCACATTTGCTTTACCCAAATGGTATAAAATTTTGCAATCATAGTCCCTAATTAACTCCATTCACCTTCTCTGGTGCATATTCAAGTCCTTCTGTGTAAAAATATATTTCAGACTCTTGTGGTCTGTATATATTTCACACTTCTCTCCATAGAGATAGTGTCTCTAGATTTTTAAAGTAAATACTACTGCAGCTAACTCTAAGTCATGGGTCAGATACCCCTTCTCATAGTCCTTCAGTTGTCGTGACGCATACGCAATGACCCTGCCATTTTGCATAAGCACACAACCTAGTCCTTTATGCGATGCAACACTATAAATCACAAAATTTCATGTGTCATCCGGAAGAGATAACACAGGTGCCGAACTCAACCTCTTCTTAAGCTCTTGGAAACTTTCCTCATACTTCTCCGTCCAAAAGAATTTCGCCGATTTCCTAGTCAAATTCGTCAACGGAGTTGCGATCTTAGAAAAGTCCTGAATGAATCTTCTATAATAACATGTCAATCTAAGAAAACTTCTTACTTTCAACGGTGTCTTTAGCTGATCCCAGTTCATTACAGCTTCAACTTTAGAGGGGTCTACCAAATTCTGTCCTTATCGATCACATGTCCAAGAAATTGTACCCTTTCAATCCAGAATTCACACTTCAAAAATTTGGCGTATAACTTCTCTCTTCTCAATGCCTCTAACATTACTTTCAAATGCTCTACGTGTCCTTTCTTGGTTTTTGAATATACCAAAATGTCATCGATAAAGACCACTACGAATTTATCCAAAAATGGTTTGAATACTTTGTTCATGAGATCCATAAATGATGCAGGCGCATTCGTTAGACCAAATGACATCACCAGAAATTTATAGTGACTATATCGAGTCCTAAATGTTGTCTTCGGCACATCCTATGGCCTCACCTTCAGTTGATGATAACCACTCCTCAAGTATATCTTTGAAAAGTATCTTGCTCCCTTCAATTAATCAAACAGATCGTCGATCCTCGGTTATGGATATCTATTCTTAATGGTGACCTTATTCAGTTTCTATAGTCGATGCAAAGTCGCATCGTCCCATCCTTCTTCTTCATAAATAACACCGGCGCTCCCCACGGCGATACGCTCGGTTGGATGTACTTCTTGTCCAATAGCTCTTGAAGTTGTACCATCAATTCTTTCATCTCTATCGGAGCCATCCGATATGGTGCCTTCGATATTGGGCTCATTCCTAGCGCCAAATCGATCACAAAATCAACCTCTCTATCTGGTGGAAGTCCTGGCAGATCATTTGGAAATACGTCTGCGAAGTCCCTCACTACTGGTATCTCCTCTATTTTTGGGTTCTCTTTACGACTGTCGACCATGTAAGCTAAATATCCTACACAGCCTTGTCTAAATAACTTCCTGACCTATATCATCGTCAGACAACTCGCTTTTCTAGGCGACTTATTACCATAAAACATAACCTTTAACGGAGTCATAAGGTTAATATATTTCCTTTGGCAATCAATGACAGTCCCATAATTGAATAGCCAGTCCATTCCTAGAATAACATCGAATTCCTCAAGCCTAATCGGGATAAGATCTACGTTCATAATGTTACCGTTAATATCCACCCTACAATTCTTGTTCATGGGGTATTTTAACTCATCCTTAGGCAATTTTAAGTTCTTAGCAAAGTCATCGGATATAAATGAACAAGTAGCACCCGAATCAAATAGTACATAAGCATTAACTTTATTGATCGGAATGATACCTGACACCACATCGCGAGACTGCATAGCATCCTGCACTGTCATGTTGAAGGTCCTGGCGGTCGGTCGGTCGGTTAGTTACAGTTGGTCCCGTGATAGTTAAAGAACTTCCACCGCTGTTTCCCCTGTTCCCTTCTGATCCTGCCCCTCCAGATCCCTTCTTGGGACAGTCCCTAGCCATATGGTCCTTTGACCCGCAAGTGAAGCAGGCGCCCTTCTTTGGGTTAGGACAGTTAGGTGCTATGTGGCCTTCCTGACCACAATTGTAGCACACCCGTTTTCCTTTCATACAAATTCCCAGGTGAGCTTTCCCGTAGGTCGGGCATACTTCGATTCTCTTCTTCTGACTTCCTTGCTGATTTCCAATTGATGAGTTATCAGTCCACCTCATCTTCTGATTGTTACTTCATCCCGTGTTACTGCTACTAGCTTTGTTATTTCCTTCACTTTCACTCTTCTTCTTTTTCTGATCTTGGTTATACTTGGTTACCGCATCACTTCCACCTTCAGCGAGTATGGCCTTCTCCATCACCCAACAAAAGTGTTTAATTGAAACATTGATACTTTGCTATACAACCAGGGCTTCAGTCCCTGCTCGAATCTCCTAGCCTTTCTCTCGTCAGTATGCACTTGATACGTGGCAAACCTAGCCAACTCGTTGAATTTCGCTGCATAGTCTGGTACAGACATATTCCCCTATTTCAACTCCAGAAATTGGACCTCCATTTGGTTCTGCGAGCTGGTCAGAAAATACATCTCAAAAAACATCTCTTTGAACCTCTCCCAGGTAATCACACCTTCACCTCCCCGGACCTTATTTGCTTGCCACCAATAACTGTATTTGGATTTCAGCATGAATGTCGCGTAGGCGGTTTTCTGGTCCTCTCTGACTCTGGCGACGTCAAAAACTTTTTCCATCTCCATAACCCAAGTTTGAGCCTCTATCGGGTTCATGGAGCCTTTAAACTCTGGCAGTCCCACCGCCTTGAAGTTCTTAAATGTAGTATTTGGTGGAGCTTGTGGTTGACTGTTAATCGCTCCTGTCAGTAAATTTACCAACTGCTGAATGGGGTTAGCATTGGCGTCATTATTGTTGTTATTCGTTGACCCTTCTTGGGCGGGTCGACGATTTGGTCGTCTTTTTGGCGACATTTTTCTGTTAAGAAATATGCTTATTAGATCTTTATTCAATTCTCTAAATATTTAAGGCTTAACTCAAACATTTTAACATAATCACTTAACACAATATCTCAAATAACTCTGATATATTTATTTAATCAAAAGTTTTAACAAAATTTGATAGCATTACTGCTATTTACATCGGCTATCCCAAGATAAAGAATCTACAGGATTTAAAACATTAAAATATTCCTCTGTTTATAAACACATCGGAATTTAAATTATTAACTACCAGATAGGTTTTCACATAATTAAACTATTCCTATCACTGCCTGCTAAAGCGTTGAATAGCTTTGCTACACTCTTCTTCCATAATACGGGACATCATCCTGCGATCTAGCATGTACGACGGTAGTCCTTCGAACTGAATTGGGTATCTCATAACCCGATCCTAGGCCTCATCAATTGCATTTTGAAGCATAGAGTGCGTCTCTTCAAGTTTAGCCTTCTTCGCCCGACAGTTCTCTTCTGCAAGATCTGCACGTCGTGATTTCCTTACCCAGGCCTCCTTTACTATGGCCAGCCTTGCTGAGTTCTCTTTCAGTTCATTCTTTAACTCCTCTATTTCCTCTGACTTCTGCTCGGTTTGGCCCTTCTCGTGAACCAAATCCCACTCTACGTTTCCCAGATGTGTGTGAAGAGCCTCGACCTCTCCATCCCTCTGCTCGATGGTAAACTGTTGAGTAACCGTCCGCTCCCTCACCTCCTGAACAGTATCTTATAACTCTATGTTACGATCATATAGCTCATCGTACATCTCGGCACTGATAGAGTTTGATGGGAACTCATCTTCTTCCGCTTCTTCCTCAGGGTCCTCCTCTGAATCAAACTCAGGCTCATGCTCCTGACCAACAACAGTGATCAACGGAGATGGCTCTCTCTGTACCAACTGCTCCCGGATGACATGAATGTCTTGGGGCTCCTCCTCTCTAGATACTCAGGGTTCCTCCTCCCCAGCTCAACTAGATCCTCCAACATCTGCCATCCTGACAACATAGTTTTAAGTTTTAGTTATTAATCGATACTCGCAAGCACATAAGTTTATCACATAAGCACATAAAGTCTTTTATTATCTTCAATGAATTAAGGAATTCATTTCTTAGAACTCGATAAGAGTTTACCACCACTATGTTCTCGATCATATAGTTCACATAATCAAGTGATTTAAACCTTTAGTAAAGGTTGAACGAAAAGATTAAACGGGATTAAAAGATAAAGAATGTAAACGCAACGCAGTTGCGATAAATGAATGGTCTTAGCATACAACGAATCATATGGCTTCGACATTAAGAAAGAATAATGAGCGTGGGGTTCATGTGATGGATAACGAATGAAAGCAATTAAAACCTTGGGTAAAGGTTGAATGAGAGATTAAGAGTGGAGCAACGTGAATGCATAATACATAAACGATCCTCGTGAATCGTATTCGCGTCAGACGAACGTTCTAAGTATACAATGGTTATATAACTTAGATGTTGATGAAAGTAGTAAGTAAGATATGTGTGACACCCCCAAATTCGGGTACTTCAATTCTCACGAGATTTGGTGTTCACTGTCCAAACATCATGTATCTATCTACCCATAATAAATGAAAAACTATAAATAGATAGAAATAAATCCTCTCCTTATGGAGTTACAACATCTGAATGTAAATACATCAATCCCAGGTCATACTAACCTAAAATCTCAAATGCAGAAACATAAATAAATAATAAGTCTTACACAACTTTAACATAAGTCTGAAATATAAATACATCAAATAAACAACAAGTCTTCATCACTTGTTAACTTTGCCCTTGCCTTTGCTAGTAGAAGGCTCGTCGGACCTTTCTTTCTTAACTGCAATGTTATTATTACGCAAGAGTGAGCACGATTGCCCACAAGTATAATAATATAACAATAAAATAATAACATACGAATGAATCAAAGACTTCTGAAATAAGAAAACTCGGCTTTTGAATCAAGAATGAATAACAAGAATCAAAAGAACTTCTGAGGATCATAAGACCTTGAACTATGTCCTAGGTTGTCAAGTGTTTATACTTGAAACCTTTAACAGTCATAAGACTATGGACTCTTCTTCTCGTACTTAGGGGAATCAGCCCTTAGTACCATACTGTGCACAATATCTCAACGCTAAAGCATAATTAATCCCCTATAACAGGGTTGTTCATCTCAGTTTGACATTAGAGTTCGCACCAAAGGAAGTTTAGTTTGGATAAGCTCAACAATGGTTCTGAAATTTAGAACATTAATCAATTATGGACTAGTTGAATCAATAAGGGTTCGCTAGTCTTACAAGGTTCAATAATAATTGATATTCAATTTGAATAATAAAGTTCAAGATGTATACAATCGAATAAGTATTGTATAATAGGAATCATGCTTTTAAAAAATGATAACATAAATGAAATCTTGACTTGAACAATAATAAACAAGATAGAATAAGGAACTTGCTTTATGTAAAGAAACAAAGTTTAGGAACTTGTCTCGTGCGTAGGCTAAACAATTTCTACTTCCATTCACCATAAGTCCTACACACATACCATATGTATTCACGACATTCATTAGTTACATTTTCACTTAATTATTTAATATAACTCCACTTTATTTAACAATTCATTACCCTTCTAATTTAATTACTTAATTAAATTAGAATATTTTCATTCCCTTATTATTATTACACTCGAATAAATTATTTCATAATAATTTACATCGAATATTTATTTCATTCCATAAATATCTCAATTAAAATATTTATTTTATTTTATAAATATTTTAATAATAATTTCCATCGAATATTTATTTTATTCAATAAATATCTCAATTAAAATTTCCATCGAATATTTATTTTATTCTATAAATATCTCAATTAAAATATTTATTTTATTTTATAAATATTTTAATAATAATTTCCATTGAATATTTATTTTATTCCATAAATATTTCAACTAAAATATTCATTTTATTTGATAAATATTTTAATAATAATTTCCTTCGAATATTTATTTTATTTCATAAATATCTCAATTAAAATATTTATTTTATTTGATAAATATTTTTTTTAATTTATTACTTTTTTATTTTTTGGCTTTGGTAACGCCCGCCGGGGCCGGGGTTATCCAGACTCAGTTTCTGCAATTTCTGCAGTTCGCGAACACATAGCAACGCCAATTTAGGCCAAAAAAATCTCACATAAGTTCAACCGTGAAGAACACAGAGCAGGGCCATAACTTCCAATTTCCTTGTCCATACATTAATTTAAGCATACCCAGATACTATAATTCATATATGATCATTACTCAACCTTTCTAACATGATTTTAACAACTTAATTCATACAATTAGTTGAATCAAATCACATAATTTCACTATTCTTATGAAAAACTCTATTTTTAATATTATTAACAAAATCAACCATTGCGAACTCATTTTTTGACCAAATCAGTTCGTTTAAGTTTCGTTCTTTTCGTTTTTATATGTATAAACTTAATCATTCATCAATTTACCAATTAATATGCAATTTAAACATAAATTTTTGCACTTACAAGCCATATTCATATATTTTTCTCTGTAAAACTATAAAACTCCAATTTGAACATGATTTAATGGATTAGTTACTCTAAAACATATATAAATCATATATAATTGAACTATATATGCTAATAAACATCTAACATCAAGTTTTTAACAAATAAATCATGAACTTCAATTAACAGAGAACTTAATATACGTTTATGGAGAAAAGTTAAAAACATAAATTAAAACTTGTGATTAAGAAATTACCCTCGCTAACTCTGTTAAGATTAATAGAAGATGATAGAAACTCCTTTAATTCTAACTTTTTCTTTTTCAATCTCTCAAAGCTCTCTCTTTTCTCTCTATTTTCTCAGGCTTAGGTTTTTGGAAAAATGAAAATGCAAAAAACACCAGACTGATATAATGCGTTCTCAAATAATCGGCACAACATGGGTATCAGTTAAGCGCATCGTGGCTTAACTGATCCCATGTTCTTAAGGCCCTATTTGGCTTGGTCATTAATTTTCTTTTTCATTTATTTTAATTAACTCTTATTATATAGTTAATGGTTGCATATCTAATTAATCAATTAATTTTATTTAATTGAATTAAATAAAATAGAATAAAATCACTTAAATTCATATAGTCACATAATTAAAATTCTTATTTATTAATTATGTCAATTTATTAAATCTCTAATTAATTATAAAATTATGTAGAATAACATTATGCTTATTAATTAATTCATTTAATCAAATAAGCTCAATTAAATACATACTTTGAATAATAAAATTCTCCACATTAATTCAATCTATGTAACACATATAATTAAATTAATCTCTACCATAAATTCACCAATTAATTATGTAACCCAATAATTAAATCATCGAAGAATATTTATTTAATTCAATAAATATCCAAATTTAAATTACAAAAACTCGTTCGTCACAATATGAATTATCAAGAAAGTCGTAACGAACGGTAATAAGAATAATGAAAATTCGAGGGTAAGTCGGATAGAGAATGTTAGAATGAAAGTAACCGTTAAACACTTTAGCCAACATAAGGGTTGAGTGTACGCGAATATTAAACGGGCAAAACCTACACGCCGTGTATGGTCTGACCGTAAGGTAATGAAGAATAATGATTAAACCTGTGAACGGTGAAGAAACTGAATTTGTGACGCCCCCAAAATAGATATACAACACTCATTCTGAGTCGTCAAAATACATGGTACAGAAATAACTACAACTTTATTAATATAACATAAAAACTGTGAGTTTAAATACAAATATTGTCTTCTAAACAATATCCACACTCAAATAAGTCCTCATTACAATTATTGATACATTATTTTACAAAAATAGTGAGGACTACTAAACAACTTTCTAGAACCATCATTCCATACCCCGACTAGTACTCGCTACATTCTCGCCTCCTGAGAAGAAAAATGGAACAGAAAGAAAAAAAGGGTGAGCTCAACTAATCCAGTAATGAACATTATGACTAAGATAATATATAACAAATTATCGTTAGTCCTCAACAGGGAAAATTTTAATAGAATACAATAGACAACAAATTTTAAATCAATATTCGCAGCGAAAATAATAATTCATTAGAAGAGTTAACTAGAGTATGAAATCTACTATCATCTATGAATTTAAAAGTCCATCATCAATATTTTATCCCTATAACATCAATCAATAAACATCTTGAATCAAATATTTATCTTTGCACTACAGGCCAAAGATATTCATCAGTTGGTCATATTCATCTCAACACATGTTCATCTTTGCACTACGGGCCAAAGATATTCATCATAAAATCATTAATTTTTGCACTACAGGCCAAAGATATTCAGTTATATCATCATTTAGGACTGAGGATGATAAAAAATATTTTTTAAAAAATGAATCCAGTGAAAAAAAACAAATATTAAGTATTCGTATTTTAAACAATCCGAGTTCAAAAATACTTCATAAATAATCATAGTGGAGTAAAATTCAAGAATGATCAAAACATGGATACAATCAAAGCTAGTATCCATAATAGATATCTTAAAAGAAGAAAATTTTATTTTTTGATGAATAGTGTCATATTCGTGAATAGTGTCATATACGTGAATAGTGGCGTATACGTGAATAGTAACTCCGACACAAAAAGTTCCAAATTTGATAAAAAGTTCAAACCAATATTTTGGCATAATGATATTAAAAGAAATAATATCATTTATAAAAAAGAATAGCATCTCTTACCTCGAAAGAATAGTACTTCTGGCTGGAATACTGAATATAGTGCTGAAGGGAACTTGCACCGTATTACAACACTCAAAGTATCAAAATACTCACAAGAATACGCTCAATATATCGAGAGAGAAAGAGAGAAAAAAACTTTAGTTTCTGGTGTGATTTTTAATTCTAACCTAAGCACCATATTTATAGGAAAATGCTTAGAACACCAAAGTAGAAAATTTAATAAAATATTAATATATATTTATTAAATTCTTACGCACACATAATCTAATTCAAAACATCAGCCACCAAGAGTGACCCACCTCACCTAAATCAAAAAAAACATTTTTCTTATTAAAAATATTTAAAACTTCAAAAATCAATTATTCTGGAATTTCGAAACTTCAATAATTCATAATAAATACCCTTTTTATCAGAAAAATTCAAACCTTATGTCTTTTTCATAGAAAATTCCATTATCTACAACTTTGCAGAAGAAAGTTTTTTTAAATTCCAAACAGAAATTGACCGAAATCCACAAACGGACGATTTTCTCTCTTCATTGATTCTTGCTTCTAGAATAACGCCCTCTTGAACCTTCTTCTTAGTATTCATCAGCTCCGGGTCCGTAGCTTGCACGGCTTTAACTTTATTGATTAAAGTCGATTCTAATCATATATTCGTTATCTTCACGTGGGTTCGTATATTCGTACTTGTAATCACATACGATCTTCTACTCAACGCATCAGCTACCACATTCGGTTTTCCACGATGGTATGGTACGATCATAATATTTAACAGCTCGAGCCAACGTCTTTGGCGCATAATACGTTCGTTTTAGTTGAAGAAATATTTAAGGTTTAAGAAATGAGTTTTGTACTGGGGTCAATACAAAATTCGATTTCACGCTCTAGGGGTAGGCTAGGAAGTCTTCAAGAATACGTCAGGAACTTTATTAACAATAGAAATATAATTCAAAACTGTGACTCTCATCCCAGACTTGGATAACACGTCACATTGATACCTATCAACTTGCCATCGTCATTTACAACGTCTCCTACGAAAAGTCTGGCTTCGGTGAATTCCACACCAGGAAGTCAACAACGAAAGGAACGGGGATCTTTACTTATGGCTTAATATGACAATGATTGACTTTAGTGGTTTGGTTGCTTGAATTCGCATAATAGGTTGGTTAGGAATATGAAAGCTAACAACCTTACGAAAAGCATGATGAGCAGTTAACCAATCGTTTCCAAAAATCACATCAATGCAAGTATTTTTAAAGAGATAAGATCGGCAGGTAATGTGAAAGTGTTGATTTGAACAAGATTTATAAATAGTGGAGGTAACGAATGTTTCTCCCAACTGAGTTTAAACAGATATATCAAAGTCTAACTTCTCCGGAGTTAAGTTCAAACATTGAACACAACTAGGTGAAATAAAAGAGTGAGTAGAACCGATATCTAACACGATATAGACTTCGCAAGAGTTTATGACTAACATACCCGTGATAATTTTATTCAGGTTCCTCGACACGAAAAAAAAATACTCTCTCTTAAACTACCGACTTTGGCTTGTCTGGGACATCCTTTGGCATCACTATCCCAGCTGGACTTGACTTCACCATACTACAAAATTGAGCTAGGTGACCTTATCTTCCGTAATTAAAATACGCTTTGGATTGCTGTGTACAGTTTGGACGGATGTGTCCCTCCTGTCCACATTTGAAACATACGACCGGTGGTCGTTCTTCTTCCTTTGAAACGGGTGCGGGTACCGACGTCTTCACGTCATTGTTGAACCTTCTCTTCTTGAAATGTCCATTCTTATTGTTTTGGCCATGATTACCACCGAAGTGGTTACCATTTCTGGCATGTTGATTCCCTCCATGCTTATTGTCACCGCTTTGATGACTGTTATCACCGGTATTATCATTTTGCCGGCTGCTCTCTTTTGGTTGCGTTGACTCGTTATCGCGCTCTAATAACTGAGCCCTATTTACAACATCTGAATACAAACACAGTTTATGAGAAATAAGATATTAACGTATCTCCGGCTTCAAACCTCTTAAAAACATCCGCGTAATTCTTTCTTCATTATCAACCAAGTGGGACGCAAATCGGGATAACTCGACAAACTTGGCTTTGTACTGCGACACGGTCATGTTGTTTTGCTCCAACTTGATAAATTCCACCTCCTTCATGTGACGAATGCTTTCGGGAAAGTACTTGTCGTTGAACAGCTCCAGGAATTTCTCCCAAGACATCTTAAGTGCGTCAGGCTGGTTACGTTTTATAGATTTTCACCAGTAATCTGCCTCTTCACGCAACATAAAGGTGGCAAAGGGAACCTTTTGCTCCTCTAAGCATCCCAAGACATCAAATATATTGGTGATCTACTTTAACCACGTCTCCGCCTTAAGTTGTTCTGGCTTTTCCAAAAACTCCGGTGGTCCCAGCTCCTTGAACTGCTTAGCGGTGACCAACCGTGGGTTGCCATTATTTTTACCTGCATTATGAACAGGAGCCGCCTTCGCCTGATGTTGCATGAATTCTAAAAAACTCCTAAACGTACCGTCGTTCGTTAATTGATCAGTGTTGTTGTTTACAGGAGAATTATCGCCATCCAGTTGCACATTGTCCTGATTGATCTGTGGAGACTCAACGGTCTCCTGTGCTCCATTGCTTATCTCAACATTTTCAGATGCCATTTTCAAATACTGTTACAAAACAAGGGTTAATTAAATATCACATATCATCCCTATACTCTGACCGACCAATTAAATAACAAGTAAACTTAGGTAGGTCATACTAGCGAAAGAATTCCCCATCTCTCCCCTCCTAGTTCTAGTCTAACATCTTAGCCAGGGATCATATCCCTAAGCTCTGATACCAACTGTGACGCCCCTAAAATTAGGTATACATCACCCATCTTGGGTCGCCAGATACATGGTACAGAATTCAAATACAACTTACTAATACAACTGTCGTGTACAATACGACAAAACATAAACTGTGAGTTTGAATACAAATATTGTCTTCTAGAGAGTATCCATACTCAGAAGGAGTCCTCATTACAATTATTATCACACTATTACATAGAATAGTGAGGACTACTAATGCTATCATCTAGGACCATCACTCCGTTTCCCGACTCGTCCCAGCTATATTTTCATTTCCTGAAGAGAACAGTGAAAGAAAGGGTGAGCTCAACTAGCCCAGTAAGAAATATTATGACTAAGATAATGCAGAATAAATTATCATTAGTCTTCAACAATGTTAAACTGATAAAATACAATAGACATCAAGTTTAACTGCAGCGGATCAAGCAATCCATTAAAAGAGTCAAGTAGAGAATAAAATCTACTATCTTTTATGATTTAAAAGGTATTTCATGACTTTTATCGCTGAGACACAGCTAAAAAAATAATCCACATCATCGAATCACCCCTGCACTACGGCCAAGGATATTCTTTAGTATCACGACCACGAATTATCCATGCACTACGGGCCAAAGATAATCGTGTTTTCATCAACGGTCCTGATCATGCCATAAAATAATTCATCTTTGCACTACGGCTAAAGAGAATCCATAGCCATAATCATACCAAAAACTGTCCATCAATACACTACGGGCCAATGAGGACTTTTTTCACATCATTTGTAACATTACGGTCATGAGTACACCGAATAATCCCTGGTCATAATCATACCAAGTCCATCTATGCACTACAGGCCACATATGACTTTCAACATAATATAAACATAAGGATGATGACAATGATATAAGAATTCAATAAAACAAGTTCAAGAATTAATTTGTCCAGGAACCAATAACGTCTAAATTGTCAACATGATACTTTTGTGTAGAGTAAAATTCAAGAATGCTCAAAAGAATATTTCTATGAAAAGATACTGGATGAAGCGCAAATATCAAGGATATTCCACTAATTTCATGGAGTATAGAAATCAAAGTTTTAACCAACTGAGTATAATAAAGAATGGAATAACAAAAGAAATCACCATGCATGCGATAGACCGCACGGAGAGGTTATTCCAACAGAATAATAAATAATGGAACCAGGTCCGACGTAAAACGCACAGATAGGATATTCCAACAGAATAATAATAAAGACGAAACCAGGTCCGGTGTAAAACACACAGACAGGATGTTCCAACAGAAGAACAATAAAGACGGAACCAGGTCCGTGTAAAACATACAGACATGATGTTCTAACAGAATAATAATAAAGACGGAACCAGGTCTGGTGTAAAACACACAGACAGAATGTTCCAACAGAATAATAATAAAGACGGAACCAGGTCTGGTGTAAAACACACAAATAGGATGTTCCAACAGAATAATAGAAGAATGTCACCAAGTATAGGGTAGACCGCGTATACAGGTTATTCCAACAGAATAATAAGAAATAGAATAACAACAGTTCTCTTCATGACTAAGAAAGAATAACACCCCTTACGGGTACAACAAATAATATCCCTTACCGTTTCAAAGAAGAACTGAAATAAAGAAGTAGTTAAGTAGCAGAATACTTTTCTTCTTTCTCTCTATAGTTTCTCTCTCTAGAGTTCGGTGAATTCGTAAGAAAATAATGAAGGAATGAGCTTCTATTTATAGGAAAATGGAATGCATAGTAACTAATCCATGAACGGTCCAGATTAATTTACTTTAATCTGACGGTCCATATTTAAAGAAAAATCTTTTAAATAAAATATAATATATTCTATTTCTAGAATAACTTTAATAAAGTATTTTGTTTTATATAAAAAGATGTTTCTGTTTTATTACGTTAATAATACGAATAAAACAATACTTCATTATCGCTAAATAATTCATATTATTAATTGACAATAATTGAATCAAACTGAGTGACTTCTCACATAAGCATTAATAATCAATATCGTGTGCTAGTATGCAACCACACGTATTACTGTACTTTTACTACCGAGTAGTTCAACAGTATCAACGGTAAAACTTCCGCCGTTATTTTTAATAAAATATTTTTGTCGTTTGCTCAATCCGACAATAATTCCGTTGTGGGATCCACCAATAATTGTGCCGTCGTACGAATATTCCCCGATAAAAATAATATTTCCCGACCAATCAAATATAATACAATAACTTGCATACTTTGCAAAATTTATAAATACTACCCACAACTATAACATTATCTCAAATTCACACCATAATATTTAAAAAAAATATTTCAAAAAAATTAAATCTTTATTCATAAAATCTAGGGTTTCACAATGGTATGCTGAACTAAATCGTAAATTCGTGCCCATAGCTTTTTGCAAGCTTACCCAAAATCTTGAAGTGAATCTTGGGTCACGATCCTAAACTATGGATATTAGCATGCCATGCAATCTCACAATCTCATCTACATACATACGAGCAAGATATTCAAGGGAATAAGTCTCTCGTATCGGCAAGAAATGAGAAGACTTGGTTAATCTATCAACAATAACCCAAATAGCATTTATGCCTTAAGAAACCGTGGGAAGACCCGTAACGAAATTCATGGTAATATGTTCCCACTTCCATTTCGGAATCTCAAGTGGTTGCAATGGACCCTTAGGCACTTGATGCTCCGCCTTTACACGTTGACAAGTTAAACACATCGAGATAAACTTTGTAATCTCTCTCTTAATATTATTCCACCAAAATGTATGTCGAAGATCACGATACATTTTGGTACTTCCAGGATGGATTGCAAATGGTGTATTGTGTGCCTCCATCATGATCTTGTACTTCAAATCAGAATCGTTAGGAACACAAAGTCTAGAGTGGACTCGAAGTATTCCTTCTTCATCGATTCTTGCCTCTGGAATAACACCTTCTTGTACTTTCTTCTTCATACGCATCAGCTTCGGGTCTGTGACTTGAGCAACTTTAACTTTTTCGATTAAAGTTGGTTCTATACATTTACTTGTCATCATTGCATGGGTCCTCGGAGTCTTGAATTCTATCTTCATCTTTTGTAAATCACACAAAATGGGTCTTTGTGTTGACAGCATCGCACTCGTTCCCGAGTATGATCTTCTACTCAATGCGTCGGCTACCACATTCTCTTTTCCAAGATGGTATTGAATGGTATGGTCGTAGTCTTTCAATAGCTCGAGCCAACGTCGTTACCGCGTGTTGAGTTCTTTTTGAGTGAAGAAATATTTGAGGCTTTTATGGTCTTAATATATCTCCACTTTCTCCCCATATAGATAGTGCCTCCAGATCTTTAGCGCGAAAACGACTGCTGCCAACTCTAGATCATGAGTAGGATAATTCATCTCATATTCTTTAAGTTGTCGCGAGGCATAGGCTATGACTTTCCCACGTTGCATGAGAACACATCCTAACCCTTTGCCGGAAGCATCGCTGTAGATAACAAATCCATCTGAACCAGATGGTATTGTCAGAACAGGTGCCGAAATGAGTCTCCTCTTGAGCTCTTGGAAACTCTTCTCGCATTCCTCGCTCCATACGAATTTTTTATCTTTCCGAGTCAGCTGAATTAATGGAGTAGTAATTCGAGAAAATCCTTCCACGAATTTTCGATAATAACCAGCTAAGCCCAGAAAGCTACGTACTTCGGTCACCGACTTCGGTTGTTCCCAACTTTGTATTGCTTCAATCTTCGCCGGGTCAACAGATACTCCATGATTTGACACCACGTGCCCAAGGAATGCTACTTCCTCCAGCCAGAACTCGCATTTGTTCAACTTGGCATAAAGCTTATTTTCACAAAGCCTTTGGAGTACCAGCTTCAAATGGTGCTCATGATCTTCACAACTTTTGGAATATATGAGGATGTCATCAATAAAGACAACAACGAACTGATCCAAATATTCCGTGAATACTCGGTTCATCATATCCATGAAAGCCGCAGGAGCATTAGTCAATCCAAAAGACATGACTAAGAATTCATAATGCCCGTACCGAGTTCTAAAGGCAGTCTTTGGAATATTCTCAGTTCTAATCTTCAGCTGATGATATCCAGAACGAAGATCGATATTTGAAAAGAATTGTGCTCCTTGTAACTGGTCAAACAGGTCATCAATACGAGGTAGCGGATACCTATTCTTGATAGTGACATGGTTTAATTCCCGGTAGTCGATACAAAGTCGCATACTCCCGTCTTTCTTCTTTACGAATAAAACAGGAGCACCCCAAGGAGATGTACTAAGACGAATGAAATCGATGTCCAACAACTCCTGTAGTTGGACCTTTAACTCCTGAAGTTCAATAGGAACCATTCGATATGGGGTTTTAGAAATAGGCTTTGTATCAGGTTCAAGATCAATAAAGAATTCAACTTCACGTTCTGGGGGTAGACCGGAAAGTTCTTCAGGAAATACGACAGGAAAGTCAATAACAACAGGAATATATTATTCAAATATGACGTGTCTTTATTCAAATCCATAACATGGGCTAAGAAAGCTTGACATCCATTTTTTAATAAACGAATAGCTTTATGACTTAATATAACAGTGATTGATTTTAATGGCCTAGTTGCTTGAATTTGCACAACAGGTTGGTTAGGAATATGAAAACTAACAACCTTACGAAAACAATCAATTTTGACATGATGAGTAGTTAACCAATCAATCCCTAAAATCACGTCAAATGCAAGTATCTTTAAAGAGATAAGGTCAACAGGTAAGGTAATCGTGCCAACTTGGATCAAACAAGATTTATAAATAGTGGATGTGATGAAAATTTCTCCTAACGGAGTTTCAACAGATAAGTCAAAGTCTAATTTCTCAGGTGTCAAGTTTAAACGTTGAGCACAAGCAGGAGAGATAAATGAATGGGTAGCACCGGTATCTAGTAAGGTATAAACTTCACAAGAATTTATGATTAGCTTACCCGTGATCACCTCATTTGGGTTCCTCGCATGTTGACCAGTCACAACAAACGCTCTTTCAGGAACCGTTGACTTTAACTTTTTTGGGACAGCCTTTTGAGTCACCATCCCCGCTGGACTTGGTTTCGCTACAGTGCAATCTCAAGCTATATGTCCTTCCTTTCCACAGTTATAACATACCTTAAACTATTGTGGGCAGTTTGGGCTGATATGTCCTTCTTTTTCGCACTTATAGCATATGACCGGTGGTCGTTCTCCTCCCTTGGAACCAACTTAACAAATAATATAGTTTTAATGGTTCGAATAAGTTAAGTTAAGTTTAGGTTGTGGTACAATCGTAATCTTTGATGGTTGACATATGGGAGCTGGGCTAAACAATTCCTTCAAAGAGCGGAGGTACATATAAAACTGGCAACCGATCTAACTCACTATGAAAGACAGTGTAGACGAGACGGGAAACTAGTTTTTTAGTTATTTGTGGAAAACCACACAGAATACCATATGGACTACTAGAAGAGACAGTGTAGACGAGACGGGAAACTAGTTTTTTGGTTTTTTGTAGCTGTGCGTAAGGCAAGTTTCCTAACTTCATTCATATTCTAAATGAATGCTAGTTTTTTACACTTTCTCAGATGTTGAACATGAGAAGTTTTATCTATGTGCAAGTGTGTGATATTTGTACAGGTGGTATAATGTATGAGGCCTTGTGCAATAATTTTAACACTTCGGTGTTTCTATGAGATGAACTGTTCTATGATTGAACTGTTCAATAAGAGAATGTTCTATTTATACATAAATCGTTATTGTTAAGTTTGTGCTAATGATTCTAGCCAGACAGAATGTGTATGAAAAAAGGTAGAAGAAAGAAAGTATTTCAAAGTGAATGTGACTAATGTTTTAAAATGATAGGAATCTGGATTATTCCTATTATTCAAGTTGTTTCATAACCTTTGTTCGGTTATTGAAGTCTTAAAAGAATGTTTAAATTCTTGAAGTTGTTTATTCAATTGCTATGACTTGCTGAGCAATTGAATGCTCACACTTGCTTTAAATGAAAAACATTTTCAGCGTACAAGTAGAAGAACTTAAGGATTCCGTAAAGATCAAACCGACCGGTATCTAGATGAAGTTTCATTCAGTAGATGAATGTGCGTGAAGATCAAGCCAAGATTTGTAATGTAGAATAGTTTAATTAAACTATAGACTAGTTTAATGAACTGTTATATATCTTTAGTGACGGATGAAAGTCACTCTTGTAAGATATAAAAATAATGTAATTATCATTATTTGTAATGAATGAGGTTATAAGGTATTAGAACCTGGGATTTGAGAATGTATGTTGTTATATTTAACATATAATGATGTATGTTTGGAAGAAGATGGAACCGTGACGTACGGAATCCAGGCGTGAAGATAGACCGGATTTTGGGGCATTACAGAGTGATATCAGAGTTGATAGATTAGAGACCTTAGGTATGAGTACCTACGACTATACTCGTAGAGAGAAGGATAAGAAGATCGTTGAGTTAAACGATTAAGGAAGAAGATCACAACTTGATTATATTGAATCGTAATAACAGATGTTCTATTAAACGATGGATGATTTATAGCTAATGTTATAAATGAATGTTACTATGAACTAGTACGGGAAGAATAACTCAAAAGAGTTATAGAGGATGAAATACGAATTAAATTTTTTTTGTATTAAGTAAGAATGGTAATGTCGCGCTATCAATATGTATATGGTGAAAAGGTGAATCTTTTCTCATATATATATTTGATAGGTAGAGAATGATAAGATAGATGCAAGTTCTTGAAACTCATACTTATGAAAAGTTTGTGACTCATAGTTATATGCTATGTTTCTGAGCCCTAAGCGTATGGATAGTCCTTGATTTGTTCTTGGATTACATATTGCGAAGATAAGTTCTTAAACACATATGGTTGTGGAAAGTTCTTAAACACATAAATTGTGGTAAGTTGATGAACTATACTAAGGTATAGGAATGTTTAGACTGAAAACGAAGTAATTTCAGTAAGCTTAGCATTGAAGGTGCTAGAGAAGATTAAGTATTGTTACAAGTAAGACAATGAAGGAATATGGAGGAAAAGTATATTCCAAGTCATCTAGCTATGCTAGATTTCGAAGTTTATTAAAATTGTGCTTATATGTGTGTGTTTTGAAAAGGAAGGAATTGGTTCAACTTTTGAAACCAATGGATTTTAAAAAGAACTATTCTTTATATGTCTATGCTAATTGTTTTAGCTAGACAGAAGTTGATTTGAAATATCAAAATGAATTTTATATCATCAGTGCATTTGATGTAAAGATGGTAAAAGGATGGAGTTATTAATGCAATTGAACCTAGTGTTGGATGTGATCTTAGGATCAACAGACCACTATGGTATGATGTATAATGACGAAGTCATAAACTGACGAAGTCCTCAACATACTATGAAAAGTACGATATCATGACGTCATAAAACGTTTTGATGTATTGTGAAAGAATTTAAAGAAGTAGTCGATGTCAATTGATTTGACTAGACTAATGTTTCAAGTTGATGTCCAATTTATTGATATGGTCTAAGCTATTTGATTTGGCTAAGATGAATGGTATGTCATGTTTAAAAGAAAATTGAGCTTTCTTTGAAGAAGTTATGCCAAGCCAAATTGTTTTGGTGCGGAATCTGATGAATAAGTCTGAGGTGAACATACCCTGAAATGGGGTTATACGATGGGCTGATCACCTACGTATGGAAGAGGTAGTTTACTTTCTTGGTAATTGTAAACTGGTCGTGAAAGAAGGGTTTACGGCGAAATGCTCTTAAATCTAGTAAGAGTTCATGGTCGATTTGACCCCTCAGCAAAAGTATGAAATATTTTAAAGGAATTCTTATATTCCTCGTTATTCATTCTACTTCATAATTCTTGATAAGTTATGAAGGTTAGAGAATGTTTGAAAGATAAGAACTTCTTTGAAGAGAAGTTGAGAAGAAGAGTAAGCTAAAATTTCAAGGACGAAATTCTATGAAGAAGGGGTGAATGTGATGACCCGAAAGATTGAAAGTATAGTTAGGCGTAAGGTTTAACTAATGACGATTATGTCAACAGATGATCCTTGTGAGAAGGATAAATTAAGATTAAACCTTTGCTAAAGGTTGTGGGAATAAAGCACCTTGGTATATGTGTGGTTTAAGAAATTTCGAGGACGAAATTTTTATAAGGAAGGAAGAATGTGACAACCCGAAAAATCGAATTGTCCAGAAATTAAGTTTAAAGAATTAGTTATTAATAAAATGAATTTTTATTAATAACATTATGTGCTATGTGTTTATTAATCGTTCTAGAACCTAGGATGATTATAATACGGGAGGATTCTGGCTACGAACTAGACTGAACGAGTAAGAATTTTTAAGACAAAAATAAAATGTTTTCAGGAATAAAAATATTTTCGAAGAAAAAGACAAAATAAGCACTATTCACTCGACGAAATACTAAGGGTTAGGGTTTGAATAACCTAAGCTTTTCCGAGAGTTCGGTATGTCGAAATGATATTCTGTCAAAAGATTTGACGATAATATATCGTAAAAAGTTAAATAAGCTGATAAAAGTTTTTCTCAAAAAACGTGCAGAAATCGGACAAAATAAAAATGACAAAAATATTGTTATGTACTTTTCATTCGTTTAACTACGTTAGAGGAAAATATGAAAGAAAACACTTATCGTCAAAAAGTGTTTAACTCCGAAAAATGCGTAAAAGTTTATCTGTAAAGGAAAGAAAAAATATTCAAAAATATTTGAATTCCGAGAATCGTTGTTTTTAAAACTGTCAGACGAATTCCACAAGATGGAGGCATGAAGCTTACAAGAGAAGCTTCGTGAATAGTAAGGAGGTTTATTAAGAAGGTATGAATAGTAACTTTGGGGGCAAAATGATTATTTTGCCCCTAGCCTTGGAAAAATAAAAGGAGAGCCTTAGCTCATTTGTTGGTGATTTTAAAAATAGCCAACACTTAAGAGAGAGGGAGTTCGGATGAGGGAGAGAAAGGAAGAGGAAAAGCTAGCCCGAGTGCAAACTTTGTCCAACGGAAGAAGATTAAAGAAGAAAGGTAATCCAAAACATAGTCTAATATAATTTTTTTTTAAGTTTTATATGATAAAAACATAGCTTAATGAAAAGGGAAGTAAAAGATGTTAAGAATGATCTTCATATGGTTGAAATCATGAGAAAACGAAGAAGTAAAGAATTAGAAGTTTAGTTTATAAATTTCTTAAGGAAGTATGAAGTCCGTAATGAATTTGAACGATCCGAATGAATCGTATGAACGATTCAGCAATAAGTAAGGAATGGTGTGTTATAACACCAAATTCCAAGAAAAAGTGAAAGCGTTATCAAAATATCGATTAAAAATGAAGAACTAACGAAGAACGCGAAGAACGTTATTGATGGACAAATTTAAAACCATCGTAGTTATAACTTGTTGTTGATGGACAAGTTTAAAACCATCGCGTATAAGTTAGTTGCTTATTGCTTGGTTAGGAACGGTAGAAACGTTCATGAAGAACGGATTAAACTTAGCTATAACGAAGTTAGGGCGAAAATCTCATAAAAGACGAATGAGAAGTAAAAAGTATGTAAATGAACCCGAAGGTGTAAGGTTTTATAAGAAGGTAAGAGAACGTAGAAAACGTGAGTCGTGGACTCAAGAACGAACGAGTTCTGAGTTCGGATGACCGAATTACGGACGAACGAACGATGAACGTTAATAACGTATAACGAGCGAAGGATGGAATTTAAGCCAATCGAATGGAATGTTAACGGATTCAGAATAAATTTCTATAGAAAGGAAAGTTGAAGTATGTGATGAGAGTAAGAAAATGGCTTTGGAATGACCTCGTTCCGAGTTATAATGAAGAAGTTATGAGATTGTGAAGTAAGCGTCTCAAACATGTTCAACACTTAGAAAATATTTCTGAGTTTAAGAACTGGCGTCGCAGCGCCAGTTATGCTTTGGAAAGTGGCGTCGCAGCGCCAGCCCAGGGAGGAAGGTACTGGTAAGTGGCGCTGCAGCGCGAGAAATAACGAAGGAACCGGCGCCGCAGCGCCGGTGCAGGACAAAGCCCAGAGAAGTACTTTTAATTGCTCAACTCCCGGGGGAAGTGTAAGGAAAGATAAAGAACATATAGTTCACATAATCAAGTGATTTAAACCTTTAGTAAAGGTTGAACGGAAAGATTAAAGGGGATTAAAAGACAAAGAATGTAAACGTAACGCAGTTGCGATGAACGAATGGTCTTAGCATACAACGAACTGTATGGCTTCAACATTAAGAAAGAATAATGAACGTGGGGTTCATGTGATGGATAACGAATGAAATTAATTAAAACCTTGGGTAAAGGTTGAATGAGAGATTAAGAGTTGAGCAACGTGAACGCAGAATACATAAACGATCCTCGTGAATCGTATTCGCGTCAGACGAACGTTCTTAGTATACAATGGTTGTTTGACCTAGACGTTGATGAAAGTAGTCAGTAAGATATGAATTATCAAGAAAGCCGTAACGAACGGTAATAATAATAATGAAAATTCGAGGGTATGTCGGATAGAGAATGTTAGAATGAAAGTAAGCGTTAAACACTTTAGCCAACGTAAGGGTTGAGTGTACACGAATATTAAACAGGCAGAATCCACACGCCGTGTATGGTTTGATTGTAAGGTAATGAAGAATAATGATTAAACCTGTGAGCGGTGAACAAACTGAATTAAAGACAATGACGTATATTGTTAAGAAGCCGAGTTAATATTTATAACTTGGATAACGTTCCGAGTCGAATGCACCGGACGTTATAAGATACGAATAAGGTAATGTAAAATGCTTAATGCTATGAACACATAGTATTAACATTGAATAATCGTTCTGAGTATATCAAAGACTGTATGACTTAGACGATAAAGAATGAATCCTGAGGTATGTCATTTAGTTGCCAAAAAGCCTTAAGGAAAGAGAAATCAACTTAACGAACAGTATAGTTTTAATGGTTCGGATAAGTTAAGTTAAGTTTAGGTTGTAGTACAATCATAATCTTTGATGGTTGACATATGGGAGATGGGCTAAACAATTCCTTCAGAGAGCGGAGGTATATACGAAACTGGCTACCGATCTAACTCACTGTGAAAGACAGTGTAGATGAGACGGGAAACTAGTTTGTTGGTTGTTTGTGGGAAACCACTCAGAGTACCATATGGACTACTAGCAGAGACGCGATGTGTACTGAGTCCTAGAAGAGTTATAAGAAGAAGATAAGAATGTAAATCATCAAAGATGATGATCGTATGAGTAAGACATCCCCATATGTCATAACGCCGTAAAGCGGTAAAGAAGTTAGGACGCGTAAACTTAGATTGCAAGAACGTGAACCCTAAAAAGTAAAGTTAAGTTTAAACCAATGCGTAAGTCAAGTATATGACTAATTGGTGCATGTTATTCCTTATATGTTATATAGGGTTTGCAATGTGTAGCTCAGCGTAAACTATAAGCTGTAGCTGTGCGTAAAACTAGTTTCCTAACTTCATTCATATTCTAAATGAATGCTAGTTTTTTACACTTTCTCATATGTTGAACATGAGAAGTTTTATCTATGTGCAAGTGTGTGATATTTGTACAAGTGGTATAATATATGAGGCCTTATGCAATAATTTTAACACTTCGGTATTTTTATGAGATGAACTGTTCTGTGATTGAACTGTTCAATGAGAGAATATTCTGTTTATACATAAACTGTAATTGTTAAGTCTGTGCTAATGATTCTAGCCAGACAGAATGTGTATTAAAAAAGGTAGAAGAAAGAAAGTATTTCAAAGTGAATGTGACTAATGTTTTAAAATGATACGAATCTGGATTATTCCTATTATTCAAGTTGCTTCATAACCTTTGTTCGGTTATTGAAGTCTTAAAAGAATGTTTAAATTCTTGAAGTTGTTTATTCAACTGCTATGACTTGCTGAGCAATTGAATGCTCACACTTGCTTTAAATAAAAAATATTTTCTGCGTACGAGTAGAAGAACTTAAGGATTCCATAAAGATCAAACTGACCGGTATCTAGATGAAGTTCCATTCATAGATGAATGTGCGTGAAGATCAAGCCAAGATTTCTAATGTAGAATAGTTTAATTAAACTATAGACTAGTTTAATTAAACTATAACTGTTATATATCTTTAGTGACGGATGAAAGTCACTCTTGTAAGATATAAAAAAATAATATAATTATCATTATTTGTAATGAATGAGGCTATAAGGTATTAGAACCTGATATTTGAGAATGTATGTTGTAATATTTAACATATAATGATGTATGTTTGGAAGAAGATGGAACCGTGACGTACGGAATTCGGGTGTGAAGATAGACCGGATTTCGAGGCTTTACAAGAAAAACTCAATGTTGATATTTATTTTATTATTTTAATAATAAAATTTAATTTCATTTTGCATAATTAAATGTGTCATAAATTTTGTTCATAATTATACAATTTATAATTTAGGTATACAAAGGAGTATCATATACAGAAGACATAAATTATATGTTATGTATAATTAAAGAAATATATTGTTCTCAATCTTAGATGAAAATTGACAAACTATTCTAGTAGATTGCAATACACTTGATTGGATAATTTGTCTTAGTCATATTAAGTGAAGACTTTAATTTAGTGTATTGGTATATTTTTGAAATACATAGAACTGGATCTTTACGAAAAATTATTTGTTAAATACTGTTATTATAAATAATTTTTTAATTACTATTAATGTGCAATTACTCTTAATCTTGAGAGAATAATGAACTTAATTTTATGATGTATCTCACTTTAATATATTAAATAGTGAGATTTTAAATACAATCAATACCTCAATATGTTGGGTGATATATGTTTTGAAATTAAGAACATATATTTTTCAAGATGGAATTCTACAATTAAATTATAATATCCCCTTGATATAATTTATTAGTTGATCACCAAAATCTTGGCCAAGTATTTTAGTAATTCAAATTACTAAAGTATTAATTTAATTTATTAAATTAATGTGTGATCAAAATTGTATAAATTATGTAATCAAGAATATAAGCAATAAACGTAGTGGGTTAACAGTTTTATTCCTACACGCGTTTATGGATATTATTGTAGATGAGTATTTTTGCAAGATACTAATAGTAGAAGGACTTAATTAATTAATTTTAATTCTATTAATTCTAGAGTGCAATTATAACTATTTAGTGGAATTAGTTATAATTAATATAATTCTAATTAATTAAAGAGTTAATCAGAAATTAGTATTATATTGGAGCTAGAATTGTAGATAACTGCTTGATCCCCACTCTAGCCTTTATCAAGAGATAACAAAATAGCATAATAAAATATATCAAAAAAGTTTTCAAATTATCCCGATAAATATCAGGGAGTTGGGGACTCTCTATATATTATATCAATTTGTAGTATTTTGAGCTCACACTCAGAAAAGTACGTAATATCAAAATAAGGGTCATGAAGGAAGATCAGGAGGAAGGAAAAGTCTTCATCAGAATATAAAAAAAAATTCATTGTGCTACAACAAAGCACGAGGTATATAATATAATTTATTTAATTTTTTGATTATGCTAAATTATGAGAAAGATCTTGGGATAATAATTTTTAAAAAGTAAAAAATATTAATTTATTTAGAAATCGTTTCCTACAATTTATTGTTCTAATTATGTCATTAAGATTGATATGTATTACCACAATTATCCTTATATTAATTAAGAAAAAATGTACTCCATATAGTTACCTAGATAAATGAGATAGAAAGATACTTAAGGGCAATAAAAAAAAATTGTAATTAATGCTTCTTAGAAATTTGGTAACGTCAAATATATTGAAAAATTTTGAATTTCCTAAAACGTCATTTATTTAGGAATAGAGAGAATAGTTCATAAAAAATGACTTTTTTAAAAATTATATTAATTAATAATAATATATATTTTTATATATTAATGACGTCCCTGAGTCGATAACAATTCGACCAGTGGTTAAATAAGTTATTCAATCTACCCGATAATCGGTCCGGACAAATGATACTTTATTGTATAATTAATGACGATGTTATGGATTTCAAAAATTTATCTCAAATGATGGACATTAAAATAACATATATTTTATGTCTTATGACTAGACCTGGCAAAATATGGTTATGGGTTGGTTTTGGTTTTTAAAATATGGTTAACCAACCATTTAAAAACTAAAACCATATTAACCATTTTTAATATGGATAATGTAGGTTGGAACCATATGGTTATGGTTAAAAACCATATTAACCATATTAACCATTTTAAGATGTTTCATGTAAATATTTATTTGTATTAGTTGTTATAATATTATATATTTTTTATATTGTGATTGTATCATAAATAAATAACCAAAATATAATAGTATTTAATTATAATTTGTGCTTGAGATAATTTTATTATATAATATATCATAAGTAAAGATGAGTGAAAACAGTAACAAAATATTATTTTTTTTTCGTGGGTCGGGTGGGTGAGGTAGGGGGTGGAGTGGGGTAGGGTGGGGTAATATTATTATTTTTTACATAATATTAATTTTTTACATAATCACATAATATTATTTTTTTTAGTGGGGGTGGGGTAGGGGGTGGGGTGGGGGTGGAGTGGGGTGAGGGAGGGGTAAGGTGGGTGGGTGAATAGGGTAGAGTGAGTGGGTAGGGTGGATGGGTGGGTGGGGTGGGTGGGTAGGGTAGGGTAGGGTAAGGTAGGGTGGATGGGTGGGGGTAGGGTAGGTGGGTGGGGGTAGAGTAAGGTAGGGTGGGTGGGTGGGGGTAGGGTGAATGGATAGGGTAGGGTAAGGTAGGGTAGGGTAGGGTGAGTGGGGGTAGGGTGGGTGGATAAGGTAGGATAGGGTGGGTAGGGTGGGATAGGGTAGGGTAGGGTAGGATGGGTAGGGTAGGGTGGGTAGGGTAGGGTGCGTGGGTGGGGGTAGGGTAGGGTAGGGTGGGGTGGGTAGGGTGAGTGGGGTGAGTTGAGTGGGTGGGGTAAGATAGGGGTAGGGTGGGTGGGTGGGGTAGGGTGGGGTGGAGTTTGGTGGGGGTAGGGTGGCGTTGTGTGGGGTGGGGGTAGGGTAGGGTAGGGTGGGGTGGAGTGGGGTGGGGTGGAGTGATGGGTGAGGTTGAGGTGGGGGTGGGGTGGGGGTGGGGGTGGGGGTGGGTTGAGGTTGGGGTGGGGTTGGGGGTGAGGTTGAGGTTGGGGTGGGGTGGGGGGTGTGGTGGGGGGTGTGGTGGGGGGTGGGGTGGCGTGGCGTGGGGTGGGGGTAGGGGTGGGGTGGGTTGTGGTGGGATGGGGGTGGGGTAGTGGGGTGTATTATTGTATAACAGTATAATAGTATAACACTCAACGGGAGAAATAAATTAGGAAATAAATTGCACAATTTAAATTAAAAAGTGTTATATAAATATGGGTCGAAATATGGTTAACTGGTTCAGAACCATAACCGACCTGAATAAATATGGGTCCAAACCATAACCAACCTGAATAAATAAAAATGGTTAACCGACCCATTTGGTTCCAGTTAATATGGTTTGACCCAACAGTTAGCTACTTATATTGTCAGGTCTACTTATGACATACTTAATGGAAAGTAATTTAATCAATCAATGTAATGGTGCCACGTCACTTAAATTTGAAATTAAAATTTTGAGATTTCTAGTACAGTATAATCAATCATTCAACCATTGGCATGAACTCGAGTCATTTAAGACACTATTTGAGACAAAATATTTGAAATTCATAGCATTTTTTTGATATGATTTTTCTCTTAAAATTTCAAATTAGGTAATCAAAGAACCTCAAACTAGTAAAACCTCTATCCTTTTAAAATTACACTTCAATAGGGCTCACAAAATATGATTATGAGTTGATTTTGGTTTATAAAATTTGGTTGTGATTATATTTAAGAACTAAAACGACATTATCTATTTTTAATATGAGTTATGTGGGTTAAAACTGTAAGACCCCAATTTTTATAAATAAAGATGAATTTTCTATAAATATCATTTTTGAATATTATGGAGTTAATTTGATATAATGTTATAGTTGTGGGTAATATTTATAAATTTTGCAAAGTAAGCAAGTTGTTATAAAATATTCGTTTGGTCGGAGAATATTCTTTTTGTCGGGGAATATTCGTACGACGGCACAATCATTGGTGGACCCCACAACGGAATTATTGTCGGATTGAGAAAACGACAGAATTATCTTTCTATAAAAATAACGGCTGAGGTGTTACCGTTAAAACCGTTAAAACTGTTGAACTACTCGGTAGTAAAAGTACAGTAATACGCGTGGTTGCATAGTAGCACACGGTATTGATTATTGATGTTTACGTGTGAAGTCACTCAGCTATACTCAATTATTGCTACAGTAATTGCTGCATCATATCTCTTAAATTATTGTCATAGTATCATCTGTATAATATGTTATATTATTGAGACGTTGTGGTAAGTTTGGTTATTTTATGGGGGGCCATATGTCATCATCTAAGAATCTCTTCGTCAATAGTAATTACCGTCGTCAATAGTAATTACCGTCGTCAATAGTAATTACCGTCGTCAATAGTAATTACCGTCGTCAATAGTATTTACCTTAGTCAATAGTAATTACCTTCGTCAATAGTATTTACCTTGGTCAATAGTAATTACCTTCGTCAATAGTATTTACCTTGGTCAATAGTAATTACTTTCATCAATAGTAGTTGTCCCTTCAATATTACCAAGAGTCATTTGACCCTTCGTTAAGACCAAGAGTCATTTGACCCTTCGTTAGGACCAAGAGCCACCCTCAGTTTTTCTATAAATAGAGGCCTAGGGCTTCATTATTTTTCACGAATTCATTCAAGCTATAGAGAGAGAAAGTATAGAGAGAATAAGAGAGAGAGAATAAAAGTATTCTGCTACATCACTTTTCCAATATCCAGTTCTTTTAAGGTAGGGAATATTATTTCTTTTATATTCATGAAGAGAACTTCTGTTATTCCATTTGTTATTATTCTGTTGGAATAACCAGTATACGCGGTCTACCCTATACTTGGTGACATTCTTCTATTATTCTGTTGGAACATCCTGTCTGTGTGTTTTACACCGGACCTGGTTCCGTTTATTATTCTGTTGGAACATCCTGTCTGTGTGTTTTACACCGGACCTGGTTCCGTTTTATTATTATTCTGTTGGAATATCCTGTCTGTGTGTTTTACACCGGACCTGGTTCCATTATTTATTATTCTGTCGGAATATCCTGTCTGTGCGTTTACGCCGGACCTGGTTCCATTATTTATTATTCTATTGGAATAACCTGTCTGTGCGGTCTATCGCATGCATGGTGATTTCTTTTGTTATTCCATTCTTTATTGTACTCAGTTGGTTAAGTTTTGACTTCTATACTCCATGAAATTTGTGGAATATCCTTGATAGTTGCGTTTCATCCAGTATCTTTTCAAGAAAATATTCTTCTAAGCGTTCTTGAATTTTACTCCACAATGCAGTATCATGTTGACAATTTGGACGTTGTTAATTCCTGGATAAATTAATTCTTGAACTTGTTTTATTGAATTCTTATATCATTGTCATCATCCTCATGTTTATAAAATGTTGAAAGTCATCTGTGGCCTGTATTGCATAGATGGACTTGGTATGATTATGA
Organism: Panax notoginseng; assembly: GCA_016801055.1. Lineage (NCBI taxonomy): Eukaryota > Viridiplantae > Streptophyta > Magnoliopsida > Apiales > Araliaceae > Panax > Panax notoginseng. The sequence goes on from CM029021.1 coordinate 36,496,345, forward strand.
CCAGGGATTATTCGGTATAATCATGACCGTAATGTTACAAATGATGTGGTAAAAGTCCTCATTGGCCCGTAGTGCATTGATAGACAGTTGTTGGCATGATCATGACCATTAATGAATACACGAATATCCTTGGCCGTAGTGCAGGGGTGATTCAATGATGTGGATTATTTTATTAAGCTGAGTCTCAGCGATTACAGTGTTGAAAAACTTTTTAAATCATAAAAGATAGTAGAGTTTATTTTCTACTTGACTCTTTTAATGGATTGCTTGTTCCGCTACAGTTAAACTTGATGTCTATTATATTTTATCAGTTTAACATTGTTGAAGGCTAATGATAATTTATTCTGCATTATCTTAGTCATAATATTTCTTACTGGGCTAGTTGAGCTCACCCTTTCTTTCACTGTTCTCTTCAGGAAATGAGAACGTAGCTGGGACAAGTCGGGGTACGGAGTGATGGTCCGAATGATAGTATTAGTTAGTAGTCCTCACTATTCTATGTAATGGTGTGTTAATAAATGTAATGAGGACTCCTTTTGAGTATGAATACTCTCTAGAAGATAATATTTGTATTCAAACTCACAGTTTATGTTTTGTCGTATTGTACACGACAGATGTATTAATCAGTTGTATTTGTATTCTGTACTATGTATCTGACGACCCAAGATGGGTGATGTATACCTAATTTTGGGGGCGTCACAGTTGGTATCAGAGCTTAGGGATATGATCCCTGGCTAAGATGTGAGAATAGAACTAGGAGGGGAGAGACGGGGAATTCCTTCGCTAGTATGGCATACCTAAGTTTATTTGCATGGTATTTAATTGGTCGGTCATAATATAAGGATAATATATGACATATCAATTAATTTTTATTTTGTGGCAGTATCTGAAAATGGCATCTGAGAATGTTGAGAATAGCATGGAGCACAGACGACTGTTGATTCACCACATATCAATAATCAGGATAATGTGCATCAGGAAGGTGTCAATCCTCATGCAAACAACAACACTAACCAAATGATGAATGATCAAATGTTCAGAGGCTTTATGCAATTCATGCAACAACAGGTGAAAGCGGCTCCTGTCCACAACGTAGGTGGAAATACTGGAAACTCTCAGGCGGTCACCGCTAAACAGTTTAAGGAGCTGGGACCACCGGAGTTTAAGGGAGAACCCAAACCACTTGTAGCTGAAACATGGATAAAGCAGATCACCAAGATATTTGATGTCTTGGGTTGCTCTGAGGAGCAAAAGGTTCCCTTTGCCGCCTTTATGTTGCGAGGAGAGGCAGATTACTGGTGGGAATCGATAAAGCGTACTCAATCTGCCGCACTGAAGATGTCCTGGGAGAAGTTCCAAGAGCTGTTTAACGACAAATACTTTCCCGAAAGTATTCGTCACATGAAGGAGGTGGAGTTCATCAAATTGGAGCAGAATAATATGACCGTGTCGCAGTACGAGGCAAAATTTGCGGAGTTATCCCGGTTTGCGTCCCACCTGGTGGATAATGAAGAAAGAATGACGCGGATGTTTTTAAGAGGTTTGAAGCCGGAGATACGTCAACATCTTGTTTCTCATAAACTGTGTTTGTATTCAGATGTTGTAAATAGGGCTCAGTTGGTGGAGCGCGATAACGAGACAACGCAACCAAAAGAGAGCAGCCGGCAAAATGATAATACCAGTGAGAGCAGTCATCGAAGCGGTGACAACAAGCGTGGAGGGAATCAACAGGCCAGAAATGGTAACCACTTCGGTGGTAATCAGGGCCAAAACAATAAGAATGGACATTTCAAGAAGAGGAGATTCAACAATGATGGAAAGACGTCAGCACCAGCACCTGTCGTTAAGGAAGGAGAACGACCACCTATCATATGTTTCAAATGCGGAGGGGAGGGGCACATCAGTCCAAACTGCGCGATGCCGTCCAAAGCATGTTATAATTGTGGAAGAGAAGGTCATTTAGCCCGATTTTGTCGTTTACCGAAGACAAATTCAGCTAGGATGGAGGCACCAAAAGCCGTCCCAGAAAAGTCAAAACCGGTTGTGCAAGGGAGAGCGTTTGTTGTGAACTCCCAGAGAGCAAGGAACCCGAATGAGGTCATCACGGGTAAGCTTATTATAAACTCTAAAGAAGTTTATACTTTATTTGATACCGGTTCAACCCATTCTTTTATTTCTCCTACTTGCGCTCATCGATTAAATTTGATTCCGGAGAAATTAGACTTTGACTTATCTGTGGAAACTCCGTTGGGAGAAACCTTCATTACCTCCACTGTTTATAAGTCTTGTTTGGTTCAAGTTGGTACCCACACATTACCTATCGATCTGATTTCATTAAAAATACTTGCATTTGACGTGATTCTAGGGATTGATTGGTTAACTACTCATTATGCAAAAATTGATTGTTTTCGTAAGGTTGTTAGTTTTCATATTCCTAATCGACCTATTATGCGAATTCAAGCAACCAAACCATTAAAATCAATCGCTGTCATCTCAAGCCATAAAACTATTCGTTTATTGAAAAACGGATGTCAAGCTTTCTTAGCTCATGTCACAGATCTAAACAAAAATACGTCAGTTTTGAATGATATTTCTATTGTTAATAAATTCCCTGACGTATTCCCTGAAGAACTTCCTGGCCTACCCCCAGAGCGTGAAATTGAATTTTGTATCGATCTTGAACCCGGTACAAAACCCATTTCCAAAGCCCCATATCGAATGGCTCCTATTGAACTTCAGGAGTTAAAGATCCAACTGCAGGAATTGTTAGACATTGGCTTTATTCGTCCTAGTACTTCTCCTTGGGGAGCTCCTGTTCTATTCGTGAAGAAGAAAGATGGAAGTATGCGACTTTGTATTGATTATCGGGAGTTGAATCATGTCACCATCAAAAACAGGTACCCATTGCCACGTATTGATGACCTGTTTGACCAGTTGCAAGGAGCACAATTCTTTTCAAAGATCGATCTTCGTTCTGGATATCATCAGCTGAAGGTTAGAACTGAGGATATTCCAAAGACGACTTTTAGAACTCGGTACGGGCATTATGAATTCCTAGTCATGTCCTTTGGATTGACTAATGCTCCTGCTGCCTTCATGGATATGATGAACCGGGTATTTAAGGAATATTTGGATCACTTTGTGGTCGTCTTTATTGATGACATCCTTATTTATTCCAAAAGCCGTGAAGATCATGAGCAACACTTGAGGCTGGTACTCCAAAAGCTTCGTGAATACAAGCTTTATGCCAAGTTGAAGAAATGCGAGTTCTGGCTGGAGGAGGTAGCATTCCTTGGGCACGTAGTATCAAGTCGTGGAATATCGGTTGACCCGGCAAAGATTGAAGCTATTCAAAGCTGGGAGCAACCTAAATCAGTGACCGAGGTACGTAGCTTTCTTGGTTTAGCTGGTTATTATCGGAGATTCGTGGAAGGATTTTCTCGAATCGCTACTCCATTAACTCAGCTGACTCGGAAAGATACAAAGTTTGGTTGGAGCGAAGAATGTGAGCAGAGTTTTCAAGAACTCAAGAGGAGACTCATTTCAGCACCTGTTCTAACAATACCATCTGGCTCGGAGGGATTTGTCATCTACAGTGATGCTTCGAGCAAAGGGTTGGGATGTGTTCTCATGCAACATGGAAAAGTCATAGCCTATGCATCAAGACAACTCAAGGAATATGAGAGGAATTATCCTACTCATGATCTAGAGTTGGCAGCTGTTGTCTTTGCACTTAAAATTTGGAGGCATTACTTGTATGGGGAGAAAGTGGAGATCTTTACGGATCATAAAAGCCTCAAATATTTCTTCACTCAAAAGGAACTCAACATGCGACAACGACGTTGGCTTGAACTGTTGAAAGATTATGATCATACCATTCAATACCATCCTGGAAAAGCGAACGTGGTAGCTGACGCATTGAGTAGAAGATCATATGCGGGTACAAGTGCAATATTAACAACGCAAAGGCCCATTTTGTGTGACTTGCAAAGGATGGAGATAGAGTTGAAGACTCCAGGGACCCATGTGATGATGGCGAATATACGAGTAGAACCGACTTTAATCGATAAAGTTAAAGCTGCTCAAGCTACAGACCTGGAGCTGATGCGTATGAAGAAGAAAGTGCAAGAAGGTGCTATATCGGAAGCAAGAATCGATGAAGAAGGAATACTTCGAGTCAACTCCAGACTTTGTGTTCCTAACAACCCTGATTTAAAGTATGAAATCATGATGGAGGCGCACAACACACCGTTTGCAATCCATCCTGGAAGTACCAAAATGTATCATGATCTTCGTCATACATTTTGGTGGAGCAATATGAAGAGAGAGATAGCGTTGTTTATCTCAAGGTGTCTAACTTGTCAACGAGTCAAAGCGGAGCATCAAGTACCAAAAGGTCCATTGCAACCACTTGAAATTCCAGAATGGAAGTGGGAGCACATTACCATGGATTTCGTTACCGGTCTTCCTAGGGTTTCTCAAGGTATTGATGCGATTTGGGTCATTGTTGATAGATTGACCAAGTCTGCTCATTTCTTACCGATACGAGAAACTTATACACTTGAACGTCTTGCTCGTATGTACATAAACGAGATTGTAAGACTGCATGGTATGCCAGTATCCATAGTTTCTGACCGAGACCCAAGATTCACTTCACGATTTTGGGTTAGTTTACAAAAGGCTATGGGCACGGAGTTACGATTTAGTTCAGCATATCATCCTCAGACGGACGGACAATCAGAGAGGACTATTCAAACTCTTGAAGATCTATTAAGACTCTGTGTCTTTGACTTCAAAGGAAGTTGGGACAAGTTCTTGCCATTGGTGGAGTTTTCCTACAACAACAGTTATCAAGCAAGTATTGGCATGGCTCCATTCGAAGCATTGTATGGAAGAAAATGTCGTTCTCCAGTATGCTGGGATGAGGTGGGCGAAGCAATGTTGTTGGGACCGGAGTTGGTACGTATGACTACAGAAAAGATTCAAACGATCCGACAACGTATAAAAACCTCACAAGATCGACAAAAGAGTTATGCTGATCTTCATCGAAAGGACGTGGAATTTGATGTAGGAGATCATGTGTTCTTACGTGTTGCTCCATGGAAAGGAGTTACGAGATTTGGAAAGAGAGGAAAGCTAAATCCTCGATTCATCGGTCCATTTTTAATCCTCGATCGAGTAGGAACTGTGGCTTATAGACTCGCTTTACCGCCAGGTATGTCTCGTGTTCATAACGTTTTCCACATATCCATGTTACGCAAATATGTGGAAGACCCGAACCACATTATTGAGTTAGAACCGGACGAAATAGCGGAGGATTTGACGTATGAAGAAGTTCCTGTTCAAATCTTGGATAAGAAGGAACATATTCTACGCTCCAAGGTTATACCTCAAGTTAAAGTTTTGTGGAGAAACCACGATGTTGAGGAAATGACTTGGGAGTTAGAATCAGAAATGAAATCAAGGTATCCTTACCTCTTTGACATACCAGGTACGTACCCTAATTTCGAGGGCGAAATTTCATAAGAAGGGGAGGTTGTAAGACCCCAATTTTTAAAAATTAAGATGAATTTTCTATAAATATCATTTTTGAATATTATGGAGTTAATTTGATATAATGTTATAGTTGTGGGTAATATTTATAAATTTTGCAAAGTAAGCAAGTTGTTATAAAATATTCGTTTGGTCGGAGAATATTCTTTTTGTCGGGAAATATTCGTACGACGGCACAATCATTGGTGGACCCCACAACGGAATTATTGTCGGATTGAGAAAACGACAGAATTATCTTTCTATAAAAATAACGGCTGAGGTGTTACCGTTAAAACCGTTAAAACTGTTGAACTACTCGGTAGTAAAAGTACAGTAATACGCGTGGTTGCATAGTAGCACACGGTATTGATTATTGATGTTTACGTGTGAAGTCATTCAGCTATACTCAATTATTGCTACAGTAATTGCTGCATCATATCTCTTAAATTATTGTCATAGTATCATCTGTATAATATGTTATATTATTGAGACGTTGTGGTAAGTTTGGTTATTTTATGGGGGGCCATATGTCATCATCTAAGAATCTCTTCGTCAATAGTAATTACCGTCGTCAATAGTAATTACCGTCGTCAATAGTAATTACCGTCGTCAATAGTAATTACCGTCGTCAATAGTATTTACCTTAGTCAATAGTAATTACCTTCGTCAATAGTATTTACCTTGGTCAATAGTAATTACCTTCGTCAATAGTATTTACCTTGGTCAATAGTAATTACTTTCATCAATAGTAGTTGTCCCTTCAATATTACCAAGAGTCATTTGACCCTTCGTTAAGACCAAGAGTCATTTGACCCTTCGTTAGGACCAAGAGCCACCCTCAGTTTTTCTATAAATAGAGGCCTAGGGCTTCATTATTTTTCACGAATTCATTCAAGCTATAGAGAGAGAAAGTATAGAGAGAATAAGAGAGAGAGAATAAAAGTATTCTGCTACATCACTTTTCCAATATCCAGTTCTTTTAAGGTAGGGAATATTATTTCTTTTATATTCATGAAGAGAACTTCTGTTATTCCATTTGTTATTATTCTGTTGGAATAACCAGTATACGCGGTCTACCCTATACTTGGTGACATTCTTCTATTATTCTGTTGGAACATCCTGTCTGTGTGTTTTACACCGGACCTAGTTCCGTTTATTATTCTGTTGGAACATCCTGTCTGTGTGTTTTACACCGGACCTGGTTCCGTTTTATTATTATTCTGTTGGAATATCCTGTCTATGTGTTTTACACCGGACCTGGTTCCATTATTTATTATTCTGTCGGAATATCCTGTCTGTGCGTTTACGCCGGACCTGGTTCCATTATTTATTATTCTATTGGAATAACCTGTCTGTGCGGTCTATCGCATGCATGGTGATTTCTTTTGTTATTCCATTCTTTATTGTACTCAGTTGGTTAAGTTTTGACTTCTATACTCCATGAAATTTGTGGAATATCCTTGATAGTTGCGTTTCATCCAGTATCTTTTCAAGAAAATATTCTTCTAAGCGTTCTTGAATTTTACTCCACAATGCAGTATCATGTTGACAATTTGGACGTTGTTAATTCCTGGATAAATTAATTCTTGAACTTGTTTTATTGAATTCTTATATCATTGTCATCATCCTCATGTTTATAAAATGTTAAAAGTCATCTGTGGCCTGTATTGCATAGATGGACTTGGTATGATTATGACCAGGGATTATTCGGTATAATCATGACCGTAATGTTACAAATGATGTGGTAAAAGTCCTCATTGGCCCGTAGTGCATTGATGGACAGTTGTTGGCATGATCATGACCATTAATGAATACACGAATATCCTTGGCCGTAGTGCAGGGGTGATTCGATGATGTTGATTATTTTATTAAGCTGAGTCTCAGCGATTACAGTGTTGAAAAACTTTTTAAATCATAAAAGATAGTAGAGTTTATTTTCTACTTGACTCTTTTAATGGATTGCTTGTTCCGCTACAGTTAAACTTGATGTCTATTATATTTTATCAGTTTAACATTGTTGAAGGCTAATGATAATTTATTCTGCATTATCTTAGTCATAATATTTCTTACTGGGCTAGTTGAGCTCACCCTTTCTTTCATTGTTCTCTTCAGGAAATGAGAACGTAGCTGGGACAAGTCGGGGTACGGAGTGATGGTCCGAATGATAGTATTAGTTAGTAGTCCTCACTATTCTATGTAATGGAGTGTTAATAAATGTAATGAGGACTCCTTTTGAGTATGAATACTCTCTAGAAGATAATATTTGTATTCAAACTCACAGTTTATGTTTTGTCGTATTGTACACGACAGATGTATTAATCAGTTGTATTTGTATTCTGTACTATGTATCTGACGACCCAAGATGGGTGATGTATACCTAATTTTGGGGGCGTCACAAAAACGATAAATTATAGGTCAAATATATGTCAAACCATATTTCAAATTTCAAACTTACCATTATTATGGTTCAATTAAATAAATTACTTAATATATTGATTTTTTTTATCTTCCTTTTAAATTCTCTCTCTAAAATTTAATTACTTTAATGCCATGATGAAAGACTACGAAGCAAGTAAGGACAAAATAATTTTTTTTTTAAATACTAATAAAAAGGATAATACATTTCTCATTATTTTTTTTTTAAAAAAAGATAATACATTTCTCAATCAGTGTCCGAAAAGGAAGAAACATGACTTTTTTGGAGTTTTCAATTGTGCAAATCACATCCTAGTGATATTATTAAAAAAATTGATGGTGCATTCATGTGTTGTGTACATTATTTATTTTGTTCAAATATTAAAGATATATTTTGAATTTATAAAATTAATTTATTATATTTTAAATTTTAAATTAATATGGTTCAAAAATTAAAATATTTTAATTTCAGAAATTCAACGTCAATTAGAAAAAAATTACGTAACACGTGATTAATGTTAAAGAGTATAAGTAACCTAACACCAGTTTTAATATATGTACGAAACATATTTAGAAAACACATTTATTTAGAAAAGTTCATTCGTTACAAAATAATTCTTTTCTTTTCTTTTCTTTAATTACCAAATATGTATAAGCATTTTTATAGTTGCATTCTACCTTGTCCTCTTAAAAAGAGTTCAATTTGTATATTTATTTTTCTATATCACCCCTACCTTTTTTTATTATCCCAACAAATTCTCTCCCTTGTATTAATAGTTTTCAACTTCCCAGGTAGTGATAGAATTTCAAACAAATTTTAATTGTTAAATGACAGTATTAAATGACTTTTTTAATCCATGTACAAAAACCTTAAACGACAATCTTTTAGGAACGGAGGTAGTAATTACTAGTACTTTATAGTTAGTTTGTAATTGTTATATTTGTTTGTATTAAAACTAAATAACTTCATATAATTTTGAATTTTAAAATTTTGTGAATTAACTAAAAAAAAGTCAAAATATATCTCTAATTTTAAAATAGAGAGAGTAATATTTTTATTGATCTTGGTATATAATGACATAATGTCAGAAAATTTTAATTATTTTATTATTATTTTTAAATTACCAAATGGTTTTAATTAATATAAGTTGATCCATCCGTTTTTAAACCAAATTGTCAAGTCAAGTTGCAGGTTAACTTAGATTCTAGTTCAATATCTACGACTCTATGTTGGTGTTTTTTTATTTTTTTTTTTTGTTAAATATATATTCTTTTCATTCTAAAATTAAATATATATTTTATTTTTTTCAAAATTAATTTAGGAAATTCTAAAATTAAAAATAAGTACGTACAAAATTATTTACTTTTAGGACACCAACTATAATAATTGTAAACAAATAATAAAGTGTTACTATGATATTTGTCGTTTTCAAAAACTTATACACAAAATACTGGTAGTTATGAATTTTAAAATTTTGCAATTAAAAAAATCAATATTTATCTCTACTTTTGAAATTATCGGGGCATAATTTTTACTGATGATCTTTTTGACCGAATTTTGCCATTAGAATTTATTCTTTCTTATTTATTTTTATTTAATTTATTGCAAAATTATAAAACTTTAATTTATGTAAACAAAGATTTGATGTCAAATCAAATATTCCGAGAGGGAGTGAATACTGTTTATAATTCTTCTTTGTTTTCACCATTTTTTTCAAATATTACTAGTATTGCCTTTAGATGCAGAAATCAAGTAGGCAAAGTTAACAGAAAAAAATAAAAATGGGTCAAATAATGGAGGTGGCCATAACGAAGACAGCAGAGGAGGAGGTGGAGGTGGCAGCAGAAGGCGACCATAATGGAGGCGGAGGTGGTGGAGGCACCCATAATGGAGGCGGAGGAGGAGGCACAGATGGCGGCGGAAGGGAAAGCGGATCGGGAGGGGAGGAGATGACGATCACAATGGAGGTCGCAAGGGAGGAAATGATCCTCAATACTAATCCTCTAAATTAAGGAATTCTAATTGCACTAAAATAAAAAATACTAATCCCCTAAATTATGGAATCCTAATTGCACTAATATTGTAAATAAATATAGGAAAGTGTATTACTTTTGTAATTATTTTATGGATGCACTATTATTGTAATTTTTTTTAAAAATGTACTAAAATATGTAATTAACCCTTTAAAAAATATGAGTTCAAACTTTAACTTATTCAAAAAATCAACTCAAATGATTCTGGTTAATATATATAAGTTGACCCATCTGTATATAAACTACATTGCCAAGTCTACACTTCAAGAAACCCCATAAGATTTGATGTTTGTTGGGCCTTCAATTCAATGGGCTGGTTTAACTTCTCAAGTTTATTTTTTCTTTTGGTCATCAAAAATAAAATTTCCTTAGCTCTTTGTCATTACATTCCCTCCTCCCCCTTGGTCCTTACACTATTTTATTTTAATTTAATTTTTTTTGAACTCCAAAACATCACACAACAGAGGCATTACTGCATTAGGGACTCATCTATGCGAACCAAATCTAGGAACAACATAGTGTACAAATGAGAATCAATTGTCTTTTCTTAATATCTTAAAATTAATTTACAAAATCTTAAAATATATGTTAATGCACTTATTCAATTTCATAATATCTTCATAGCCTTTTGTTTCAATTATACTACCCGGCCAATGATAATATAGTTACTCGATGACTGTATCACAAAAATTTGGTTTAAAATTGATGCATGTCTACTTAGCTTTGATTAATACAAAAATTACTATAATAAAATACATAAACAAATATTGTTGAATATAAAATTATTTATTTTAAAAAATAAAAAAATTAGCACCGCAATTTAATTTTTTTAAAAATTCACAAATTAGAGAATATTATTTTAGCCTTGCACTTTAATAATTGGGCAAAGGGTCAAAAATGCCCCTGATGTTTACCCCGATTTCTCACTTGAACTCTAAACTTTTTTTTTTTCAAAAGTACCCTTAACGTTACATTTTTTGGGTCGGCCATGCCCCTGCTATTAACAGAAGACAAACAGGGTTAAAATGTGATGACGTGGCAGGCTTAAATATAAAATATATTCTAAATAAAATAATATATATCATTTAATCAAAACAAAAATTACTAAAATTCAAAATAAAAAAAGTATAACATATTTACATCATTTAATCAAAATAATAAAATTCAAATTATTTTGTTAACTAATCAAAACAACTAATTAAATAAAATAAGTTGTATAACATATTTAAATCATTTAATCAAAATACTAAAATTCAAAGCATAACATATTTACATCAAATACTAATTAAAGAAAAACTAAAATACTAATGAAAAAAATACTAAAAAATTAAATTAAAAAAAATACTAAAATACTAAAATTCAAATTATTTTGTTAATTAATCAAAACAACAAAAATTCAAATTACATCATTAAAATACTAAAATCATAATACTAAATACTAATTGATATAAAATTTTTAGATAACTAAAATCATAATACTAAATAATATTTTTAAAATTCAAAACTGGAGTATTATGATTATTTTAGTAATTTTTAATATTAATTTTTAAAATCATATCAATTTAAAAATATTATGATGTAATTTGAATTTTTGAATACATTTTTTTAAAAATATTATTACATCATCAAATTATAACATATACTGTTATGTATAGATTATTACATTATCAAATTATTTATATTATTTATAACATATATTGTTATGTATAGATTATTACATCATCATATTTTTATATAGTTTAAAAATATTATTTAGTATTATGATTTTAGTAATTTAAATTTTTTTATATCAATTAGTATTTAGTATTATGATTTTAGTATTTTAATGATGTAATTTGAATTTTTGTTGTAATTTGAATTTTTGTTGTTTTGATTAATTAACAAAATAATTTGAATTTTAGTATTTTAGTGTTTTTTTAATTTGATTTTTTTTAGTGTTTTAGTATTTTTAATTAGTATTTTAGTATTTTTTTTTAATTAGTATTTGATGTAAATATGTTATGTTTTGAATTTTATTATTTTGATTAAATGATGTAAATATGTTATACAACTTATTTTATTTAATTAGTTGTTTTGATTAGTTAACAAAATAATTTGGATTTTATTATTTTGATTAAATGATGTAAATATGTTATGCTTTTTTTTATTTTAAATTTTAGTATTTTTTGTTTTGATTAAATGATATATATTGTTTTATTTAGAATATATTTTATATTTAAGCATGTCACATCATCACATTTTAACTCCGTTGATCTTCTGTTAACGGCAGGGGCACGGGCGACCAAAAAAATATAACGTTAAGGGTACTTTTGAAAAAAAAAATTAGTTTAAAGTACAAGTGGGACATCAAGATAAATATCAGGAGTATTTTTGACCCTTTGCCCCACTTTAATTTCATCACACTGATTAAACTACTCTAGCATCTTCTAGTAAAGGTGTAAACGAGTCGAACCGGAGCAAACAGAGATCTACTCGAATTCGACTCGAAATGATAAATTCGTACTCGAATTCGGCTCGAATTCGAATTATATTTGAAAATTCCTACTCAGATTCGACTCGACTCGAATATTTATTACTCGAATTCGATCCGACTCGACTCGACTCGAATATTTATTCAAACTACTCGCGAGGTTCAAATTCAAGCTCGAATTCGAGTATCCACATAATAACTAGTTTTATAATAAATATAATTATAAATTAAATTTGTTATTTTACTTAAAAATGAGAAAATATATTTATTATTACACTTTACAAATATAAAATCACAATTAAAACTAAAAACAAAACAAAATAATAACTAATTATCCTAATTTGATTTAAATTTGTACATATTATAAGAGAATGTATCGAACATCTAATCGAATATTTATTGACCGAGTATTTATCGAATCACAATAAAAAATTCGAGTAGTTTGAATCTTAAACGAGTCGAGTATAACCTTGCTCATATTCTATTCATATTTTTTTTGAACTATTTTTAATGCTCAAATTTAGATCATATTATTAACGAATCCGAGTCTCACTCGTATTTTTTATGTTGACTCGTTTATAACTTTATCCTCTAGTCACCTTGGTTTGTCAAAGTGTTGGAAATATAAAAAAGCACACAGATCAAATAAATCTCACATTGGCCTACAAAAAAAATAATGGAAAAAAGAAAGTCCAAGTGGTTTGACTTTAGGTTGTTGTAGCTGTCTAGAATTATTGATTTCAGCTTTCTCTTCAATCTTCCCCCTGTTCGCACACAATCTCTGTATTTCCCCAGAATTATTGTCATACCCATGCAACTTCTGTACCAAAAAAGTAACCAATCTTTACCCAAATTAAAACAGATGGTTTTAACTCTACATTAAAATCGCATCACAGAAAAAAAAAAAAACTGTAAAAAAAAATAAATTTAAAATAGGGGTGACAATATGTAACACCAAAATCATATATAATAAGAGGTTTAGTTGAATATAAACGATTCTTCGTGTCATAAATAGATCGACACATTTAACACGAAATTTAAATAAATTAGACACGTGTTATCAACATGTTGATATGTTTAATACGATTAAACATGTTTATTTAAAATAATTAAAAAATAAATATGATAAAACGTTATAATTTGCTTTAATATTGAGTTTTAGTTTTAGCAGCTACTTTTCTAAATATGTTATTTTGTTAAATATATATTGTTGTAATTAATAAATTTTGTTATATAAAAAAATCACCCCACAGTTAATGAAAAAAAATCAACACTATATATATTAAAAAAACAAAAATAGCAAATGAACAAGAAAAGCCCATTTTAATTTCACATGGGGCATGAGGTCAAGAAGATTCACCTCAAAGTCTTGAAACACATTATGGTCCCCTCTTTTTAGCCCCAGTTAAGGTTCACTCCCTCCCTTCTGCTGCAGGAAATTGTTTACCTATCTGGATATGTTGAAATTGTTTCTCTTTTTCAGTCTTACAAAAAAGTGACCCTTTGTGATAAGAACAATAAATTGATATATTACATGTAAATATAATATTTTTATACAAATCTATCTCACATGAATTTGTAATTTATTCACTTTTCATCCGAAATGAACCATATGAATATATAATTTTTAATTAATAATTATAGCTGAATGAAGTTCAAATGTGGCAATTTAGTAAGATTTTCTTTATTTACTTTGCAAGATTATAAGTTTGAGTCTACTACTAAGAAAAAATCAAAAAAAAAATCATAGTTAATTAAGGTGATACATTGAAAAGATAAATTTTCCACTAGTTTTTCCGCAGTCCCTAGAATAAAATTATTAATAAAGTCGAATCGTAATAATACAAGTTTTTAAAAAGAAAGACAAAGAAAAAAGAACACCATAATGAAGCACATTTTATTCACATTGCATTGAAATATAGAGTGCACCTGTCAATTCTTAGCAGGAAATTTATTTTTATTTTATTAGATAAATTTTGAAAAACAATATTTTCTGCACATTTTATTTTAATTAGTGCAAATGCTGCGTTACATAATTGTACATTTACATTAAATTGAAATAAAATACACCTAAAAATATCATAACCTAAATTTTGAGTGGGAAGTGATCATTATTTTCTTCAAGGCTATGTTTGTTTGCAAGAATTATAATCTCGAAATTATAATTCATGAAATTATAATCCCAAGACTATTAATCATATGATTAAATAGTCATAATCACGTGTTTGTTTTTTATGGGATTATTCATGGGATAACGTAAAATAATCTCATGTTATGTTTGTTTTTTCCCGGATTAATTAAAGAATTGGATTAAAAAATATCGTTTGTACTATTATACACTTACCAATAATAACATATTTTAAACTTATTAATACATCAAAAAATGATGAATAATTAATTAGAAACTTTTAAATAAGTGATTATATTATTCAATGATCACCGAAAAAAACCTACCCCCACCCCCTACCCCCATCCCCCGATGTAAGACCCCAACTTTTTATGAATAAAGATTTAATTTCTCTAATTATCATTTTGAATAATAAGGTGTTGAATTGATATAATGCTTTAGTTATAGGTGAAATGTGCAAATTTTGTAAAATAAGCAAGTTGTCATAAAATATTCGTTTGGTCGGGGAATATCAGTACAACGGTGCAATCATTGGTGGACCACATAACAGAATAACTGTCGGATATAGAAAACGATAGAAATAACCTTTTTACAAAAATAACGACAAAACTTTTACCGTTAACTATTGAAATACCTGGTGATAAAAGTACAGTAATACGCGTTGTTGCATAGTAGCACACAGTATTGCACCGTATTTCTGATTATTGATTTTTACGTAAGAAATCACTCAGTTTCATTCAATAATTCCCACAGTAATTGTTGCACAATATCTCATATTATTGATTCAATTATTGTCACAATATCATCTGTACAATATTTTATATTATTAAATCAATAATTAACACGACATAATTATTTATATTATTAGTAGCATTATTGGCAATGCCTAAAAAATTCTATTGAGGAAAGGGTTTAGGTTATATAATTGCGCGCCAGTAAGGATAAATCCTTATCGGAAAGCCCACTCTTTCTTAGAAATGATCTGGTTGTTAATATTGTGAGCTTATAATATTATTTATAAATAATTATTATGTGGTAGATATTGGTTCAATTTTGATATAAATGAAGGAATTTGTTGAAAGTTTGGTAATTATTTTCTCCGATAAAATATTCATTTAAATATATTATTATAATATATAATAATTGTTTAAATAATATATATATATATATATATATATATATATATATATATATACACAGTCCATTTCTTAAGCTCACCCTTATTGAGTTCACCCCGAGCTCACCCTGCCTTTTTTTTTAAAAAACATAACTAATAAAAAATGTATAATAATTTTTGGAATTGAAAGTTTTTAAAAAAAAGTATTTTGGGTGTGATTTGGGTACATATAACAAAACAGTGTTGTACACAGTTGTACAACAAAACAGTTGTACAACACTGTTTTGTTATATGTACCCAAATCACACCCAAAATACTTTTTTTTAAAAACTTTCAATTCCAAAAATTATTATACATTTTTTATTAGTTATGTTTTTTAAAAAAAAAGGCAGGGTGAGCTCGGGGTGAACTCAATAAGGGTGAGCTTAAGATCCTTACTCTCTCTCTCTCTCTCTCTCTCTCTCTCTCTATATATATATATATATATATATATATATATATATATATATATATATATATATATATGCATGTGATAAAAAGGGACGGATGCGATTTAATTTTATTTGAATGCTTTTCTAAGTTGGTGGGCGGAAGAAATTTTCTTGCATATGTATGCTTTGTCTTTTTGTTGGATGACCATTTCATTTGCCTGCAAAACATTCTTTTCCAAAATATTTATGGGCCCCAACCATGGAAAATGTGAATTAGGCATTGAATTCCTGTAAAGCCATGTTGTGACATCCTCAAAATAGGTATACATTACCCATTCTGAGTCGTCAAATACATGGTACAAAATATAAATACAAACTTAATTATACAACACGAGCTGAAAGTTTTTACCCGAATATTGTCTAGTAGACAGTATTCAAACTCAAATGGAGTCCTCATTATAATTATTATCACACTATTTTATAAAATAGTGAGGACTACTACAGCCACCATCTCGGACCGTCACTCCATTCTCCAACTAGTCCCGGCTACGTTCTCATTTCTTGAAGAGAACAATGAAAGCAAAATGGTGAGCTCAACTAGCCCAGTAAGAAATATTATGACTAAGATAATGCAGAATAAATTATTGTTAGCCTTCAACAATGTTAAACTGATAAAATACAATAGACATCAAGTTTAACTGCAGCGGAATAAGCAATCCATTAGAAGAGTTAAGTAGAGCATGATATCTACTATAATTTGAAAAGGTTATCATCAATTTTATCGCTGAGACTCAGTTTAATAAATAATCTACATCATCAAATCATCCCTGCACTACGGGCCAATGATATTCATTAGTATCACATCCACAAATTATCCATGCACTACAGGCCAATGATATTCGTGTAATCACTAGTGGTCATGATCATGCCAACAACTGTCCATCAATGCACTACGCTTCAATGATGATATTTACCACATCATTTGTAACATTACGGTCATGATTATATCGAATAATCCATGGTCATAATCATACCAACCAACAGTCCATCTATGCACGTAAGCTAAATATGACTTTCATCACAATATAAGCATGAGGATGATGACAATGATATAAGAATTCAATTAAAAGAAAGCAAATGATAATTTTTTAAAGATTTATAAATTAATTTATTCAGAATTCAATAATGTCCAAATTGTCAACATGATACTGCTTTGTAGAGTAAAATTCAAGAATAATATTGCATCAAAAATGATTTGGACATCAAAGAAATTAATTTTTGTTATGAATAGTACCATGGGTGAATAGTACCCGAGTGAATATTACTATGTAAATAGTACTTTATGAATAGTACCCGTGAATAGTACTTTGTGAATAGTACTCGTGAATAATATTTTGTGAATAGTACTTTGTGAATAGTATCCCGTGAATAGTATTTTGACATAAAAAGCTTAAAATTTAACAAGAATATTTAGAACATATCCTTGTGAAACAATACTAGATGAAGCGCAAATTTCAAGGATATTCTATAAATTTCACGGAGTATAGAAGCAATACTTTAACAAAATGAGTGTAGAATTAGGAATACGAAACGAAATAATATTACTCACATACTACAGAGTATGAGAGCAAATATTATTTCATATGAATATTGAACAAAAATAATATCCCTTACCTTAGAAAAAGACTAGATACTGAAATATTGAAGTAGTAAAATACTCTTCTTCTTTCTCTCTATAGCTTCTCTCTCTATAATTGCTCTTGTGAGTTTTAGTGAATTGGTGAGAATGAAAGAGGAATGAGCTTCTATTTATAGAAAGACGTAGTTTCGATAATTGCACGTTTTGGGGCTCAAATTATTATAGTATAGTACCTTCATTTTTTCCTCTATTTTTAATTTAGTCCTACAAGTATTATCAAATTTGCACCACCTCCCCTAATAGTACATGCATGTGAATCAATAGTTCTATTTATGTGAACAAATAGTTATATGCATGTGAACTAATAGCAATTAATTACTCATTTATCCGATGAATTACCCGATTGGTCAATTTAACCTCTAGAAATCAATTATTATCGAAATAAATGATGATTTCTACTAACACTAATAATTCCAACACAATAGAAATATCAATTTCATCTTTAATCAACACGAAATTATTCATCATTAATATTATAACTCACGGTACTTAACAACTAGATCATTCACAGGAAAGAGGGAGCTTTCTGGTAAGGATTTCTCCCTATTGACGCGCAATTAGGTGACCAAACCCCTTTCCTCGACAGAACTTTCTAGACATCATCAATATTGTAAATAATAATATGAATAACTTTGTCGTCTCAATTATTGATTTAAAAATATAAAATATTATGCAGATGATACTGTGACAATAATTGAATCAATAATATGAGAGATATTATGCAGCAATTACTGTAGTAATAATTGAGTATAACTGAGTGACTTTTCACGTAAGCATCAATAATCAATACCGTGTGCTGCTATGCAACCACGCGTATTACTGTACTTTTATCATCGGGTATTACAATAGTTTAACGGTAAATATTTCACCGTTATTTCTATAAAAAGACATTTTTGTCATTTTCTAACTCTGACAATACTTCCATTGTGGGATTTACCAATGATTGTGTCGTCGTACTAATATTCCCTGTTAAAACGAATATTCTCCGACCAATAGAATATTTTATAACAACTTACTTACTTTATAAAATTTATAAATATTACTCACAACTATAACATTATATCCAATTCACACCATAATATTCAATAATATATTTCGAGAAAAATTGATCTTTATTCATAAAAGTTGAGGTCTTACAACCTCCCCTTCTTATGAAATTTTGTCCTCGAAATTGGGGTACGTACCTGGTATGTCGAAGAGGTGAGGATATCTTGACTTTATTTCAGATTCTAACTCCCAGGTCATTTCCTCAATATCGTGGTTTCTCCACAAAACTTTGACTTGAGGTATAATCTTGGAGCGTAGAATATGATTCTTCTTATCCAAGATTTTAACAGGTACCTCTTCATACGTTAAATCTTCCTCTATCTCTTCCGGCTCTAATTCAATAATGTGGTTCGAGTCTTTCACATATTTACGTAACATAGATATGTGAAAAACGTTATGAACACGAGACAAACTTGACGGTAAGGCGAGTCTATAGGCCACAGTTCCTACTCGATCGAGAATTTTAAATGGGCCAATGAATCGAGGATTGAGCTTTCCTCTCTTTTCAACTCTTGTAACTCCTTTCCATAGAGCAACACATAATAACACATGATCTCCAACATTGAATTCCATGTCCTTTCGATGAAAATCTGCATAACTCTTTTGTCGATCTTGTGAGGTTTTTATTGTTAGGTTTGTAATATTCATGAACGCAATCAAATTGCACAAAATAAGCGAAAGCATAAAAAATTAGAGTTTAAAATTTTACAAACCATATACCCGGATCATCCTTTATGCACAATTATTAATTAAACGAAAAGATAAAGAATAAGAATCACACCCTTGAAGATTTGAGCTTCCTCAGGTACAAGTTCACCTCCAAATCCTTTCGCATTCAACTTGAATCCACCGGGTTTGGTTCCTTCCTTTGATCAACGTTAGCCACCCAAGTGTTTGGCCTCTAGAGGTGATCCTCCAAAGAAGAAAAAAAAATTCAAGAAGAAGGGTGGTTGACTAAACCCTAGTTTTCTATCTCTATAGAAAAGGAGCGTACTTTCCAACAATTGAAATCACGTATGTTGTCAAAAAGTCAACAACAACTTTATCACCTATAATAAGACTCCTCTTATTTATAGATGTGGGCAACCCTCCTTAACAATTAAGGAATTGTGTTTTATTTTAATTAATTAAATTACTTTAATTAATTAGGCTCCTAATCTTATTATGATTAATTAATTAAACTCTTTTAATTAATTAGCCTTCTAATCTTATTAGGATATATGATAGTACTTTTATTAATTAATTTCCAAACTCTTTTAGGAATTAGATAATAATAATAGTAATAATAATAATAAGACTCCTCTTATTAATTTATATTTAATATTTTTAAAATATTAAATAATAAATATTAAGTTATTTAATTTATTCTAATATCATAGATTAAATTAAATATACTTAACTTATTATTACGATTATGCCATTAACTTTTTAAATAATTATTCTTCCTTTTATGGTGTGACCCTTTAGGTTCTCCATATTAAACCGGTTGTGAATAAATCAATTAGAATAATTCTAATCTTATTTAAATAAATAAATTAAATTATTAATTTATTTAAATAAATAATATTTATTCTACAATAGGGATAAGCCTCCCTAGCGATTAACGACTTTTCAGATAATATAGATTTCAACATTAATCATAAAAGAACCTTTGAGTTAATAGTTACCGTACAATTCAATTCTTCCACCATACAATGTCCCAATTAAATATAAGACATGAAATTACTGTCAAGTCTTATTTTATTTAATTATATGTATTTCGACTCTTAAATGCACAACTCTAAATAATGCAAATTAGAAACTCCTTTCTAATTTCATTCTGCCTTGGCCAATGACTACTAGGTTGTCATTTATCGAATCACATAGGACATTTCTCTTCTTTTACTAGAAGCGGTAGATTCTTTATTGATCATACATTATCTCCATGTACAACTTATTATACCCAAGCATACCCTTTGATATACCAAAGGGTCTTAAGGAATAAGTCAAAGTATAACTCATCATACACAAGATACTATGATGATCTCAAGTCCAAGGATCATTTGTACTAATCACTACAGGAATTCCTATTGATAGGTAAGTAAAACTCCATTAGGTATTCCTTAGCGAGTCACGTTCAGTGAACTTATTCTCCAATAAGCACCTACATACTTGCTTTAGTGTCTCCACATAAATGATCATGAGATCAATCATCCTCATCCAATGAGCAAGTAACATATGTACCAATCTATCCGGATTCACTAATTCCCAATTTAGTAATCCAACGATTGGGAACTATTTTAGTTTTAAGCTTTCTAAGAATTTAGATCTCATTAGAATGATCATTAATATAAGACCCCAAATTATTAATAAATAAAATTTAATTTCCTCTATTTATTATTTTGAAATAGTAAGGGTTAAATTGATTAATGAGGTTAGTTATGGGTAAAATGCGCAAATATTTTAAATAAGCAGGTGGTTATAAAATATTCATTGTTGTCGGAGAATATTCGTTTGGTTGTGGAATATTCTTGCTGTCGGGGTATATTCGTACGACGGCGCAGCTTTGTGTAGGCCCCATAACGGAAAGCGATTGGATGAAGAAAACGACAAGTATAAGTTGTTTATAAATAACGTCGTAGTTGTTACCGTTAATACTGTTGGAATACCCGGTGGTTAAAACATAATAATACGCGTTGTTGCACAGTAGCACACAGTATTGCACCAATTATTGATTCTTACGTAAGAAGGCACTACTCAATAATGGTTACAGTAATTACTGTTCAGTATTTTATTTTATTGATTCAATAATTACTGCGTTGATATTTTATATTACTGTTGTTTCAATAATTGTCACTACACAGTATTTTCCATTATCGGAACAGTAATTCATATTATCTGATTAATATTATTAGATAACATTATTGGCAATGTCTAGAAAGTTCTGTCTAAGGAGAGGTTTTGTCACCTAATTGCGCGCCAGTAAGGAGAAATCCTTATTGGAAAGCCCCCTCTTTCTTGGGAACTGCCTGGTTGTCAGTATTGTGATTTTATAATATTATTTGTGAATAATTAATTATTGATTTATTTGATAAAGAAAATATTCATTTTATGTTGATATAGATGGAGAAAATTTTAAAGTGACAATTGTTGAAAATCGATATTTTATCGTTTCTGATAAAATATTATTTTATTATTATAATATAATAATAATGATATTTTTACAATGAATGTGGGATATACGAGTATATGTGGAGAAAGAGTATTTTTGTTGCAAAAGTTGTTTAAAACATGTTAAATATGTCTGTGGGCCCATTTCTTGACTGAAATTTGATTATAGCCTGTAAAATCGTCCGTTTATAGATTTCGGTCAATTTCTGTTTGGAATTTGGAAAAACTTTCTTCTGCAAAGTTGTAGAGAATTGAATTTCCTATAAGAACCGCGAGATTCGAATTTTCTGATAAAAGAGCTATTTATTATGAATTATTGAAGTTCCGAAGTTCCGAAATAATTATTTTTTAAAAGTTTTAAATTTGTTTTAAAAGAAAAACGTTTTTGTGGTTGGTTGGTGGGCACATGTGTTGCAAAATATGCTGAAATCAGAATTTCCAAGTTTACGTATGATTTATATAAATTTAATATTAATTTATTAAATTTTCTGCTTTGGTGTTCTAAGCATTTTTCTATAAATAGGGTGCTTAGGTTAGAATTGAAAATCACACCAGAAACTGAAATCTTCTATCTCTTTCTCTCTCGATACATTGAGCGTATTCTTGTGAGTATACTTTGAGTGTTGTTATACGATGCAAGTTCCCTTCAGCACTATATCTAGTAGTCCAACCAGAAGTACTATTCTTTTGAAGTAAGGGATGTTATTTTTTTCAAAAATGATATTATTTCTTCAATATCATTATGCTGAAATATTGGTTAGAAATTTTTATCAAATTTAAAACTTTTCATGTCGGGGTTACTATTCACGAGTTACTATTCACGAGTTACTATTCACCGAAAAATAAAATTTTCTTCTTTTCGCCCAAATATCTATTCTGGATACTAGCTTTGATTGTATCCATGTTTTGATCATTCTTGAATTTTACTTCACTATGATTATTTATAAGGTATTTTTAGACGTGGATAAATCGAAATACGAATCCTTAATATTTGTTATTTTGTTTCACTGGATTCGTTTCCTTTAAAATATTTTTCATCATCCTCAGTCCTAAATGATAATATAACTGAATATCTTTGGCCTGTAGTGCAAAGATGAATAATTTCTGATGAATATCTTTGGCCCGTAGTGCAAAGATGAACAGGTGTTGAGATGAACATGACCAACTGATGAATATCTTTGGCTTGTAGTGCAAAGATGAATATTGATTGATGTTACAGGGATAAAATATTGATGATGGACTTTTAAATTCATAGATAATAGTAGATTTCATTCTCTACGTAACTCTTCTATGAATTATTATTTTCCGCCGCGAATATTGATTTAAAGCTTGTTGTCTATTGTATTCTATTATATTTTTCCCTGTTGAAGACTAACGATAATTTGTTCTATGTTATCTTAGTCATAATGTTCTTTACTGGGTTAGTTAAGCTCACCCTTTTCCTTTTTGTTCCATTTTTCTCAGGAGGCGAGAATGTAGCGAGTACTAGTCGGGGTATGGAATGATGGTTCTAGAATTTATTTTAGTAGTCCTCACTATTTTTGTGAAATAATGTATCAATAATTGTAATGAGGACTTATTTGAGTGTAGATATTGTCTAGATGACAATATTTGTTTTTAAACTCACAGTTCTTATGTTGTAATAGTAAAGATGTAGTTGTTTCTGTACCATGTATTTTGACGACTCAAAATGAGTGTTGTATACCTATTTTGGGGGCGTCACAGTTGGTATCAGAGCTTAGGATATGATCTCTGGTGGAGATCGGGGAATAGAACTAGGAGGGGAGAGTCGAGTAAATCCTTCGCTAGTGTGTCCTACCTAAGCTTATTTGTTGGTCGGTCATAATATAGGGATATTATGTGATATGTTAATTTGTTAAATTAACCTTTGTTTTATGGCAGTATTTGAGAATGTCGACTGAGAATGTTAACAGTGGAGTAAATGAGACGGTGGAGATGCCTATACTCACCAATGAGGAGAACGTGCAACAGGCTGGCAATGTTCCTCCTGTGAACAACACCACTGAGCAGACGATGAACGATGAGATGTTTAGAAGCTTTTTACGATTCATGCAAAACCAGACGAAGGAGATTCCTGTTCAAAATATAGGAAGAAACAATGGCAACGCACAGCTGGTCACAGCCAAGCAGTTCAAAGAGTTGGGACCACCAGAATTCTGGGGAAAGCCGGATCCGATTAAGGCGGAGACATGGGTCAAGCAAATTACCAAGATATTTGATGTCTTGGGATGCACGGAGGAACAGAAGGTTCCATTCGCCACCTTTATGTTCCGTGGCGAGGCAGACTATTGGTGGGAATCTATGAAGCGTACCCATCCAGCCGCACTCAGCATGTCTTGGGAGACATTTCAGAAAATGTTCAATGACAAGTACTTTCCTGAAAGTATTCGTCATATGAAGGAGGTAGAGTTTATTAGACTGGAGCAGAATAACATGACGGTGTCCCAGTACGAGGCGAAGTTTGCAGAGTTGTCCAGGTTTGCACCTCATTTGGTGGAGAATGAGGAACGTATGACGCGGATGTTTCTGAGAGGTTTGAATCGCGGCATACGTCAATATCTCATTTCTCATAAATTTTCTCTCTATTCAGATGTTGTCAACAGGGCTCAATTATTAGAGCGAGATAACGAGTACGGTCAACCGAGGGACCACAACCAGGATCATATCGGTGACAGCAGTCATCAGAACAATGATAACCAACGGAGAAAGAAAAATACAGACAAGAACGGCAACCACTCTGGTGGTAATTTTAAAAAGAGGAGACTCAACAATGACAATACGAAGACATCAGCACCAGCAACAACTGGTTCCAAGGGAGGAGAACGACCACCGGTTATATGCTATAAGTGCGGAAAAGAAGGACATATCAGCCCAAACTGCCCACAACAGTTTAAGGTATGTTATAATTATGGAAAGGAAGGACATATCGCTCGAGATTGCACTGTAGCGAAACCAAGTCCAGCGGGGATGGTGACTCAAAAAGCTGTCCCAGAAAAGTCAAAGTCAATGGTTCCTAGAAGAGCGTTTGTCGTGACTGGTCAACATGCGAGGAACCCAAACGAGGTGATCACGGGTAAGCTAATCATAAATTCATGCGAAGTTTATACCTTACTAGATACCGGTGCTACCCATTCGTTTATTTCTCCTGCTTGTGCTCAACGTTTAAACTTGACTCCGGAGAAATTAGACTATGATTTATCTGTGGAGACTCCGTTAGGAGAAACTTTCATCACATCCACTGTTTATAAATCTTGTTTGATCCAAGTTGGCACCATCACCTTACCTGTTGACCTTATCTCTTTAAAGATACTTGCATTTGACGTGATTTTAGGAATTGATTGGTTAACTACTCATCATGCCAAAATTGATTATTTTCGTAAGGTGGTTAGTTTTCATATTCCTAATCAACCTGTTGTGCGAATTCAAGCAACTAAGCCATTAAAATCAATCACTGTTATATCAAGCCATAAAGCCATTCGTTTATTAAAAAACGGATGTCAAGCTTTCTTAGCCCATATTATGGATTTGAATAAAGACACGTCAAATTTGAATAATATTCTGAAGTTCCGAAATAATTATTTTTTAAAAGTTTTAAATTTGTTTTAAAAGAAAAACGTTTTTGTGGTTGGTTGGTGGGCACATGTGTTGCAAAATATGCTGAAATCAGAATTTCCAAGTTTGCGTATGATTTATATTAATTTAATATTAATTTATTAAATTTTCTGCTTTGGTGTTCTAAGCATTTTCCTATAAATAGGGTGCTTAGGTTAGAATTAAAAATCACACTAGAAACTGAAATCTTCTCTCTCTTTCTCTCTCGATACATTGAGCGTATTCTTGTGAGTATACTTCGAGTGTTGTTATACGGTGGCAAGTTTCCTTCAGCACTATATCCAGTAGTCCAGCCAGAAGTACTATTCTTTCGAGGTAAGAGATGTTATTTTTTTCAAAAATGATATTATTTCTTCAATATCATTATGCCGAAATATTGGTTAGAAATTTTTATCAAATTTAGAACTTTTCATGTCGGGGTTATTATTCACGAGTTACTATTCACGAGTTATTATTCACCAAAAAATGAAATTTTCTTCTTTTCGTTCAAATATCTATTCTGGATACTAGCTTTGATTGTATCCATGTTTTGATCATTCTTGAATTTTACTTCACTATGATTATTTATAAGGTATTTTTGGACATGGATAAATCGAAATACGAATCCTTAATATTTGTTATTTTGTTTCACTGGATTCGTTTCCTTTAAAATATTTTTCATCATCCTCAGTCCTAAATGATGATATAACTAAATATCTTTGGCCTGTAGTGCAAAGATGAATGATTTCTGATGAATATCTTTGGCCCGTAGTGCAAAGATAAACAGGTGTTGAGATGAACATGACCAACTGATGAATATCTTTGGCTTGTAGTGTAAAGATGAATATTGATTGATATTACAGGGATAAAATATTGATGATGAACTTTTAAATTCATAGATAATAGTAGATTTCATTCTCTACGTAACTCTTCTATGAATTATTATTTTCCGCTGCGAATATTGATTTAAAACTTGTTGTCTATTGTATTCTATTATATTTTTTCCTGTTGAAGACTAACGATAATTTGTTCTATGTTATCTTAGTCATAATGTTCTTTACTGGGCTAGTTGAGCTCACCCTTTTCATTTTTGTTCCATTTTTCTCAGGAGGCGAGAATGTAGCGAGTACTAGTCGGGGTATGGAATGATGGTTCTAGAAGTTATTTTAGTAGTCCTCACCATTTTTGTGAAATAATGTATCAATAATTATAATGAGGACTTATTTGAGTGTGGATATTGTCTAGATGACAATATTTATATTTAAACTCACAGTTCTTATGTTGTAATAGTAAAGATGTAGTTGTTTCTGTACCATATATTTTGGCGACTCAAAATGGGTGTTGTATACCTATTTTGGGGGTGTCACAATTATCATTATTCTAAAAGCATTGTTTAAAACTATGGGTTTATCACATATTATAAAGTAGCATCATGTAGATAATAAAAAGCCTTTAATAAATTAATACTTTTTATTAATAAATGAATAAGATTGTTACAAAGTATATACTTTATCATCAAACATAATTGGCTTGTGTGCATACTACTTTCATTTATACGTTGTCGGATCATTTGAATCTTTTTCGTTGTCATGCGTACCAATTTCGGTCCTAACAGCGTTGCTTCACCCACCTCTTTTAAGCATACTGGATAACGACACTTGCGTCCATACAACGTCTCAAATGGAGCTATGCTGATACTTGCTTAATAACTGTTATTGTAGGAGAATTCTACCAATGGCAAGAACTTGTCCCAACTTCCCTTGAAGTAAAAGGACATAGAGTCTTAATAGATCTTCAAGAGTTTGAATAGTCCTCTCCGACTGCCCGTCTATTTGAGGATGATATGCTGAACTAAATCGTAAATTCGTGCCCATAACTTTTTTGCAAACTAACCCAAAATCGTGAAGTGAATCTTAGGTCTCGATCAGAAACTATGGATACTGGCATACCATGCAGTCTTACAATCTCATTTATGTACATACGGGTAAGACGTTCAAGTGAATAAGTTTCTCGTATAGGTAAGAAAAGAGCAGACTTGGATAATCTATCAACAATGACCCAAATTGCATCTATGCCTTGAGAAACCTTGGGAAGACTAGTAACGAAATCTATGGTAATGTGCTCCCACTTTCATTTTGGAATTTCAAGTGGCAGCAATGGATCTTTTGGAACTTGATGCTCCGCCTTGACTCGTTGACACGTTAAACACCTTGAAATAAACTCTGCGATCTCTCTTTTAATATTGCTCCACCAAAATGTATGTCGAAGATCACGATACATTTTGGTACTTCCAAGAAGGATTGCAAGCGGTGTATTGTGTGCCTCCATCATGATCTTATACTTTAAATCAGGGTCGTTAGGAACACAAAGTCTGGAGTTGACTCGAAGTATTCCTTTTTCATCGATTCTTGCTTCCGGAATAACACCTTCTTGTACTTTCTTCCTCATACACATCAGCTCCAGGTCCGTAGCTTGAGTAGCTTTAACTTTATCGATTAAAGTTGGTTCTACTCATATATTTTCCATCATCACATGGGTCCCTAGAGTCTTTAACTCTATTTCCATCCTTTGCAAGTCATACAAAATGGGCCTTTGTGTTGACAATATCGCACTCGTACCCGCATATGATCTTCTATTCAGCGCGTCAGCTACCACATTCGCTTTTCCAGGATGGTATTGAATAGTATTATCGTAATCTTTCAACAGCTTGAGCCAACGTCGTTGTCTCATGTTGAGTTCCTTTTGGGTGAATAAATATTTGAGGCTTTTATGATCCGTATTGATCTCCACCTTCTCCTCATACAGGTAATGCCTCTAGATTTTAACTGCGAAAACGACAGCTGCCAACCCTAGATCATGAGTAGGATAATTCCTCTCATATTCTTTGAGTTGTCGTGAGGCATAAGCTATGACTTTCCCATGTTACATAAGAACACATCCTAACCCTCTACCTGAAGCATCGTTGTAGATGACAAATCCCTCCGAACCATATGGTATTGTCAGAACAGGTGCTGAAATGAGTCTCCTCTTGAGTTCATGAAAACTTTTCTCACATTCCTTGCTCCAATCGAATTTTGTATCCTTTCGAGTTAGCTGAGTTAATGAAGTAGCGATTTGAGAAAATCCTTCCACTAATCTTCGATAATAACCAGCTAAACTGAGAAAGCTACGTACTTCGATCACTGACTTAGGTTGCTCCAAGCTTTGTATTGCTTCAATCTTTGCTGGGTCTACAGATATTTCGTGATTTGATATCACGTGGCCAAGGAATGCTACTTCTACAAGCCAGAACTCGCATTTTTTCAACTTGGCGTATAACTTATTTTCATGAAGCTTTTGGAGTATCAGCCTCAAGTGTTGCTCATGATCTTCATGGGTTTTGGAGTATATGAGGATGTCATTATAAAGATGACCACAAAATGATCTAAATATTCCTTGAATACTAGGTTCATCATATCTATGAAGGAAGCAAAAGCATTAGTCAATCGAAAAGATATGACTAGGAATTCATAATGCCCGTACCGAGTTCTGAAAGCAGTCTTTGGGATGTCACCAGTTTTAATCTTTAACTGGTGATATCCGGAACGAAGATCGATCTTTGAAAAGAATTTAGTGCCTTGCAACTGGTCAAACATGCCATCAATGCGAGGCAACGAATACCTATTTTTGATGGTGACATGATTCAACTCCCGATAGTCAATGCAAAGTCGCATACTCCCATCTTTCTTCTTTATAAACAGAACAGGAGCACCCCAAGGAGGCATACTAGGACGAATAAAACCGATGTCTAACAATTCCTGCAGTTGGGTTTTGAACTCCTGAAGTTCAATAGGAGTCATTTGATATAGGGCTTTGGAAATGGGTTTTGTACCAGGTTTAAGGTCGATACAAAATTTGATTTCACGCTCTAGGGGTAGGCCTGGAAGTTCTTCAGGGAATGCGTTAGGAAATTTATTAACAACAGAAATATCATTCAAATCTGACGTATTTTTATTTAAATCCGTGACATGGGCTAAGAAAGGTTGACATCCATTTTTCAATAAACGAATAACTTTATGGCTTGATATGACAGTGATTGACTTTAGTGGTTTGGTTGCTTGAATTCACATAATAGGTTGGTTAGGAATATGAAAGCTAACAAACTTACGAAAACAATCAATTTTAGCATGATGATTAGTTAACCAATCAATTCCTAAAATCACATCGAATGCAAGTATTTTCAAAGAGATAAGATCGGCAGATAACGTGTGGTTGCCGATTTGAATTAAACAAGACTTATAAACAGTGGATGTAATGAAGGTTTCTCCCAACGGAGTTTCAACAGATAAGTCAAAGTCTAATTTCTCCGGAGTTAAATTTAAACGTTGAGCGCAAGTAGAAGAAATAAAAGAATGGGTAGAACTGGTATCAAATAAGGTATAGACTTTGTTAGAATTTATGATTAGCTTACCCGTGATGACTTTGTTCGGATTCCTCACTTTTTGGGAGGTTACGACAATCGCTGTCCCTTGAACTACCAGCTTTAACTTTTCTGGGACGGCCTTTGGTGCCTCTATTCCAGCTGGACTTGGCTTTACCGCACGACAAAATTGGGCTAGGTGACCTTCTCTTCCGCAATTATAACATGTTTTGGACTGCTGTGTACAGTTTGGACTGATGTGTCCCTCTCCTCCGTATTTGTAGCATACGATCGGTGGTCGTTCTCCTTCCTTAACAACGGTTGCTGGTGCTGATGTCTTTCCATCATTATTGAATCTCCACTTCTTGAACTTTCCACTCCTATTGTCTTGGCCATGATTACCACCGAAGTGGTTACCATATTTGACATGTTGATTTCCTCCACGTTTGTTGTCACCGCTTTGATGACTGCTACCACTGGTAGTATCCCTTTGCCGACTGCTATCTCTTGGTTGGGTGGACTCATTATCACGTTCCAATAACTGAGCCCTATTTACAACATCTGAATACAAACACAGTTTGTGAGAAATTAGGTATTGATGTATTTCAGGTTTCAAACCTCGCAGAAACATTCGCGTTATTCTCTCCTCATAATCAACCAAATGTTATACAAACCGGGATAACTCGACAAACTTAGCCTTGTACTGCGATACGATCATATTATTTTGCTCCAGTTTGATAAATTCCACCTCCTTCATATGACGAATACTTTCGGGAAAGTACTTGTCGTTGAACAGTTCTTGGAATTTCTCCCAAGACATCTTTAGTGCGGCAGGTTGTGTGACGCCCCCAAAACAGGTATACATCACCCATCTTGGGTCGCCAGATACATGGAACATAAATTCAAATACAACTTAATTATACAACAGTCGTGTAAAATACGACAAAACATAGCTGAGAGTTTAAACAAGAATATTGTCATCTAGACAATATCCACACTCAATGGTGTCCTCATTACAATTATTATCACATTATTCCGTAGAATAGTGAGGACTACTAAAGCCATTTATCCTGGACCATCACTCCATTCCCCGACTCGTCCCAGCTATATTCTCATTTCCTGAATAGAACAATGAAAGAAAGGGTGAGCTCAACTGGCCCAGTAAGAAATATTATGACTAAGATAATGCAGAATAAATTATCCTTAACCTTCAACAGTATAACAACTGATAGAATACAATAGACAACAAGTTTTAGATTAACAACTGCAGTGGAAATAAGCAATCCATTAGAAGAGTCAAGTAGAGCATAAAATCTACTATCTTCTATGATTTAAAAAGTTTTTCATCAACTTTATCTATGAGACTCAGTTTAATAAATAAAATCAAATCATCCCTGCACCACGACCAAGGATATTCATGTAATCATCAATGGTCATGATTATACCGAATAATCCCTGGTCATAATCATACCAACAACTGTCCATCAATGAACAACAGGCCAATGAGGACTTTCACCACATCATTCGTCACATTACGGTCATGATTATACCAAATAATCCCTGGTCATAATCATACCAAGTCCATCTCTGCACGTAAGCCAAAGATGACTTTCATCACAATATAAGCATGAGGATGATGACAATGACATAATAATTCAATAAAATAAGTTCAAGGATAAATTTTAAAGATTTATAATTTAATTTATCCAGAAATCAATAACGTCCAAATTGTTAACATGATACTGCTTTATAGAGTAAAATTCAAGAAAAATATTCATGTACCAAAAATAATTTGGATAGAAAAAAATATATTTTTTAGGTAAATAGTACCCCGTGAATAGTACTTCGGGAATAGTACCTCGTGAATAGTATCTCGACATGAAAAGTACCCCAAATACTCGAGTGAATGATATTAAAGTGAATAGTAACCGGGTGAATGGTAACCCGTGAGTAGTAACTCGTAAAAAAAATACCAAAGAAAATGATAATCCATGACGAGTACAAAAGAAATGATATCTCATACGAGTATAATAGAATATACGAAACTGCAAATAGATTTTCATCCGCCATGCGGTAATCAACGTAGACAGATCATTTCTAACAGAATAATAAAGAATGGAATAACAAAAGAATTCACCAGGCATGCGATAGACCGCACAGACAGGTTATTCCCAATAAAATAATAAAGAATAAAATAACAGAAGAATTCACCAGGCATGCGATAGATCGTACAGACATGTTATTCCAACAGAATAATAAATAATGGAACCAGGTCATGCGTAATACGCACAGACAGGATATTCCAACAGAATAATAAAGAATGGAACCAGATCATGCGTAATCTGCACAGACATGATATTCCAACAGAATAATAAAGAATGGAATAACAGAAGAATTTTACCATGTATGCGGTACTTCGCATAGACATGTTATTCCAACATAATAATAAAGAATAGAATAACAGAAGCTCTCTTCATGAATACGAAAGAAATAATACCCCTTACCTTAGAAGAAAACTGGATACTGGAATAGTGAGGTAGCAGACTTCTCTTCTTCTTTCTCTATATAATTTCTCTCTATAATAGCTTTAGTGAATTGGTGAGAAATAAAGAAGAATGAGCTTCTATTTATAGGAAAATATAGTTTTGATAATTGCACGCTTTGGGGCTCGAAATATTACAGTATAATACCTTCCTCTTTTTCTTCATTTTTAATTTAGTTCTGCAAGTATTATCAAACTTGCACCACCTCTCCTAATAGTAAATCATGTGAATTAATAGTTCATTCATGTGACTCAATAGTATAATCATGTAAAAAAACTAATTACAGTATAGTACCTTCAACTATACCTCTATTTTTAATTTAGTCATGCAAGTATTATCAATCTTGCACTAACTCCCCTAATAGTAAATCATGTAAATCAATAGTACACACATGTGAACACATGGTTATAAGCATGTGAATTAATAGCAATTAATTGTTCATTTATCCGGTTAATTACCCGATTGGTCAATATAACCTCCAGACATTAATTATTATCAAAATAAATATCGATTTCCACTAACACTAATAATTCTAATACAATAGAACTATCAATTTCATCTTTAATCAACACGGACTTATTCATCATTAATATTATAATTCACAATATTTAACAACCAGGTTGTTCCCAAGAAAGAGGGGACTTTCCGATAAGGATTTCTCCCTATTGGCGCGCAATTAGATTATCTAACCTCTCCTCGACAGAACTTTCTAGACATTGTCAATATTACACATAATAATATGAATAACTTTGTTGTCTCAATTATTGATTTAATAATATAACAAATTATACAGATGATACTGTGACAATAATTGAATCAATAATATGAGAGATATGATGCAGCAATTACTGTAGTAATAATTGAGTATAACTGAGTGACTTCTTACGTAATCATCAATAATCAATACCGTGTGCTACTATACAACCACGCGTATTACTGTACTTTTACTATTGGGTAGTTTAACAGTTTTAACGGTAACACTTTCACCGTTATTTTTATAAAATGATAATTCTGTCGTTTTCTAAATACGATAATACTTCCGTTGTGGGGTCCACTAATGATTGTGCCGTCGTACGGATATTTCCCGACAAAAAGAATATTCCCCGACCAAACGAATATTTTATAACAACTTGTTTACTTTGTAAAATTTATAAATATTACCCATAACTATAACATCATATCAAATCCATACCATAATATTCAAAAAAAATATTTCGAGAAATTTAAATCTTTATTCATAAAATTTGGGGTCTTACAGGTTGGGTACGCTTTACAGATTCCCACCAGTAATATGCCTCTCCTCGTAACATGAAGGTGGCAAAGGGAACCTTTTGCTCCTCGGAGCATCCCAAGACATCAAATATCTTGGTGATATGTTTATCCACGTTTTCGCCATAAGTGGTTCTGGCTTTCCCAAAAACTCCGGTGGTCCCAGCTCCTTGAACTGCTTAGCAGTGAACATCCGAGCGTTGCCAGTGTTACCACCTACATTTTGCACAGGAGTCTCTCTCGGCTGATGTTGCATGAATTACAGAAAGCCTCTGAACATCCATCATTCATCATTTAGTCAGTATTATTGTTTACATGAAGATTGCTGCACATTATCCTGGTAATTGATCTGTGGTGACTCAACAGTCTTCTGTGCTCCATTGCTTATCTCAACATTTTTAAATACTACCACAAAATAAGGGTTAATTGATATACCACAAAATACCCCTATATTCTGACCGACCAATTAAATAACAATTAAACTTAGGTAGGTCATACTAGCGAAGGAATTACCCATCTCTCCCCTCCTAGTTCTAGTCTCACATCTTTGCCAGGGATCATATTCCTAAGCTTTGATACCAAATGTGACGCCCCCAAAATAGGTATACATCACCCATTATGAGTCGTCAAATACATGGTAGAAAATACAAATATAAACTTAATTATACAACATGAGCTGACAGTTTTTACATGAATATTGTCTAGTAGACAGTATTCAAACTCAAATGGAGTCCTCATTACAATTATTATCACACTATTTTATAAAATAGTGAGGACTACCACAGTCACCATCTCGGACCGTCACTCCATTCTCCGACTAGTCCCGGCTACATTCTCATTTCCTGAAGAGAACAATGAAAGCAAAAGGGTGAGCTCAACTAGCCAAGTAAGAAATATTATGACTAAGATAATGCAGAATAAATTATCATCAGCCTTCAACAATGTTAAATTGATAAAATATAATAGACATCAAGTTTAACTGCAGCGGAACAAACAATCCATTAGAAGAGTCAAGTAGAGCATGATATCTACTATCTTCTTTGATTTAAAAAGGTTATCATCAATTTTATCGCTGAGACTCAGCTTAATAAATAATCCACATCATCTAATCATCCCTGCACTACGGGCCAAGGATATTCATTAGTATCACGTCCACGAATTATCCATGCACTACGGGCTAAGGATATTCGTGTAATCACCAGTTGTCATGATCATGCCAACAACTGTCCATCAATGCACTACGGGTCAATAAGGACATTAATCACATCATTTGTAACATTACGGTCATGATTATACTGAATAATCTCTGGTCATAATCATACCAACCAACAGTCCATCTATGCACTTAAGCCAAAGATGACTTTCATCACAATAAAAGCATGATGATGATGACAATGATATAAGAATTTAATTAAAAGAAAGCAAATGATAAATTTTTAAAGATTTATAAATTAATTTATCCAGAATTCAATAATGTCCAAATTGTCAACATGATACTGCTTTGTGGAGTAAAATTCAAGAATACTATTGTATCAAAAATGATTTGGACAACAAAGAAATCAATTTTTGTCATGTATAGTACCCCGGGTGAATAGTACCTGAGTGAATAGTACCACGTGAATAGTACTTCATAAATAGTACCCGTGAATAGTACTTTGTGAATTGTACTCGTGAATAGTACTTTATGAATAGTATCCCTGAATAGTACTTTGTGAATAGTATCCTGTGAATAGTACTCCAACATAAAAAACTTAAAATTTAACAAGAATGTTTAGAATATATCCTTGCGAAACGATACTAGATGAAGCACAAATTTCAAGGATATTCTACAAATTTTACGGAGTATAAAAGCAATACTTTAACAGAATGAGTGTAGAATTAGGAATACAAAATAAAATAATATTACTCATATACTACAGAGTATGGAAGCAAATATTATTTCATATGAATATTGAACAAAAATAATATCCCTTACCTTAGAAGAAGACTGAATACTGGAATAGTGAAGTAACATAATACTCTTCTTCTTTCTCTTTATAGCTTCTTTCTCTATAGCTTATCTCTCTATAATTGCTCTTGTGAGTCTTAGTGCATTGATGACAATGAAAGAAGAATGAGCTTCTACTTATAAAAAAATGTAGTTTCGATAATTGCACGTTTTGCGGCTTGAATTATTACAGTATAGTACCTTCATCTTTTCCTCCATTTTTAATTTAGTCCTACAAGTATTATCAAATTTGCACCACCTCCTCTAATAGTACATGCATGTGAATCAATAGTTTCATTCATGTGAATAAATAGTTATATGCATGTGAACTAATAATAATTAATTGCTCATTTATCCGATTAATTATCCGATTGGTTAATTTAACCTCCAAAAATTAATTATTATCGAAATAAATGTCGATTTCCACTAACACTAATAATCCCAACACAATGAAAATATCAATTTCATCTTTAATCAACACGAACTTATTCATCCTTTTTCCCCCGTCCCTTTGCTCCATCCTTTTTACTGTTAACTCCTTATTTCCTTTTTCAGCCTCCCGCCCATCCTCACCTACCCATTCCATCTTCGTCAACTTTTTCTATTTACCCCTTTGGTTTCTCTCATCTCCTTTCCCCAACTACCGTTCCTCATCCCTTCCGGCCTTCCCGGCGTCTAGTCTAAACACCTCCTCGCCACCATGGTTAGTCATTCCCATCTCTCTGCTGGGAACTCTCTGAGCTCTGCCTCTAGGGATTTCTTCGCTGAATATGGTGTCTCCAACCTGAACTCTCCCTCTCTTTCCTCTCCCCTGGTGCTTAGCAGTGCCGACATGGCTGCCTCCGCTGATTTGTCCATAAACGTGGGACTTGACTCGATTGCAATGATAGACTCAGACCCAAATCCTGTTGCTACTGCTCTAAGTTCTGAAGACTCTACTTCTTTAGTAAATGAGATTGAAAGCAACTTGGGTCAAGCTTTCAACTCAAATGTTTCTGAAATTTTCAGAGCTGCACAACATTTCTCCCAAAAGGATTGAGAAGAAGTTCTATTTGAAAGGAAGAAAAATGCTGATCTCATGAACTGCTTATTGGCGCATGGACTTTCTACTAGCGATGTCAATGCTTTTGTCTCTGTAGGGAAACTAGCAAATATTGGTCATGCCCACAAGATGTTAAATGAAAGTCCCCACTATTCTATTGCTGCCCCCTTGCTGGCACCTTGCTCTGTTTCTGACCAGTCTATCCTTGGCAAACCTCTGGACCTTAATCCCTGTGTTCGAAAGGTTGTTGAGAAGGATCTTGAGATCCAACCTCACTTGGCCCCTCCTCCTAGGGCTGACGATGCTTTTAAACCCACCCCCTTATGGAAAACACCTCAGCCTCTATTCTAAACAGCTCCCCTGCTCCCCCGATTGAGAAAGGTGAAATTCCTTGTTTGAAACCTGGTCCATCTAAATCCTGGTGTGATGTGGTCTCTACTAGTTCTGGCAAAACATCTCGCTCCCTCTCCTATCACCCTCCCTTATCTGAGGACGGTCAGATTCTGGTTAAACCTCCCACTGATGTGCTCAAGTGTCGAAATCAGCTATGGTCTTCCAGCCTCGTGGGTTACTTCTTGCACTCAAACATCCCCTTCAAGGTTGTTGAACCCATTGCCAAACGCCTTTGGGGCAACTTGGGCCTCACAGGCGTCTTTCTTCATAGCAAAGGTTACTATGTTTTCAAATTCAAATCTGTCTCTGATAGAGACAATGTCCTTGCCTCGGGCCCATGGCACTTCGCCTCAAAAGTGATCGTGCTGCAACCTTGGAAAGAAGGAGTTGAATTTTCAAAAAATGATCAGTTCAAATTTCCCATTTGGGTTAAGTTTAGCCAAATTCCGCTTTCTTATTGGTCTGATGAGGTATAAGCTACCTAGCCAGTGCCATAGGTAAGCCTCTGTTTACTGATGAAATGACATCCAAACATGACTTAATGCACTTTGCCAAAGTTTGCATTGAAGTCCAAGCTTCTTTCTCCTTCTCGTCCTCAATTAGCGTTGTTGTTCTGAATGAAGACACCTTTGAAGACATAATTGTCCCGGTTAGTGTTGAATACCAAAGTAGGCCACCATCATGCCACACCTGCAAAGTCTTTGGTCATTCTCCTTTGAAATGCCCCAAATCCAACTTTATATGGGTGCCCAAATCGAACGCTCAATTTGTTTCTGATCCCAAACCTGCTGTGGGCACTTCGGCTCCTACCCCCTACCTACAAATCCTGCCCCTGCTGCTATAACCACAACACATGTTGATTTATATGCACATGGCTGGGTAACTATTTCTCGAGGTGCCAAAGCTGGGAAAGATTTGACTCATTCTCTTCCTACCTTGGCCTCACTAAACTCTTTCTCCCCCATTGCAAATGCTATTGTCACTGATACTCTCACGCCCTCTGATCATGATTCACCTCCTGTGAACTACCCCATTCTGAACAAGCTTATTGCCATTGATGAAATGGAGTGTAAAGACCTGAAGCAGAAGCATAGAACTGGGATGGAACTTCCTCAAGATGCTAAGCGTAGAAACAAAGGCAAGGGCCGCTGGGGTAAATCTTCCCATTTAATGGATCATTACTCTCCCTAGTTATTTATGTTAATGTTAGCTTCCTATAATATTAGAGGTCTGAATAACAAGCCTAAGCAGGCTTATGTTAAACAATTAATTTTAGAAAATAGTATCTCCCTCATTGGTCTTTTGGAAACCAGAGTCAAGAAGCATAAAGCTAGTAGAATCTCCAGAAATATTTGTAGAAATTGGACTTGGTTTCATAATTATGACTATCACGCTAATGGCAAAATTTGGATTGGATGGAACCCCAATATTTGGTAGGTGGACATCCTTTATGTATCCTCTCAAATAATTCATTGTAATATCAAGCACTTATCAAATGATTGTACTTTCTTGGGTTCCTTTGTCTATGGTTTGGACTCTATATCCGAAAAGAAAGATTTATGGGTTGAATTATCATTTTTTAGCTCCTCTCTCGACTGGTGTATCTTGGCTGATTTTAATGCTATTAGAAACCTAAATGAAACTGACAGGAATGGAACCGAATGGGATTCTGGAATGGAGGATTTCAAAGAGTGCCTGCAGACTCTTGAAATGGATGACATTAGGGGCATTGGTATCTTCTATACTTGGTGGAACTGTCAAACTGATAATCCAATCCACAAGAAGCTTGATAGAGCTTTGGGAAATGCCTCATGGCTTAGCTCATTTCCTCATGCTCAAGCCACCTTTGCTCCTCGAGGATTGTCTGACCACTCACCTGTCATGCTCAACCTTGGCACCCCTTCTACACGGTCCAGGAAACCTTTCCAGTTCTTTAATCACATGATACTCTTGGATGGCTTTCGTGATTGTGTATCCGCTGCATGGCTGCAACCAGACCTAGGAAACCCCTTTCATATCCTGGCTGCAAAAATCAAGAGAACTAAAAGAGCCTTAATTAACCTTAATCACTCCATTGGGAATTTATCATCCTCAGTAAAGGAAGCTACTGCAAATCTCCACAGCGTCCAATCCTTGCTAGCAAACAGGCCCCTTGATTCGGATCTCATCTCCCAGGAACAGAGCTACCTTCATGTACTTTGGAACTCATTGGCTCTAGAGGAAACTCTTCTCCATCAGAAATCTAGAGCTACCTGGCTTGCTACAGGGGATAGAAACACAAAATTCTTCTCTAATTTGGTAAAAAGCAGGTGGAACACAAACAAAATTCTTTCTATTCATAACCCCTCGGGTGAACTAGTTCAGGGTCAGGAGGAGGTTGAAAATGTGGCCGTGAACTACTTCAGAGATTTGTTCAACTACCAGTACCTACCTCCTTCAGCTGATTTTGAAAATTTTGGAGTTCTCCCTGCCAAACACGTAAATGATTCCCAAGCTGCCCTCCTTTCGGCTCCTATCATAGCTACTGAGGATTTCAAGGCTCTTAATGGTATGAAGAGAAACAAAAGCCCAGGCCCGGATGGATTTAACGTGAACTTCTTTATTCACTGTTGGGACATTGTTGGTGACGACTTCACCAAAGCTGTTCTTTACTTTTTCTCTTCCTGCCGTATGCCAAGAGGTATAAATTCCACTGCCATTGCTCTTATCCCAAAGTGCTTAAATCCCTCTCTCATGTCTGATTTCAGACCAATATCATGCTGCAATACAATCTACAAGTGCATCTCAAAAATTCTTGCTGATAGACTAAAACTGGTCCTTCCTTCTATCATTGATAAGGCACAATCTACTTTCATCAAAGGCAGAAGTATAAGTGACAACATCTTCATTGCCCAGGAGCTATTCCGAAATTACCACAGGAAATCTGGTCCTCCTAGATGTGCCTTAAAAATTAATTTAAGCAAAGCTTTTGACACAGTTAATTGGGATTTCTTAATGGGCACCCTTAAATCCTTCCACTTTCCTCTACAATTCATCGACTGGATTTACCCATGCATCTCAACTGCTATGTTTTCTGTAAAGATAAATGGCTCACTTGCTGGATTCTTTGGTAGTACCCGAGGCCTAAGGCAAGGTGACCCTCTTTCTCCTTACTTGTTTGTGCTAGTAATGGAAATGCTCTCCCTCAAACTCAACTGGGGTTCCAAACAATCTGGGTTTCTTCACCACTGGCGCACTAAAGCCAGTGACATCTCTCATCTCTTTTTTGCTGATGACATCTTAATTTTCTGTCATGCTAACCTTCAAACCATCTCCATCATACATTCATGTATCCATTCCTTCTCTCTATTCTCGGGTCTCATTCCTAATATTCAAAAGAGCCACTGTTTTCTAGCCTGTGAAGACCCTGAAACAAAATCATCCATCCTATCCTTTCTGGGCTTCACTCATGGTACCTTTCCCACCAGATTTTTGGGTGTCCCCCTCATCTCTTCAAAGCTCTTATACCAGGATTGTATTCCTTTAATCCATTGAATCACTCAAAGAGTCTCCTCATGGACTGCTACTGCTCTTGCCTATTCTGGTAGGGTCCAACTCATAAAATCTGTGCTCTTGGCAATTCAATCGTATTGGAGTACTCATTTCTACTTGCCTAAAGCAGTCATTAGAGCCATTCAATCGATCCTTTGTCACTTTCTTTGGAAAGGCACCTCTCTTAATCCCTATGGTGCAAAGGTTGCATGGCAGAATATCACACTCCCTACCGAGGAAGGAGGTCTGGGCATCAAAAACCTCTTGGACTGGAATAAAGCTTTACTTCTACTACACCTAACCCATGTCTTGCAGCCTAACACAAAATCATTATGGGCTAAGTGGGTGCAAACTACTGTCCTTCTCGGGAAATCTGTTTGGCAGACTCAAATACCCACTGATTGTTCGTGGATCTGGAGACAACTTCTCAAACTCAGGCCTATTGCTCTTCAGTATCTTAGATACGTTGTTGGCCATGGTGAAAATTTCAATCTCTGGTATGACCCCTGGCTCAATGGTTCTGCCATTAACCCCATCAATACATTGATCTCCAATTCAGGCCTACCTATCTCAGCCAAAGTCAGGGATATTATGAATAACACCTCCTGGAACCTCCCCCTTTCAAACCATCATGAGGTGATTCTCTTCCGGCAACTAGTACAATCTGCCCCCTTTCCCTCTGCATCAATGGACTGCATATTTTGGGATTCAATGAATATTTACTTCATCAAAGCAAGACACATTTGGGATAGCATCAGAATTAGGAAATAAGTTACTCATTGGCACACAATTCCCTGGCATAAATTGTATGTGCCAAGATACTCTTTCATGCTCTGGCTTGGATTCCATGGAAAGCTGCAAACAAATGACATAACTCGAGCTTATACAGGACGGACCTTCAATTGTCAGCTATGCAACAAGCATCCTAAAACATTTTCACATCTTTTCTTCATCTGTGAATATTCCACTGTTATTATCAAAGCTACCTTACAACTGGGTGGATGGCTCTCTTTACCCCTGGACTGGACCGAACTTACTGCCTTTATATCATCTTTCCAAGGGAGAAAATTATCAAAGCAGATTCTTAGCCTCTCTCTGGTTGTCTCTTCCTATATGGGAAGCAAGAAACAAAAAGATGCACAATGGGACACTCGTCCCTCTAACCTGCCTTGCTACGGATGCAATTGCAATCATCAAATCTAGATTATCTACTAGTCCATCTTTCCTCAAAGCTACAAACTTTTGCCAATATTATTGTAATTGGATTTGATAAATTCTGACTAGATTATGTTACATTGGTTGATTTTCTAAGAAATGTTCTTAACTCTAGCTAGATCCTCTATTGGTCTGTATCTCTAGATGATCTAGCTATAGTCTGGGGTATGCCCCTTTGCCATTGTATTTTTGGTTCCATCTATATACTCACACAAATTTAGCAAAAAAAGAAAGAAAAAAGAAAGAGGGGGCTTTCCGATAAGGATTTTTTCTTATTGGCGCGCAATTAGGTGACCAAACCCCTTTCCTCAACAGAACTTTCTAGACATCGTCAATATTGCAAATAATAATATGAATAACTTAATTTGTCATCTCAATTATTGATTTAAAAATATAAAATATTATGCAGATGATATTGTGACAATAATTGAATCAATAATATGAGAGATATTATGCAGCAATTACTGTAGCAATAATTGAGTATAACTGAGTGACTTCTCACGTAAGCATCAATAATCAATACCGTGTGCTATTATGCAACCACGCGTATTACTGTACTTTTACCACCGGGTATTTCAACAGTTTAATGGTAAAACTTTCGCCGTTATTTTTATAAAAAGACATTTCTGTCATTTTCTAACTCCGACGAATATTCCCTGTTAAAACGAATATTCCCTGACTAATCGAATATTTTATAATAACTTGCTTACTTTGCAAATTTTGTAAATATTACTCACAACTATAACATTATATCCAATCCACACCATAATATTCAAAAATATATTTCGAGAAAAATTAATCTTTATTCATAAAAGTTGGGTTCTTACACATGTTTCAAAGGTGGCCCCAACCGTTGAAAGTGGGAGAGTTAGGCATTGAAATGAAAAAGATTAGGCGGAGAAAAATTTGGGCAAAGTTAGGCTCATATATTTAACTTTTCTCCCTCCGTTGCACTATAAATAGGGGGGTAACCCTCCTTCCTCAACACACCATTTCAATATCAGAAATTCTTATTCTATAGTGTTGTGAGTATTTCTCTTGAGTATAAGGATACTTTGAGTATAACTTTTTGTGCAAGATTTTTTCAGAATAATATCTGATATTCCAATCAAATCCAGTTTCTACTAAGGTAAATGATATTATTTTTTGTAATACTCGTAAGAAATATAATTTTTTTTCATACTCCATATTATGAAAAGGGATATTATTCTATTTCATATTTCTAAATTTAAACTTAATATGGTAAGTATTGCTTCTATAATTCCTAAAATGATTAAAAATTCTTTAAGTTTTGCGCTTCATCTAATATCATTTCATTGGAATATTGGTCTGAACTTTCTTATTAAATTTTAAACTTTTCATCTCTGGGTCCTATTCACACGGTATTATTGATGGGCACTATTCATACGGTAATATTCATATATACAGTACTATTCACGAGTACTATTCACAACAGAATCTAATTTTCTTTTCTGTCCAAATTATTTTTGATACATGAATATTATTCTTGAATTTTACTTCACAAATAGTTATCATGATGACAATTTGGACATATTCGAACTCTGGATAAATTGAATTAGAATTCTCGAATATTTATCATTTATCTCACTTGATTGAATCTTTATATCATTGTTATCATCCTCATGCTTATATTAGAAGTCATCTTTGGCCCGTAGTGCAAAGATAGACTGTTGATTTGTATGATTATGACCATGAATTGTGTATTGGTATAATCATAACCTTTAATGTTACAAATAAGGTTTGTGGTGAAAGTCCTCTTTGACCGTTAGTGCATAGATGAACATGTGTTTGACATGATCATAACCACTGGTGATATAAACGATTATCTTTGGCTCGTAGTGCATAGATAATTTGTTGATTGGAAATAATTATTGATTGATGTTACAGGGATAAAATATTGATGATGAACTTTTAAATCATGGAAGATACTTGACTCTTCTAATGGATTGTTGTTTCCGCTGCAATTGTTGATCTAAAACTTGTTGTCTATTGTATTTTTATCAGATTTTTCCCAGTTGAGGACTAAGGATAATTTATTCTATATTATTTTAGTCATAATATTCTTTACTGGGCTAGTTTAGCTCATCATTTTTCTTTCTGCTCCATTGTTCTTCTCAGAAGGCGAGAATATAGCTGGGACTAGTTGGGGTGTGGAGTGATAGTTCAAGACGGTTATTATAGCAGTCCTCACTATTTTGTAAAATAGTGTATTAATAATTGCAACAAGGACTTTATATGAGTTTGGATATTGTCTACAAGACAATATTTGTAATAAAACTCACAACACATGTGTTGTCGTATTTTGCACGACAGTTGTATTAATAAAGTTTG
Source organism: Panax notoginseng (assembly GCA_016801055.1). NCBI lineage: Eukaryota > Viridiplantae > Streptophyta > Magnoliopsida > Apiales > Araliaceae > Panax > Panax notoginseng. The sequence continues at coordinate 36,540,711 of CM029021.1, forward strand.
TATTTGGTTTCTGTACCATGTATTTGACGACTCAGAATGGGTTGTGTGGACCTATTTTGTGGGCGTCACAGTTGGTATTAGAGCTTAGGGATATGATCTCTGATGGAGATCTGGGATTAGAACAAAGAGGGGAGAGACGAGTAAAACCTTCACTAGTGTGTTCTACCTAAGCATATTTGTTATTTAATTGGTCGGTCGGAGTATAGGGATAATATGTGGCATGTTAATTTCTTTAATTAACCCTTATTTTGTGAAAGTATTTGAGAATGACATTTGAAAATTTTGAGATGAGCAATGGAGCACATGCGACCATTGAGACATCAACAATCAACAATCAGGATAATGTGCATCTGGAAGGCAATAATCATCATGTAAATAATAACACCGACCAAATGATAAATGATGAGATGTTTAGGAGCTTTCTAAAATTCATGCAACACCAAACGAGAGAAACTCTTGTTTAAAATACAGGTGGAAACAATGGCAACTCACGGCTGGTCACTGCTAAGTAATTCAAGGAGTTGGGACCGCTGGAGTTCTTGGGAAAGCCAGAACCACTCAAGGCAGAATCATGGATTAAACAGATTACCAAGATATTTGATGTCTTGGGATGCACTGAAGAGCAAAAGGTTCCCTTTGTCACCTTCATGTTGCACAGAGAGGCATATTATTGGTGGGAATATGTAAAACGTACCCAACTGTCCGCACTTAAGATGTCTTGTGAGAGGTTCTAAGAATTGTTCAATGACAAGTACTTTCCAGAAAGTATTCATTACATGAAGGAGGTAGAATTAATCAAACTGGAGTAGAACAATATGATTGTATCGCAATACGATGCAAAGTTTGCGGAGTTATCCCGGTTTACATCCCATTTAGTAGATAATCAGGAGCATATGACACGAATGTTTCTAAGAGGTTTGAAACCCAAAATTCGTCAACATCTCATCTCTCATAAACTCTATTTGTATTCAGATGTGGTGAATAGAGCTCAATTATTGGAACGAGATTATGAGTCAGCTCAACCCAAAGACAGCAACCGGTAGCACTACAATAGTCATACCAGTGGCAGCAGTCATCGAAGCGGTGATAACCAACGTGCCAGAAATGGTAACTACTTCGGTGGTAATCATGACCAAGATAATGAGAGAGGTGAGTCAAGTGGAAGTTTTAAAAAGAGAAGATTCAACAATGACGGGAAGACATTGGCAGCAGCACCAACACCAGCAACAAATTCTAGGAGAGGAGAACGACCGCTAGTTAAATGCTACATATGCGGAGAGGAGGGACACATAAGTCCAAACTGTTTACAGCCTTCCAAGGTGTGTTTTAGTTATGGAAAGGACGGTCACATAGCCCAATTTTGTCCGATAGCGAAGTCAAATCCAGCTGGGACGGTGGCACCAAAGGCGGTTACAGACAAAATAAAATCGGTAGTCCTCAAGGGAGAGCGTTTATCGTAACGTCCCAAAAGGCGAGGAACCCGAACGAAGTTATCATGGGTAAGTTAATTATAAACTCTTGAGAAGTCTATACCTTATTAGATGCCGGTTCTGCCTATTCTTTTATTTCACCTGCTTGTGCTCAACGTTTGAACTTGACCCCTGAGAAATTAGACTTTGACTTATCTGTTGAGACTCCGTTAGGAGAAACCTTCATTACATCCATTGTTTATAAATCTTGCTTGATTCAATTTAGCACCATCACATTACCTGTTGATCTCATCTCTTTAAAGATACTTGCATTTGATGTGATTTTAGGGATTGATTGGTTAACTATTCATCATGCTAAAATTGATTGTTTTCGTAAGGTTGTTAGTTTTTATATTCCTAACCAACCTGTTATACGAATTCAAGCAACCAAACCACTAAAGATAATCACTGTCATATCAAGCCATAAAGCCAATCGTTTATTGAAAAACGGATGTCAAGCTTTCTTAGCCCATGTCATGGACTTGAACAAAAATACGTCTAATTTGAATAATATTTTTGTTGTTAATGAATTTTCTAATGTATTTCTTGAAGAACTTCCTGGCCTACCCCTAGAGCGTGAAATCGAATTTTGTATTGACTTTAAACCCGGTACAAAAGCCATTTTCAAAATCCCATATCGAATGGCTCCTATTGAACTTCAAGAGTTAAAAACCCAACTACAGGAGTTGTTAGACATTGGTTTCATTCGTCCTAGTACATCTTCTTGGGGTGCCCCTGTTTTATTCGTAAAGAAGAAAGATGGGAGTATGCAACTTTGCATTGACTATCGGGAGTTGAACCATGTCACCATAAAAAATAGGTACCCATTACCTCGCATTGATGACATAATTGACCAGTTGCATCTTGATAAATTCTTCTCAAAGATCGATCTTCATTCCGGATATCATCAGTTAAAGGTTAAAACTGATGACATTCCAAAGAATGCTTTCAGGACTAGGTATGGGCATTATGAATTCCTAGTCATGTCTTTTGGATTAACTAATGCTCCTGCGGCTTTTATGGATATGATGAACCGAGTATTCAAGGAATATTTGGATCATTTTATGGTTGTCTTTTTTGATGACATCCTCATTTATTCCAAAAGTCGTGAAGATCATGAGCAACACTTGAGGCTGATACTCCAAAAGTTTCGTGAAAATAAGCTATATGCCAAGTTAAAGAAATGCGAGTTCTAACTTGAGGAAGTAGCATTCCTTGGGAACGTGGTATCGAAGTATGGAATATCAGTTGACACGGCAAAGATTGAAGCAATACAAAGTTGGGAGCAACCTAAGTCAGTAACCGAAGTATGTAGCATTCTGGGCTTAGCTAGTTATTATCAAAGATTTGTAGAAAGATTTTCTCGAATCGCTACTCCACTAACTTAGTTGACTCGAAAAGATACAAAATTCGGATGGAGCGAGAAATGTGAGAAGAGCTTCCAAGAACTCAAGAGGAGACTCATTTCAGCACCTGTTCTGACAATACCATCAGGTTCGAACGGATTTATCATCTACAATGATGCTTCAGGCAGAGGTTTAGGATGTGTTCTCTTGTAACATGGGAAAGTCATAGCATATGCCTCACGATAACTCAAAGAATATGAGAGGAATTATCGTACTCATGATCTAGAGTTGGCAGCAGTTATTTTTGCTTTAAAGATCTGGAGGCACTACCTGTATGGGGAGAAAGTGGAGATCTATATAGATCATGAAAGCCTCAAATATTTCTTCACCCAAAAGGAACTCAACATGCGGCAACGACGTTGGCTCAAGCTGTTGAAATATTACGATCATACCATTCAATACCATCATGAAAAAGCGAACGTGGTAGCCGATGCGTTGAGTAGAAGATCTTATGCGGGTACGAGTGCGATATTGTTAACTCAAATATCCATTTTGTATGACTTACAAAGGATGAAGATAGAGTTAAAGACTTCAAGTACCCACGTAATGATGTCAAATATACGAGTATAATCGACTTTAATCGATAAAGTTAAAGTTGCTCAAGCCATAGACTCGGAGCTGATGCATATGAAGGAGAAAGTACAAGAAGGTGCTATTCTAGAAGCAAGAATCAACAAAGAAGGAATACTTCGAGTCAACTCCAGACTTAGTGTTCCTAACGACTCTGATTTGAAGTACAAAATTATGATGGAAGCACACAACACACCGTTTGCAATCCATCTTGGGAGTACCAAAATGTATCGTGATCTTCGACATACATTTTGGTGGAGCAATATGAAGAGAGAGATTATAGAGTTTATCTCAAGGTGTTTAACTTGTCAATGTGTTAAGGCGGAGCATCAAGTACCAAAAGGTCCATTGCAACCACTTGAAATTCCAGAATGGAAGTGGGAGCACATCAACATGGATTTTGTTATCGGTCTTCCCAAGGTTTCTCAAGGCATAGATATAATTTGGGTCATTATCGATAGATTAACCAAGTCTACTCATTTCTTTCCTATACGAGAAACTTATTCACTCGAACGTCTTGCTCGTATGTACATAAATGAGATTATGAGATTGCATGGTATGCCAGTATCCATAGTTTCAAATCGAGACCCAAGATACACTTCACGATTTTGGGTCAGTTTGCAGAAAGCTATGGGCATGGATTTACAATTCAGTTTTGCATATCATCCCCAGACGGACGGACAATCGGAGAGGACTATTTAAACTCTTAAAGATCTATTAAGACCCTGTGTCCTAGACTTCAAAGGAAGTTGGGACAAGTACTTACCATTGATGGAATTCTCTTACAACAACAATTATCAAGCAAGTATAGGCATGGCTCCATTCGAGGCGTTGTATGGGCGAAAGTGTCGTTCTCCAGTATGCTAGGACGAGGTGGGTGAAGAAACGTTGTTGGGACCAGAAATGGTACACATGACTACTAAAAAGATTAAAATGATCCGACAATGTATACAAACTCCACAAGATCGACAAAAGAGTTATGTTGATCTTCATCGAAGGGACGTGGAATTCAATGTTGGAGATCATGTATTATTACGTGTTGCTCCATGAAAAGGAGTTACGAGATTTGGAAAGAGAGGAAAGCTCAACCCTCGATTCATTGGTCCATTTGAAATCCTCGACCGAGTAGGAACTGTGGCCTATAGACTCGCTTTACCACCAAGTATGTCTCGTGTTCATAACGTTTTTCACATATCCATGCTATGTAAATATGTGAAAGACCCGAACCACATTATTGAATTAGAACCAGACGAGATAGCAGAAGATATAACGTATGAAGAGGTACCTGCCAAAATTTTGGATAAGAAGGAACATATTCTACGCTCGAAGGTTATACCTCAAGTTAAAGTTTTATGGAGAAACAACGATATTGAGGAAATGATTTGGGAGTTAGAATTTGAAATGAAAACAAGGTATCCTCACCTCTTCGATATACCAGGTACGTACATCAATTTCGAGTACGAAATTTCATAAGGAGGGGAGGTTGTAAGACGCCAACTTTTTATGAATAAATATTTAATTTCTTTAATTATTATTTTGAATAATAAGGTGTTGAATTGATATAATGCTTTAGTTATAGGTGAAATGTGCAAATTTTACAAAATAAGCAAGTGGCCATAAAATATTCGTTTGGTCGGGGAATATCAGTACAACGGTGCAATCATTGGTGAACCACATAACATAATAACTGTTGGATATAGAAAGCAATAGAAATAACCTTTTTTTAAAAAATAACGGCAAAACTTTTACCGTTAACTGTTGAAATACCCGGTGATAAAAGTACAGTAATACGTGTGGTTGCATAGTAGCACACGGTATTGCACAACATTTCTGATTATTGATTCTTACGTAAGAAGTCACTCAGTTTCATTCAATAATTGCCACAGTAATTGTTGCACAATATCTCATATTATTGATTCAATTATTGTCACAGTATCATCTGCACAATATTTTATATTATTAAATTAATAATTGACATGACATAATTATTCATATTATTAGTTAACATTATTGGCAATGTCTAGAAAATTATGTCGAGGAAAGGAGTTAAGTTATATAATTGCGTGCCAGTAAGGATAAATCCTTATCAAAAAGCCCCCTCTTTTCTGGAAATGATCTAATTGTTAATATTGTGAGCTTATAATGTTATTTATGAATAATTATTATGTGGTAGATATTGGTTCAATTTTGATATAAATGAAGGAATTTGTTAAAAGTTTGACAATTATTTTGTTCGATAAAATATTCATTTAAATATATTATTAATAATATATAATAATTATATTATATATATATATATATATATATATATATATATATATATATATATATATATGCATGTGATAAAAAGGGATGGATGTAAGACCCCAAATTTTATGAAATAAACGTATTCAATTTTTTTTATAATTACAATTCAGTAAATGGTTAAATTGATAACAAGTTAAAGTTAAGGGTAATATATGAAATTTTTCAAAATACGCAAGTGGTTATAAAATATTCATTATTATCGGGGAATATTCGTTTAGTCGTGGAATATTTTTTCTGTCGGGGAATATTCGTACGACGGCGCAACCATTTGTGGGCCCCATAACAGAATAACTGTCGGATGAAGAAAACGATAAATTTGAGTTTTTATAATTAACGGCGTAGTTGTTACCGTTAACACTGTTGGAATACCTGGTGGTTAAAATACAGTAATACGCGTTATTGCACAGTAGCACACGGTATTGCACAGTATTTTTAAAATTATTGATTCTTACGTAAGAAGGCACTACTGAATAATTGTCACAGTAATTACTGTTCAATATTTTATTTTATTGATTCAATAATTGCTGCATTGATATTTTATATTATTATTGTTTCAATAATTGTCACTGCACAGTATTTTCCATTATCAGATCAATAATTCATATTATTTAAATAATATTATTAGATAGCATTATTGGCAATGTCTAGAAAGTTCTGTCTAAGAGAGGTTTGGTCTCCTAATTGCGCGCCAGTAAGGAGAAATTCTTATTGAAAAGCCCCCTCTTTCTTGGGAACGGCCTGGTTGTCATAAATGTGATTTTGTAATATTATTTGTGAATAATTAATTATTGATTTATATGATAAGGAAATATTTATTGTGGATATAAATGAGGGATATATTTTTTTGATTAAAAATGAAGGAGTTAATGTTGAGGTGTTTTATCTGTATTTTTGTCGAAACGGAGGTATTGAAAATCAAATTAGGGGTTTTGAGATATTTTGCGGGAGTTATAATTTTTAATCCGACCATTGGATCGTGGTAATTTTTGGATATGTTATACATATATAAGTTGAGTATATGTCCACAAATTTTGAACCGTTAAAAATGAACGTATGATTTATTATGAATTTTACGAGATGACTGGTTCAGAAATTGTTGAATTTTCAGAGTTAATCATTGGTGAAAAATTCTAGAATTGGTGGGCCCCACTCTTGGTTGGTGAAGAAATGTGCTGAGATTTTTATTCAAATATGGTGGGTGGGAATAGTAGCAGGTAAAGCCATCAGGTTGCAGGTTAAGTCTGCTTCGACGTGCTAATATTTTTCTATAAATAGAGGGCTAAGTTAGATTTGAAAATCACACCAGAATTCATAAGTTTTCTCTCTTTTTCTCTCTAGATTATTGAGTGTATTTTGTGAGTATTTAGATACTTGGTGAGTTGCTATTCATCAGTACGAGTTTCCTTCAGCGTCATATCCGATATCCAGTAAGAAGTGCTGCTCTTTTGAGGTACGGGATATCTTAGGATGTTATATTCTTCATAATGATGCTATTATTTCAATATCATTATACTGAAATATTGGTATGGATTTTACTGTATAATTTTTACCTCTTTGAGTCGGGATTACTAATTACGTATATGACATTATTTACATATACGGTACCATGTACGAATACGGAGTACTATTCATAAATTACTATTCATGAGTTACTATTCACGAGTTACTATTCACGAGTTACTATTCACGATAAAAATTGGTTTTTTTTTTCTAACTAAATTATAGTTGATTTATGAATATTACTCTGGAGATTAAAACTATATATTGAATATATTATTTTTATTATCATATATAACATTTTTATAACCCTAATGATGATATTCTCTTTCACTTGAGTTTAAAGATGGGTAGATTGTTGGTATGATCATGACTATGAGTTCTCTTTGGCCAGTAGTGCAAAGTTGAATTGTTGACTGGTATGATCATGACCATTGAATTTATAACTGAATATCTTTAGCTTAAGTGCAAAGGTGAATTGATCAACATGGTTATACTTATTGTTTATATAAGTTCTAAAATGATTATATATTTCTTTGAGATATGAATATATTTGGCCTGTAGTGCAAATATGAACTGTTGAGGAATATCTTTGGCCTGTAGTGCAAATATGAATTATTGATGAATTGAAAATCACACAAGAATTAATAAGTTTTCTCTCTTTTTCTCTCTAGATTATTGAGTGTATTTTGTGAGTATTTAGATACTTGGTGAGTTGCTATTCATCAGTACGAGTTTCCTTCAGCGTCATATCCGTTATCCAGTCAGAAGTGCTGCTCTTTTGAGGTAAGGGATAGTAAGGGATATTAAGGGATGTTATATTCTTCATAATGATGTTATTCTTTCAATATCATTATACTGAAATATTGGTATGGATTTTATTGTATAATTTTTACCTCTTTGAGTCGGGATTACTATTTACGTATATGACATTATTTACGTATACGGTACCATGTACGAATACAGAGTACTATTCACGAGTTACTATTTACGATAAAAATTGGTTTCTTTTTCTAACCAAATTATAGTTGATTTATGAATATTACTCTGGAGATTAAAACTATATATTGAATATATTGTTTTTATTATCATATATAACATTTTTATAACCCTAATGATGATATTCTCTTTCACTTGAGTGTAAAGATTGGCAGATTGTTGGTATGATCATGACTATGGGTTCTCTTTGGCCAGTAGTGCAAAGTTAAATTGTTGACTGGTATGATCATGATCATTGAATTTATAACTGAATATCTTTAGCTTAAGTGCAAAGGTGAATTGATCAACACGGTTATACTTATTATTTATATAAGTTCTAAAATGATTATATATTTCTTTGAGATATGAATATATTTGGCCTGTAGTGCAAATATGAACTGTTGAGGAATATCTTTGGCCTGTAGTGCAAAGATGAATTATTGACGAATATCTTTGGCCCGTAGTGCAAAGATGAATTATTGATGAATATCTTTGGCTCGTAATGCAAAGATGACTTGTTGTTGAATATCTTTGGCCTATAGTGCAAAGATGAGTTGTTGATGAATATCTTTGGCTCGTAATGCAAAGATGACCTGTTGTTGAATATCTTTGGCATATAATGCAAAGATGACTTGTTGATGAATATCTTTGGGCCGTTGTGCAGAGATGAATTTATTAGTATGATTATGAGCATGAACTGTGATTTGGTATAACCATGATGTTTGATGTTTCAGGTGATGAAAATTATCTTTGTCCTGGATGAAAAAAGGAATTTAGAACAACAATTACGATTATGAGTTATACATGTGATTGTGGACATGAATTGTTGATTGATGTTACAGGGATTAAACATTGTTGGTGGATTTTTAACATGGAGAAGATAATAGACTTTGTAGTCTATTTGACTCTTCTAATGGATTGCTCGTTCCGCTGCAACTATGGTTGAAATTTTTATTATCTACCATATGTTCTAAATCTCTGATTTATTACTGATGAAGACTATTGTTAATTTATTTATCTTTAGTCATTATATTCTTTACTGGGCTAGTTGTGCTCACCCTTTTGTTTCATAATTCCTTTTCAGATAATAAGAGTGTAGCTGGGTCAAGCGAGGTTAACGAAAAAATAGAACGGTGGTCTCTAGCTGTGGAGGTTCTTCCTAAGAAGTATAGAAAAGTGTTGTATACATCATTTAGTAGTTATATTTGGTGAAGAAAATATGGTGAGGCGAACCCAACGTTGGAAGGGTGTTTTGTCACTATCATACAAGATGTCTAATGACATACAATCTTGTGTCATCATAAGACAGGGTTGTGCTCATCCACTTGCTGAGTATATTTACGAGCACTACCTATATAATCTTGGTGTTTGTTTGAAGTATAATTCTCAATTAAAGATAGTGGAGATAATGATAAGTCAAGAAAAGACTCACCATTGTGAAGAATATGATAGTAAACTTCTCGTTTTTCTTTGGGGTCTGTTGGGTCAACCAAGAATAATTCTATGGCCATATGATATCTATCATAACCTAGATGCATGGCCTCCCATGTACGAAGGTTTTCTTGAGCACTTCTCAAAGATTCTAATTTCTAAAACAGTTTTTGATTATACCTTTATGTAAGGTATCATTGTGAGGTGCTATCCACGATTGGGACATGAGTCACATTTGGTATATATTTGTATCCAAACTCACAGCATATGTGTTGTGGTATTTTGTACGACAATTGTTGTAATAAAGTTGTAGTTATTTTCTGTACCATGTATTTGGCGACTCAGAATAGGTTGGATGGAATGGACCTGTTTTGGGGTTGTTACATTTTGGTATCAGAGCTTAGGGATATGATCTCTGGCGGAGATCGGGGAATAGAACTAGGAGGGGAGAGATGAGTAAATCCTTCGCTAGTGTGTCATACCTAAGCTTATTTGTTGGTCAGTCATAATATCGGGATATTATGTCAATGTTAATTTGTTCAATTAACCTTTGTTTTGAAGCTGTATTCTAGAATGATATCTGAAATACAGGAGATGATCAATGGAGAAATCTTGATGACAGGGAAGATGGAATCTGAAATAAAAGCAAGGTATTCTCAACTCTTTGAAATACCAGGTACGTAAATTTCGGGGACGAAATTTCATAAGGAGGGGAGATTGTAAGACCCTAAATTTTATGAAATAAAAGTATTCAATTTTTCTTATAATTACAATTCGGTAAATGGTTAAATTGATAACAAGTTAAAGTTAAGGGTAATATATGAAATTTTTCAAAATACGCAAGTGGTTATAAAATATTCATTGTTGTCGGGGAATATTTGTTTAGTCGTGGAATATTCTTTTTGTTGGGGAATATTTGTACGACGGCGCAACCATGTGTCGGCCCCATAACAGAATAACTGTCGGATGAAGAAAATGATAAATTTAAATTTTTATAATTAACGGCTTAGTTGTTATCGTTAACACTGTTGGAATACCTGGTGGTTAAAATACAGTAATACGCGTTATTGCACAGCAGCACACGGTATTGCACAATATTTTTAGAATTATTGATTCTTACGTAAGAAGGGACTACTGAATAATTGTCACAGTAATTACTGTTCAATATTTTATTTTATTAATTCAATAATTGCTGCATTGATATTTTATATTATTGTTGTTTCAATAATTGTCACTGCACAATATTTCCCATTATCAGATCAATAATTCATATTATTTAAATAATATTATTAGATAGCATTATTGACAATGTCTAGAAAGTTCTGTCTAAGGAGAGGTTTGGTCACCTAATTGCGCGCCAGTAAGGAGAAATTCTTATTGGAAAGCCCCCTCTTTCCTGGGAACGGCCTGGTTGTCATAAATGTGATTCTGTAATATTATTTGTGAATAATTAATTATTGATTCATATGATAAGGAAATATTTATTGTGGATATAAATGAGGGATATATTTTTGTAAATAAAAATGAAAGAGTTAATGTTGAGGTGTTTTATCTGTATTTTTGTCGGAGCGGAGGTATTGAAAATCAAATTAGGGTTTTTGAGATATTTTGCGGGAGTTATAATTTTTAATCCGACCGTTGGATCGTGGAAATTTTTGGATATGTTATACATATATAAGTTGAGTATATATCCACAAATTTTGAACCGTTAAAAGTGAACGTATGATTTATTATGAATTTTACGAGATGACTGGTTCAGAAATTGTTGAATTTTCAGAGTTAATCATTGGTGAAAAATTCTAGAATTGGTGGGCCCCACTCTTGGTTGGTGAAGAAATGTGCTGAGATTTTTATTCAAATATGGTGGGTGGGAATAGTAGCAGGTAAAGTCATCAGGTTGCAGGTTAAGTCTGCTTCGGCGTGCTAACATTTTTCTATAAATAGAGGGCTAAGTTAGAATTGAAAATCACACAAGAATTAATAAGTTTTCTCTCTTTTTCTCTCTAGATTATTGAGTGTATTTTGTGAGTATTTAGATACTTGGTGAGTTGCTATTCATCAGTACGAGTTTCCTTCAGCGTCATATCCGTTATCCAGTCAGAAGTGCTGCTCTTTTGAGGTAAGGGATAGTAAGGGATATTAAGGGATGTTATATTCTTCATAATGATGTTATTCTTTCAATATCATTATACTGAAATATTGGTATGGATTTTATTGTATAATTTTTACCTCTTTGAGTCGGGATTACTATTTACGTATATGACATTATTTACGTATACGGTACCATGTACGAATACAGAGTACTATTCACGAGTTACTATTCACGAGTTACTATTTACGATAAAAATTGGTTTCTTTTTCCAACCAAATTATAGTTGATTTATGAATATTACTCTGGAGATTAAAACCATATATTGAATATATTGTTTTTATTATCATATATAACATTTTTATAACCCTAATGATGATATTCTCTTTCACTTGAGTGTAAAGATTGGTAGATTGTTGGTATGATCATGACTATGGGTTCTCTTTGGCCAGTAGTGCAAAGTTGAATTGTTGACTGGTATGATCATGATCATTGAATTTATAACTGAATATCTTTAGCTTAAGTGCAAAGGTGAATTGATCAACACGGTTATACTTATTGTTTATATAAGTTCTAAAATGATTATATATTTCTTTGAGATATGAATATATTTGGCCTGTAGTGCAAATATGAACTGTTGAGGAATATCTTTGGCCTGTAGTGCAAAGATGAATTATTGACGAATATCTTTGGCCCGTAGTGCAAAGATGAATTATTGATGAATATCTTTGGCTCGTAATGCAAAGATGACTTGTTGTTGAATATCTTTGGCCTATAGTGCAAAGATGAGTTGTTGATGAATATCTTTGGCTCGTAATGCAAAGATGACCTGTTGTTGAATATCTTTGGCATATAATGCAAAGATGACTTGTTGATGAATATCTTTGGGCCGTTGTGCAGAGATGAATTTATTAGTATGATTATGAGCATGAACTGTGATTTGGTATAACCATGATGTTTGATGTTTCAGGTGATGAAAATTATCTTTGTCCTGGATGAAAAAAGGAATTTAGAACAACAATTACGATTATGAGTTATACATGTGATTGTGGACATGAATTGTTGATTGATGTTACAGGGATTAAACATTGTTGGTGGATTTTTAACATGGAGAAGATAATAGACTTTGTAGTCTATTTGACTCTTCTAATGGATTGCTCGTTCCGCTGCAACTATGGTTGAAATTTTTATTATCTACCATATGTTCTAAATCTCTGATTTATTACTGATGAAGACTATTGATAATTTATTTATCGTTAGTCATTATATTATTTACTGGGCTAGTTGTGCTCACCCTTTTTTTCACAATTCCTTTTCAGATAATAAGAGTGTAGCTGGGTCAAGCGAGGTTAACGAAAAAATAGAACGGTGGTCTCTAGCTGTGGAGGTTCTTCCTAAGAAGTATAGAAAAGTGTTGTATACATCATTTAGTAGTTATATTTGGTGAAGAAAATATGGTGAGGCGAACCCAACGTTGGAAGGGTGTTTTGTCACTATCATACAAGATGTCTAATGACATACAATCTCGTGTCATCATAAGACAGGGTTGTGCTCATCCACTTGCTGAGTATATTTACGAGCACTACCTATATAATCTTGGTGTTTGTTTGAAGTATAATTCTCAATTAGAGACAGTGAAAATAATAATAAGTCAAGAAAAGACTCACCATTGAGAAGAATATGATAGTAAACTTCTCGTTTTTCTTTGGGGTCTATTGGGTCAACCAAGGATAATTCTGTGGCCATATGATATCTATCATAACCTAGATGCATGGCCTCCCATGCACGAAGGTTTCCTTGAGCACTTCCCAAAGATTCTAATTTCTAAAACAGTTTTTGATTATACCTTTATGTAAGGTATCATTGTGAGGTGCTGTCCACAATTGGGACATGAGTCACATTTGGTATATATTTGTATCCAAACTCACAGCATATGTGTTGTGGTATTTTGTACGACAATTGTTGTAATAAAGTTGTAGTTATTTTCTGTACCATGTATTTGGCGACTCAGAATAGGTTGGATGGAATGGACCTGTTTTGGGGTTGTTCCAATGGATGTGATTTAATTTTATTTGAATGTTTTTCTAAGTTTGTGGGCGAAAGAAATTTTCCTGCATATATATGCTTTGTCTTTTTGGTGGATGGCCATTTCATTTACCTGCAAAGCATCCTTTTCCAAAATATTATGGGCCCCAACCATGGAAAATGTGAATTAGGCATTGAATTCCAGCAAAGCCATGTTTCAAAGGTGGCCCCAACCATTGAAAGTGGGAGAGTTAGGCATTGAAATGAAAAAGATTAGGCGAAGAAAAATTTGGGCAAAGTTGGCTCATATATTTAATTTTTCTCCCTCCGTTGCACTATAAATAGGGGGGTAACCCTCCTTCCTCAACACACCATTTTAATATCAAAAATTTTTATTCTATAGTAGTGTGAGTATTTCTCTTGAGTATAAGGATACTTTGAGTGTAGCATTTTGTGCAAGATTTTCTCAGAATAATATCCGATATTCCAGTCAAATCCAGTTTCTATTAAGGTAAATGATATTATTTTTTGCAATACTCATAAGAAATATGATTTTCTTTCATATTCCATATTATGAAAAGGGATATTATTCCATTTTATATTCCTAAATTTAAACTTACTATGGTAAGTATTGCTTCTATAATTCCTGAAATGATTAGAAATTCCTTAAGTTTTACGCTTCATCTAATATCATTTCATTGGAATATTGGTCTGAACTTTCTTATTAAATTTTAAACTTTTCATGTCTGGGTACTATTCATACGGTACTATTCATGGGCACTATTTATACGGTACTATTCATACATACGGTACTATTCATATGGTACTATTCAGGAGTACTATTCACAATAGAATCTAATTTTCTTTTCTGTCCAAATTATTTTTGATACATGAATATCATTGAATTTTACTTCACAAATAGTTATTATGTTGACAATTTGAACATATTCAAACTCTGGATAAATTGAATTAGTGTTCCCTATTTTTTATCCTTTATCTCACTTGATTGAATTTTAATATTATTGTTATCATCCTCATGCTTATATTGAAAGTCATCTTTGGCCTGTAGTGCAAAGATGGACTATTGATTGGTATGATTATTACCAGGAATTGTGTATTAGTATAATCATAACCTTAATGTTACAGATAAGGTTTATGATGAAAGTCCTCTTTGGCCTGTAGTGTATAGATGGACATGTGTTTGGCATGATCATGACCACTGGTGATACAAACGATTATCTTTAGCTCGTAGTGCATAGATAATTCGTTGATTGGAAATAATTATTGATTGATGTTACATGGATAAAATATTGATGATGGACTTTTAAATCATGGAAGATAGTAGACATCATGTTCTACTTGACTTTTCTAATGAATTGTTGTTTCCGCTGCAATTGTTGATCTAAAACTTGTTGTCTATTGTATTTTATCAGATTTTTCTTGTTGAGGACTAAGGATAATTTGTTATACATTATCTTAGTCATAATATTCTTTACTGGGCTAGTTGAGCTCACCCTTTTCTTTTTTGTTCCATTGTTCTTCTCAGAAGGCGAGAATATAGTCGGGACTAGTCTGGGTGTGGAGTGATGATTCAAGACGGTTATTATAGCAGTCCTCACTATTTTGTAAAATATTGTATCAATAATTGTAATGAGGACTTTATTCGAGTTTGGATATTGTCTACAAGACAATATTTGTACTAAAACTCACAGCACATATGTTGTCGTATTTTGCACGACAGTTGTATTAATGAAGTTTGTATTTGGTTTCTATACCATATATTTGGCGACTCAGAATAGGTTGTGTAGACCTATTTTGGGGGCGTCACACCCAACCCCCACCCCTATCCCCCATGACCCCATCCCCAACCCCATCCCATATCCCAAAAAAAATTATATTTACTGATTATGTAAAACCCCCACGTCAATCCCCTATGCCCTACCCCACCCAACCTATGACGCCTCCAAAATAGGTCCACACAACCCATTATGGGTCGCCAAATATACGGTACAGAATCTAAATACAAACTTCATTTATACAACTGTTAAACTGTCGTGCAAAATATGACAACACATAAGCTGTGAGTTTCAATACAATTATTGAACTGAATATAATACGACAATATACACATCCAAATTATTACAATGTCAAATAAAATACAGCAACAAATATTTCAAGTCTTTAAAGGAACATGAGAAGATTTTTGTCCTCCTCATTCTAATGGAGTGTATTTTTGACACTTTCAAAGTCGGGTTTTCATCATCCTTATTGTTGTTCACCAAAATCAATTATTAAATGACGTATAAAATACGACACACACATTTTAAGTTCTTAATATAATTATATATTGTCATGCTGTTTTATAATGTATTGAGAAACTTCAACAGTCACAGACCATCACTATATTCCCCTGTTATCCCCGCTTGACCCAGCTACACTCTTATTACCTAAAAGGAATTGTGAAGCAAAAAGGTGAGCACAAATAGCCCAGTAAATAATATTATGACTAAGATAATGTAGAACAAATTATTCTTAGTCCTCAACAGGGAAAAATCTTATAGAATACAATAGACAACAAGTTTTAGATCAACAACTGCAACGGAAATAACAATCCATTAGAAAAGTCAAGTAGAACATAATATCTACTATCTCCTCCAAATTAAAAGTCTATCATTAATATTTCATCCCTGTAATACCCATCAACAGTTCTTTGTTGTACCCAATACAAAGAGAACTTTCACCACCTGTCTTCACCTGAATTACCAAAGATTATAGTTAAATTCACAATTCATGTTTATAATAATGTAAATTAACAGTTTGTCCTTTCCACAAAGTCTTAATAGAACTTTCACTCAATGTCCTTGCCACAAAGGCTAAAAGCACTCAATAATCATATTGTCTTTACACCTTACACTAAAGACATTCAAATGTAACAACAATTATTATGATCATATCAATCAATTGTCTATCTGTGCATTACGGGCCACATATATTCAACTGTAATATCAATGGTCGTAATCATACCAATCAATTGTCTATCTTTGTACTACAGGCCAAAGATGTTCAACTGTAAAACCAATGATCATGCCAAAAATAGTCATATTTGCACTACGAGCCAAAGATATTCATTTATATCATCAGTGGTCATGATCATGTCAAACACATGTTCATCTTTGTACTACGAGCCAAAGATATCAATCAACAGATCTTGTTTGCACTACGACCAAATATATCAATCAACAATTTTTCTTTGCACTACGGACCAAAGACATACAGTAAAACCAATGGTTATGATTATACCAATACATAATTTCGGTCATGATTATACCAATACACAATTCCTTGTCATAATCATACCAATCAACAATTCATCTTTGCACTATGGGCCAAAGATAACTTTCCAACACAAATTTAAGTATGAGGATTATAACAATGATATAACAAATCAATCAAGTGAGATCAATGAAAAATATTAAATATTTATAATTCAATTTATCCAGAGTTCAAGAATGTCCAAATGGTCAACATGATGATCAAACTGTGGATTCAATTTTAAGATTAAGGATTCATATATCAAAGATAATTTAGACAGAAAAGAAACCAATTTTGTCGTGAATAGTATCCTATGAATAGTACCCAAATGAATAGTACTCCGTCATGCAAAGTACCCCGAATGAATAGTACCCCATCATGCAAAGTACCCTAAGTGAATAGTACCCGAATAAATAGTACCCCCAGATAAATAGTACTCCGGTATGAATATTACCCATAAATGGAGAATACGAAAGAAAGCGATATCCCTTGACGAGTACAAAAGAAATGATATCCCATACACATATGAAAGAATATACGAAACTGCGAATGAATTTTCACCCGTTATGCGGTAATCCTCGTAGACAGATCATTTCCACAATTTAATAAAGAATGAATACGAAGGGTTATTCACCATGCATGCGGTAATCAGTGTAGACAGGTTACTCCCGCAGATTAATAAATAATGAATACGAAAGGTTATTCACCATGCATGCGGAAATCCGCGTACACAGGTTACTTCTGGAGATTAATAAAGAATGAATGCGAAGGGTTATTCACCATGCATGAGGTAATCCGCGTAGACAGGTTACTCCCACAGATTAATAAAGAATGAATACGAAAGGTTATTCACCAGGCATGCGGTAATCCGCGTAGACATATTATTCCCGCAGATTAATAAGAAATAGAATGACAACCCTTATTAACATCCTTTACAAATACGAAAAATAATATCCCTTACGAATACGATAAATAATATCCCTTACTTTAGGAGATTAGATACTGCAATAGTGTAGTAGCAGAATACTCTTCTTCTTTCTCTTTATAGTTTCTCTCACTATAACTTGTGATTATAACTTTGCTTTTCAAAATTGGTAGGAAATAATAAATGGATGAAGGAGTATTTATAGGCTAGGAAAATGTGGTAAATTACAAGGTTAATTATACTTTAGTACCTTCATCTTTGCCTCTATTTTTAATTTAGTTCTTTAAGTATTATCAATCTTGCATAACCTCCCCTAATAGTACTTGCATGTGAACCAATAGTTCCTTACATGTGAACCAATTGTTCCTTACATGTGAACTAATAGCAATTAATTACTTATTTATCCGATTAATTACTTATTTGGTCAATTGAACATCCAGAAAATAACTATTATCGAAATAAATGTCGATTTCCACTAACATTAATATTCCCAACACAATGAAAATATTTTTATCAATAATTTCATCTTTGAATTTTTAACGTTTGACTTTTTCTGAAAAAGTCAACTGTTGACTTTTTGACCAAAAAGTCAACCCCGATAAATTTTGTGTTTATAGTGTATTTTGACTAATTTCATCAGCCGGGACTCATATATCTCGTCCGCTTCTCCAAATTCAACTCCGAACTCAAATTCGAATTTTAATTTCATTTTCTTGTGTTTTATACACACTTTTGCTTTCTTAATTAATTCAAACTATTTAATTAGTCTTGACTATTAAATTAAATTTGATCACTTATCGCTAATAAATATATATAACATATTTTTAATCTTTCAAAAATTATTCATTATTAATATTATAACTCACAATATTGACAACTAGATTGTTCCCCGGAAAGAGGGGGCTTTCCGATAAGAATTTCTCCTTATTGGCGCGCAATTAAATTACCTAACCCCTTTCCTCGACATAACTTTCTAGATATTTTTAATAATGTAAATAATAATATGAATAACTGTGTCATCTCAATTATTGATTTAATAATATAAAATATTGTGCAGATGATACTGTGACAATAATGAAATCAATAATATGAGATACTATGCAGCAACTATTGTGACAATTATTGGATAAAACTGAGTGACTTCTTACGTAAGCATCAATAATCAGAGATACTGTGCAATTCTGTGTGCTACTGTGCGACAACACGTATTACTGTACTTTTATCACCAGGTATTTCAAAAGTTTAACGGTAAAAATTTTACCATTATTTTATGAAAATGTTATTTCTGTCACTTTCTATATCCGACATTTATTCCGTTATGTGGTCCACCAATGATTGCACCGTCGTATGAATATTCCCCGACAAAAAGAATATTCCTCGACCAAACGAATATTTTATGACCACTTGCTTACTTTGTAAAATTTTTACATATCACCCCTAACTTTAACCTTTTATCAATCTAACTATTTACTGAATAGAATAATAATTATAAGAAAAATTGTATAATTTTATTTCATAAAATTCGAGGTCTTACAATCTCCTATTCTTATGAAATTTCATCCCCAAAATTTACGTATGTACCTGGTATTTTGAAGAGGTGAGGATACCTTATTTTCATTTCAGATTCTAACTCCTAGGTCATTTTCTTAATATCATGATTTCTTCATTACTCATCTCTTGAATTTCAGATATCATTCCAGAATACATCTTCAAAACAAAGGTTAATTGACATATCACAATTTCTCAACTTATTAAGTAAAAAATTCAGCTTCGATTGGACATACACTAGTGAAGGATATTACTCGTCTCTCCTCTCCTAGTTCTAGTCTTAAATCTCCGTCAGAGACTATATCCCTAAGCTTTGATACCAACTATGACGCCCCAAAATAAGTCTACACAACCCATTCTAGGTCGCCAAATACACGACATAGAATCCAAATACAAACTTCATTTATACAACTGTTAAACTGTCGTTCAAAATGTCACACATAAGCTATGAGTTTCAATACAATTATTGTAGTGAATATAATACGACAATATACACACTCAAATTATTACAATGCCATATAAAATATAGCAACAAATATTTCAAGTCTTCAAATGAACACGAGAAGATTTCTATCCTCCTCATTCTAATGGGGTGTATTTTTGACGCTTTTAAAGTTGGGTTCTCATCACCCTATTGTTGTTCACCAAAATCAATTATTAAATGACGTATAAAATACGACACACACATTTTAAGTTCTTAATATAATTATATATTGTCATGCTGTTTTATAATATATTGAGAAACTTCAACAGTCACAGACCATCACTCTATTCCACTGTTATCCCCGCTCGACCCAGCTACACTCTTATTACCTGAAAGGAATTGTGAAGCAAAAAGGTGAGCACAAATAGCCTAGTAAAGAATATTATAACTAAGATAATGTAGAACAAATTATCCTTAATTCTCAATAGGGAAAAATCTGATAGAATACAATAGACAACAAATTTTAGATGAACTGCAAAGAAAACTTAAATCTATTAGAAGAGTTAAGTAGAACATAATGTCTACTATCTCCTCCAAATTAAAATTTTATCATTAATATTTCATCCCTGTAATACCCATCAATAGTTCTTTGTTGTACCCAAGACAAATAGAACTTTCATCACATGTCTTCACTTGAACCACTAAAGATTATAGTTAAATTCACAATTCATGTTTATAATAATGTAAATCAACAGTTTATCCTTGTCACAAAGTCTTAATAGAACTTTTACTCAATGTCCTTGCCACAAAGGCTAAAAACACTCAATAATCATATCGTCTTTACACCTTACAC
Source organism: Panax notoginseng (assembly GCA_016801055.1). Taxonomy (NCBI): domain Eukaryota; kingdom Viridiplantae; phylum Streptophyta; class Magnoliopsida; order Apiales; family Araliaceae; genus Panax; species Panax notoginseng. The sequence goes on from CM029021.1 coordinate 36,561,545, forward strand.
CAAAGACATTCAAATGTAACAACAATGATCATGATCATATCAATCAATTGTCTATCTTTGCACTACGGGCCAAAGATATTAAACTGTAATATCAATGGTCATGATCATGCCAATCAATTGTCTATCTTTGTACTACGAGCCAAAGATGTTCAACTATAAAACCAATTATCATGCCAAACAATAGTCATCTTTGAACTACGGGTATATACGCTATATACGCAAGTGCACGTGGTCAACAAGTAATATAATAGTAAGAAAAAGTATCGTTCCCACAGATACTAGTATGAAATTGAACCTAACAATTACTGTGACAACCCGAGAATTCAGATATTTTTAAAAATCTTAAAATATTGAATTAAGGTTAAATAATAAACCTAGACAGAAAATAAGTGTATGCGTTTGATATTTTTGGGAAGAAATTTTGAGGATTTCAAAATTCTGTGAAGGATTTAGGTGAATTATTCAGGATTAAGTGTATACGTGAATATGTTTTGTGTATATGGTCATTTATGTGTTCAGAATGTGGTTAAGGGTCAAGGTTTGACCAGATAAATTTTATCAGTGTTAAACCCTAGGTATATATTAAGAACGTCAATGTTCTGTTAGAAAACCCTAAAAATCGATTCTGAAACCCTAATTTCGGTTCCGGGAATTCAAAACCCTATTTCGGAAATTAAAAACCCTAGTTTGGGAATGCAAGTGCTAGTATAAGGTTTAAATGTTATTAATGATAACTTAATTAGGGAAATTCTAATAAAAATTTAGAAAACCCTAATTTTAAAGTTAGGAAATCCTAATTTCTAGTTTAGAAACCCTAATTTATAATTAGGAAAAACCTGATTGTTAGTGTAATAATTTTAATGTTAATTAGGAAACATTAATCCTAATTTTCAAGTTATAAGTAATTAGGAAACCTAATTTCTAAATTAGAATTTTTTTTTCTATTTAAAACCCTAATTCTTGGGTTATAAAATCTAATGTACAATTTCGACCCTAATTGCTAATTTAGAAATTTTAATTAGGAAATAATAATCCTAATTAGCAAGATTGAATTTATGATTAGGAAATCTAAATATAAATATAGAATCCTAATTATAATTTTGAAATATGAATTTCTATTTTTTAAAAATCTAATTTTTGGAAATTCTAGAAATTGATTTTAGGAACCTTAGGTTTTAATCCTAAGGGTTAAACCCTAAGGGTTAAACCCTAAGAGTTGTAGCCAATGTCTAATTTGACATTAAATTAGAAATCACAATGACCAAAATACCCTTATTGCATTATTGGACATAACTTGTGTATCTTGCCATATATGGAGTTGGTGACCAACTATGTACCAGCCATGTGACTTAAATTAATACAATTCAGCAGCTAGCTCAGCCAATTCATTGAATCATATCATATATATGGATTTAGAGAGAGAAAAGTACACTAATATGGCTCATTTGTTCATAAACACCCAACCAAGTCTCTCTCTCTCTCTCTAGACCCACGAAAAATATTAGTAAATCAATTTCCAATCAAGTCCCTACTACTTCCACAACAAATCAGGAACCCCAGATTCAAGATCAAAGCATGAATGAGGTGTAAACCCTAATTTTTGTAAATCATGTGATTTTGTGTTAGTTGTTGTTTACATATATGTTAGATGGTGTCACTTGTTGATCTGGGTTGCTAGAACATGGATCCATAACATCAAAGTGCTCGAAATTGAAGATTTTAAAATTCTGGAAAAATTTTTAAATGTCGTCTGACAAGCAAATGTCAGACTTCATAGATCGGTGTCTGTTAATGGTTTTAGTGTTTTAAATGTTTGAACTTGTAGTATGTTATGTGTTCTTTATTCTGCAACTTGGATCACGGTCTGATCGTGTCTAGAACGCATGTTATGATTAGTCAAAGTGGGTTGACCGTTCACGGAAACTGCATTCTGGCAGCCCAGATTTCCAGGAACTTCTTGACAAATTTTTCTGAGCCTCAGATCTCGCAGTATGTAGTTTAGTCCATGTTGTTGATTGATCTTTGTAGCCTGTTTGTGTAAGCTACATATCCAAGACCTTAGAATACCCAGATAATGTATAGGATTCAAGTTATTATGGGTCAAACGTGCGTTGACCACCAGCTTTTGTAGAAATCTAGAAAACCCAGATTTCATAAGAACACGTTTTCTGTCAGAGTTTGACTGCCCTAGATCTCTTGAATGTGTTGATGGTAAACTTGTTTAAGGTTGTATACACGTACTTTGACATCCCTAATTCATGACTGAACCAATAAAACATGCTTAGCAAGCCTGGACATTAAGGATTCAAGGGATCAAAGGTGGCACATCGACTGTTCTTCAATGTCTGGAAAACCCAGAAATTGAAGAACAATGTTTGATAAGATTAGTAAGGCTTTAACCTCTCAGTTAAGTTATTGTTTGGTCATGAAATTAGTTTGTAGTAGTAACATTACATATGTACTATATATTTTATGCCATAGACTGCCCAGAAAACACTAAGTGCTAAGATCAAATAATGGTCAATCCAAGCCCCTTGATGTCTGACATGAATTCTGGGTTTTCCTCAAAGAACACTCAAGAACACTTATAGCGATGGTTCTGTCGCTATAGGGCCATTTATTAAATTATTAAATTCTAAAAATTAATTATTTTAATTAATAAATAGATAAAAATAGTTTTAAATTATTAAAAATATAAAATAAATTCTTAAAAATTATTTTAAAGTCTAAAAAATAGTTTTTAATTATTTTGAGTATATTTCATAAATATTTAATATTTTTGGAATATAAATGATATTTAATTTATTTAATTACAATATTAAATAAATTATTTAAAAATAATTTTAATTCATGAAATATCATGAAAAATTATATTATGGTATAAGAAAATATTTTAAGTTATTTTTAATGACTTTTAATATTTTGTGAGGAATTTCATTAATTAATTAATATTAATAATAATTAATTTATTTAATAAATATATTAAATAAATTATGAAAAAATAGAATTAATGATATAAAAATCATATAAAAATGATTTAAGTGTTATAAAAATATTTTAAGTTATAATATATAACTTTTGATATTTTATCATGAAAAACATTAATATTTAATATTAATGGCAATTATCAGATAATGAATTTAATGGTTTAAAAAGCATATAAAGGTGATTTGAAGGTATTAAAAATACTTTGATGTATTATAAATATATTATAATATTATGACATGAATTTCATTAATATTTGATAATAAATAAATATTAATGATATTAGAATATTGTGGTATTTAATTTATTTAAATACGTTTTTAATGATTGACAATTCACGATAAATGATATTAATTATTTAAAAATTATTATGAGCTTACGAAAAATATTTTGACTGATAATAAATTATCTTAGATATTGGTTAAGTGTTTATATAGAGTTTAATTGAACTTAGACTCGAGTTTTGTCCGACTAGACCGTCGAGATGTTAGAATTTTGTCGGTTTCAAGTCAGACTGAAATAGTTTGACTTGATACTATGTCTTATGTGCTGAATAGACTGATAAGGTTATGTGTTATTTATTTAGGTTATTCTATGTATATATATATATATATATATATATATATATATATATATATATATATATATATATATATATATATATATAATAGTATTATTACTATGATGATATTATTCTAATTTGTATATCGATATTATTTATATATTAGGTCTTCATACAAAGCGTTATAAATTGCATAATAGTAATCAACCGAACATGCATGTTTTTCTGAACTGCACTTAGAGTTGTTTCATTCAGATATGTTGATGGTTAATCATTGCTGATTGCCATTATAGAATTGTACTCTGTACATATTGCATGTATAAGCCAGGTATGAAAGGCTGATCACCTTCATTACCCGTTGGTCCAGATATATTTGTTCATGTTCAATACTTGTTCAGTCAAAAGTTTATTCGTGCTAATTTAAAACTATATTGATGAATTATAGCTAGCTTATTATTCAGACTCTTTCAATCATGATATATCCTTAAATAAATTTAAACTTGCTGGGCAATTTTCATGCTCACCATTGCTATATATCATGATTAACATTGTAGATTAAGACGAATGCGTCGGATACAAGGAAAGGTTAAAGGCAGTTCCAGCTTAAAGTTAATGTGTGTGATTAGATTTGTAATTATATTGTATGATAATAATGTAATGTGTTAATCAAGTTATGAATTGTGTATAAGTTAAGGTTACTCGACCTTGGAGAAATAGTGTGTAAAGTTTATTGTATAAACAATTTATGTTTATATCTTCCGCAATAGTTATAGAATGATTGTACCAGATCCGTGGTGATTTGGGACCCAAATTTGGGGCTCTCAAAGTTGGTATCAAAGATGTTGGTTATGAACCTTAGGTAGGAATATATGAGACTAATAATCGCAGTGATTAGGATAAGATCTAACTCACATAGAGTTAGTTGGTCGGTAAGATTCAAAGACGAATCTCGGCGAGTTATAAGATACATAGTTCCCTAACTCTGATAATAAAGTTGAACAGTAGTGCTGAATAGATAGAGTCTAAAAGACTAAAAGTATAGAGATAGGAGATCGTAAAACAAAACGATCACAGTATAAAAATGAATCGTAATATATACGATGAGATCACCCCGTGATCTGATTAGGTGATAGCAGGGAGAAGAATCAATCAAATGATTGAAAATTTTACAGCAAGATTGCTGTGTGTCAATGGTACTACGAATTGGTACAGATTCAAAAAAGGATTATGAATACGAATTAAATGAAATTCATATGGAGAAGGGAGTTAAGATTAGTTGGGGATTTCAATTGAGGACTCATGTCAGCAGCTGAGTTGTATGATTCCTTGTATGGGCGGGGAATTGTACTTGGTGTAAAAACCACTTAATTTCTGGCACTGATAATCATTGAACTGTTTGTGTCGCGCTATTTTCTATGTGCATGTTAAGAGAGTGATTCCTTTCTCATATATATAACAAATAGATAGGTTATAGGTAGAGAATATAAGGTTAAGTATGAGTTCTTAAAACTCATACTTATGTGACATTCTTGACTCATAGTTATATGAAATGTTTATGAACCCCTCAGCGAATAGACACCAAAGGTCTGACTAGGATAAGTTCTTAAACTCATATGATTGTGGCAAGTTCATGAACTCACAAGTGTGGTTTGACGAACTGGGAATAGTCGTGTGTGAATTAAGTATTGAGGATAATAGAAATAGATAGACTGTTTAAGCAAATGGTTATTAGCGGAGACATTAAGTTTTTCAAAACTCCTAGCTATGCTAGATTTTGAAATTTTGACATCAAGCTAAATACGCACGATGTGCTTTTAAAAAAAAATGTAGACTCGTAATAATTTTTAAAACGGTTTAAAGTATAGTCTATGCTACTTGTTTCAGCTAGACGAAGATGATTTGAAATATCAAAATTTATTTTATTTATCACTTATCTACCATGTAACCTGGTGTAGAGATGATAAAAGTTGACAGAGTTATAAACGCAGGAATACTTGGTGTGAATTCAATCTAAAAATCATTGTTCCACTATTGTATGATGTGTTATGATAAATTCATGCAATGATGGCATCCTCAAACGGACTGTTAATACAGTACGACATCATGACGTCATTCTCAAAAATATTTTCAAAAATTTTAATTTGCCAACAGCGTTTGGCTACACCTAAATAATTCGATTGAATTGATTTATTGATATGAGTCTATGCTATTCGATTCAACTAGACTAATGTTATAAAAACTCTAAGTGTTCATTGAAAGAAATTCCCTAAACTAAATTATTTTGGTGCGGAATCCAATAAGACTGAGGTAGAATTTTGTGCCTATGACAGTGACGAGAAACAGATTCGACCAACAATACTTATTAAGTACAGGGCATACTGGTTTAATTACCCACTATGTCCGTAAGTTATGACGGTTTGTGGACGAATTTCCATATAACCTTTGCGAAAATGATAGACAAATAGTCTATATAACTCCTCAGCAAAATTTGAAAATTTTTACTCTTGTGAGGAATGTATTGGGTAGCATGTGATGATGTGTAGGAATGGTGAATGGTGTATGGTGTAAGGTGTAAGGTAAATTTTGGGGATGAAATTTTTAGAAGAAGGGGTGAATGTGACAACTCGAGAATTCAGATATTTTTAAAAATCTTAAAATATTGAATTATGGTTAAATAATAAACCTAGACAGAAAATAAGTGTATGCGTTTGATATTTTTGGGAAGAATTTTGAAGATTTCAAAATTCTGTGAAGGATTTAGGTGAATTATTCAGGATTAAGTGTATACGTGAATATGTTCTGTGTATATGGTCATTTATGTGTTCAGAATGTGGTTAAGGGTCAAGGTTTGACCAGATAAATTTTATCAGTGTTAAACCCTAGGTTTATATTAAGAACGTCAATGTTCTGTTAGAAAACCCTAGAAATCGGTTCTGAAATCCTAATTTCAGTTTCAGGAATTCGAAACCCTAATTTGAAAATTAAAAACCCTAGTTTGGGAATGCAAGTGCTAGTATAAGGTTTAAATGTTATTAATGACAACTTAATTAGGGAAATTCTAATAAAAATTTAGAAACCCCTAATTTTAAAGTTAGAAAATCCTAATTTCTAGTTTAGAAACCCTAATTTATAATTAGGAAAAACCTGATTGTTAGTGTAATAATTTTAATGTTAATTAGGAAACATTAATCCTAATTTTCAAGTTATAAGTAATTAGAAAACCCTAATTTAATTAGGAAACCTAATTTCTAAATTAGAATTTTTTTTTCTATTTAAAACCCTAATTCTTAGGTTATAAAACCTAATGTACAATTTCGACCCTAATTACTAAATTAGAAATTTTAATTAGGAAATAATAATCCTAATTAGCAATATTGAATTTATGATTAGAAAATCTAAATATAAATATAAAATCTTAATTATAATTTTGAAATATGAATTTCTATTTTTTTAAAATCTAATTTTTGGAAAATTTAGAAATTGATTTTAGGAACCTTAGGTTTTAACCCTAAAGGTTAAACCCTAAGGGTTCAAACCCTAAGAGTTAAACCCTAAAGGTTGTAGCCAATGTCCAATTTGCCATTAAATTAGAAATCAAAATGACCAAAATGCCCTTATTACATTATTGGACATAACTTGTGTATCTTGCCATATATGGAGTTGGTGACCAACTATGTACCAGCCATATGACTTAAATCAATACAATTCAGCAGCTAGCTCAGCCAATTCATTGAATCATATCATATATATGGATTTAGAGAGAGAAAAGTACACTAATATGGCTCATTTGTTCATAAACACCAAACCAAGTATCTCTCTCTAGACCCACGAAAAATATTAGTAAATCAGTCTCCAATCAAGTCCTAACTACTTCCATAACAAATCAGAAACCCCAGATTCAAGATCAAAGCATGAATGAGGTATAAATCCTAATTTTTGTAAATCATGTGATTTTGTGTTAGTTGTTGTTTAGATATATGTTAGAGGGTGTCACTTGTTGATCTGGGTTGCTAGAACATGGATCCATAACATCAAAGTGCTCAAAATTGAAGGTTTTAAAATTCTGGAAAAAATTTTAAATGTCATCTGACAAGTAAATGTCAGACTTCATAGATCAGTGTCGGTTAATGCTTTTAGTGTTTTAAATGTTTGAACTTGTAGTATATTATGTGTTCTTTATTCTGTAACTTGGATCTTGGTCTGACCGTGTCTAGAACGCATGTTATGATTGGTCAAAGTGGGTTGACTATTCACAGAAACTGCATTCTGGGCAGCCCAGATTTTCTGGAACTTCCTGACAAATTTTTCCGAGCCTCAGATCTCGCAGTATGTTAATGTTTAGTCCATGTTGTTGTTTGATCTTTATAGCCAGTTGTGTAAGCTACATATCCAAGCCCTTAGAATACCCATATCATGTATAGGATTCAAGTTATTATGGGTCAAACGTGCGTTGACCACCAGCTTTTGTAGAAATCTGGAAAACCCATATTTCTTAAGAACACGTTTTTTGTCAGAGTTTGACTGCCCTAGATCTCTTGAATGTGTTGATGGTAAACTTGTTTAAGGTCGTATACACGTACTTTGACATCCCTAATTCATGACTGAACCAATAAAACATGCTTAGCAAGCTTGGACATCAAGGATTCAAGGGATCAAAGGTGGCACCTCGACTGTTCTTCAATGTCTGGAAAACCCAGAAATTGAAGAACAATGTCTGATAAGATTAGTAAGGCTTTAATCTCTCAGTTAAGTTTTTGTTTGGTCATGAAATTAGTTTGTAGTAGTAACATTACATATGTACTATATATTTTATGCCATAGACTGCCCAGAAAACACTAAGTGCTAAGATCAAATAATGGTCAAACCAAGCCCCTTGATGTCTGACATGAATTCTGGGTTTTTCTCAAGAACACTCAAGAACACTTATAGCGACGGTTCTGTCGCTATAGGGCCATTTGTTGAATTATTAAATTCCAAAAATTAATTATTTTAATTAATAAATATATAAAAATGGTTTTTAATTATTAAAAATACAAAATAAATTCTTAAAAATTATTTTAAAGTCTGAAAAATAGTTTTTAATTATTTTGAGTATATTTCATAAATATTTAATATTTTTGGAATATAAATAATATTTAATTTATTTAATTATAATATTAAATAATTTATTTAAAAATAATTTTAATTCATGAAAAATTATATTATGGTATAAGAAAATATTTTAAGTTATTTTTAATGACTTTTAATATTTTGTGAGGAATTTTATTAATTAATTAATATTAATGATAATTAATTTATTTAATAAATATATTAAATAAATTATGAAAAAAATAGAATTAATGATTTAAAAATTATATAAAAATGATTTAAGTGTTATAAAAATATTTTAAGTTATAATATATAACTTTTGATATTTTATCATGAAAAACATTAATATTTAATATTAATGGCAATTATCAGATAATGAATTTAATTGTTTTAAAATCATATAAAGGTGATTTTAAGGAATTAAAAATACTTTGATGTATATATATATATATATATATATATATATATATATATATATATATATATATATATATTATGACATGAATTTCATTAAGATTTGATAATAAATAAATATTAATGATATTAGAATATTGTGGTATTTAATTTATTTAAATACGTTTTTAATGATTGAAAATTCACGATAAATGATATTAATTATTTAAAAATTATTATGAGCTTACGAAAAATATTTTGACTGATAATAAATTATCTTATATAATGGTTAAGTGTTTATATAGAGTTTAATTGAACTTAGACTCGAGTTTTGTCCAACTAGACCGTCGGGATGTTAGAATTTTGTCGGTTTCAAGTCAGACTGAAATAGTTTGACTTGATAGTAAGTCTTATGTGCTGAATAGACTGATAAGGTTATGTGTTTAGGTATATATATATATATATATATATATATATATATATATATATATATATATATAATAGTATTATTACTGTGATGATATTATTCTAATTTGTATATCGATATTATTTATATATTAGGTCTTCAGACAAAGCATTATACATTGCATATCAGTAATCAACCGAACAGGTAAGTTTTTCTGAACTCTACTTAGAGTTGTTTCATTCAGATATGTTGATGGTTAATCATTGCTGATTGCCATTGTAGAATTGCACTCTGTACATATTGCATGTATAAGTCAGGTATGAAAGACTGATCACCTTCATTACCCGTTGGTCCAGATATATTTGTTCATGTTCAATACTTGTTCAGTCAAAAGTTTGTTCGTGCTAATTCACAACTATATTGATGAATTATATAGCCAGCTTATTATTCAGACTCTTTCAATCATGATATATCCTTAAATAAATTTAAACTTGCTGGGCACTTTTCATGCTCACCCTTGCTATATCGTGATAAACATTATAGATTAAGACGAATGCGTCGGATACAATGAAAGGTTAAAGGAAGTTCCAGCTTAAAGTTAATGTGTGTGATTAGATTTGTAATTGTATTGTATGATAATAATGTTGTGTTAGTCAAGTTATGAATTATGTATAAGTTAAGGTTACTCGACCTTGGAAAAATAGTGTGTAAAGTTTATTGCATAAACAATTTATGTTTATATCTTCCGCAATAGTTATAGAATGATTGTACCAGATCCGTGGTGATTTGGGACCCAAATTTGGGGCTCTCATTGTTACCAGTCTCATATTAACCCAATTTTATTAAACTACTCAAATTAAGGATTATAAATAAGAAAAACTAAGAAACTAAAAATCCCAACCAATCAACACAACTTAATAACCATAAATTCAAGCAAATAATGGAGAATTAAGCTTACAACTTCAGTTTAAGTCTCACTCTGATTATCACACCTTATTCCAGTTCAATTCACTAGCTCATTTTATTAATCAAGAACACTTAAGTAGAATTAGCCATCTCTCGATGCATTAACACCGTATTAACTTAAATCCATAAATTGATAGAATTAAGCCAAACACCCTAATTAACTAATTCACTATATCTATATGTGAATTAAAATCAAAGAAGGTTTAAATTTCAAGTCCTTTACGCAATTACATGCGATGTTAAGTATATATCTATCCTAACATTCATCAAGATTCTATTAAACACAGAATTCAAGAACACATGCTAAAGTGACTAAGTCTAGATTCATACATCATCTCTCGAGTCTATATAAATCCACAAAGAATTGGTGATCAAACAATTCATAAATTAAAGTGCAAATCACAATAGATAAACTGAATTGATAGATTATTGAACTGAATTCAAAGCATGACAATCATTGTTCAACAATAAAGAGTGTAAACCTAAAAAGTACTTTAGTTCATCATCAATGAAATAAAAACTAAAATAATTAGAGAATCCATCACCCCAATTACAAAATCCTGACCTTCATTGCTTTCCTCCAATGATTTTCTAAAATTAGGGCTCCCCAATCGAATTGATTGATTTCTCTGTATTGATTCTGTAGTTGGAGTCTTCTTTAATAATAAGTAATGTAATTAATTCATAAACGACGCCCAACAGAGTTCCAGTCCATGCCAAATTGTTCCTTGTACACAACTGTAAGATCCGAAAATTATGAAATGAAAGTATTCAATTTTCTTATAATTATTATTTTATTTAGAAAATGGTTAAATTGATAAAAGGTTAAAGTTAAGGGTGATATGTGACATTTTTTGCAAAGTAAGCAAGTTATTATAAAATATTCGTTTGGTCGGAAAATATTCTTTTTTTCGGGAAATATCCATACGATGGCACAATCATTGGTGGAGCCCACAACGGAAGTATTGTCGTAGTTAGAAAACGACAGAATTATCTTTTTATAAAAATAACGGCGAAAGTGTTATCGTTAAAACTGTTGAACTACTTGGTAGTAAAAGTACAGTAATACGTGTGGATGCATAGTAGCACTCGGTATTGATTATTGATGCTTACGTAAGAAGTCACTCAGTTATACTCAATTATTGCTACAGTAATTGCTACATCATATATCTCATATTATTGATTCAATTATTGTCACATTATCATCTACATAATATGTTATATTATTAAATCAATAATTGAGACGACAAAGTTATTCATATTATTATTAACAATATTGACAATATCTAAAAAGTTCTGTCGAGGAGAGGTTAGATAATCTAATTGCACTCCAATAAGGAGAAATTCTTATCGGAAAGCCCCCTCTTTCTTGGGAATGATCTGGTTGTTAAATATTATGAGTTATGATATTAATGATGAATAAGTTCGTGTTGATTAAAGATGAAATTGATGGTTCCATTGTGTGGAAATTATTAGTGTTAATGGAAATCGATATTTATGTTGATAATAATTAATATCTGGAGGTTATATTGACCAATCAGGTAATTAACCGGATAAATGAGCAATTAATTGCTATTATTTCAAATGCTTATAACTATGTGTTCACATGTGTGTACTATTGATTCACATGATTTACTATTAGGAGGGTTGGTGCAAGATTGATAATACTTGTATGACTAAATTAAAAATGAAGGTATAGATGAAGGTACTATACTGTAATTAGTTTTTTCACATGATTATACTATTGAGTCACATGAATGAACTATTAATTCACATGATTTACTATTAGGGGAGGTGGTGCAAGTTTGATAATACTTGTAGGACTATATTAAAAATAAAGAAAAAGAGGAAGGTATTATAATGTAATATTTCGAGCCCCAAAACGTGCAATTATTAAAACTATATTTTTTTATTAACAGAAGCTCATTTCTTCATTATTTTTCACCAATTCACTAAAGCTATAGAGCAATTATTATAGAGAGAAATTATAGAGAAAAAGAAAAAGAGAAGTCTGCTACCTCACTATTCTAGTATCTAGTTTTTTCTAAGGTAAGGGGTATTATTTCTTTCGTATTCATGAGGAGAGCTTCTGTTATTCTATTCTTTATTATTATGTTGGAATAACCTGTCTATGCGAAGTACCACATACATGGTGAAATTCTTCTGTTATTCTATTCTTTATTATTATGTTAGAATAACCTGTCTATGCGAAGTACCGCATACATGATGAAATTCTTTTGTTATTCCATCCTTTATTATTCTGTTGGAAATGATCTGTCTACACGGATTACCGCATGGCGGATGAAAATCCATTTGTAGTTTCGTATATTCTATTATACTCGTATGAGATATCATTTCTTTTGTACTCGTCATGGAATATCATTTTCTTTGGTATTTTTTTACGAGTTACTATTCACGGGTTACTATTTACCCGATTACTATTCACTCTAGTATCATTCAGTCGGGTATTCGGGGTACTTTTTGTGTCGGAGTACTATTTACGGGTTACTATTCACCCAAATTACTATTCATCCGAATATTATTCACTCGGGTATTTGGGGTACTTTTCATGTCGGGATACTAATCACGAGGTACTATTCTCGAAATACTATTCATGGGGTACTATTCACGGGTTGGATATTGTTTAGATGACAATATTCTTGTTTAAACTCTTAGCTATGTTTTGTCGTATTTTACACAACTGTTGTATAATTAAGTTGTATTTGAATTTATGTATCATGTATATGGCGACTCAAGATGGGTGATGTGACGCTCCCAAATTCAGGTACTTGAAACCCGAACTCAATGTTTCACGATACCATTTCTATGAGCGGAATAATAATAATAATAATAACAATAATATAGATTATCAAATTTAATTTACATATTATCAGAGTTTTCAATCCCAAGTACGAAACCTTCAAACATTAGTTTCATTACATGATAATTAATATATATCATCATTACCCTAATAAAGTCTAGTTATTACAAAAGATTGCCTTATCATTCATTCAGCGACCTTCCCTTTCCCTTTGTTCTTAGAAGAGCTGATAAGCGGATTTTATATACGCGAATCATTGTTCAAATCAAGTTTAAATTCGTATTTATTTATATATTTTGTGTTCGATTTTACTTGTTTTTGTTATTTTATGTGTAGGGTGGTCATGGATGCATTAAGGATGAAAAGGTGGTCTTTTTGGAGCAAAAGTGAAAAAAATTGGAATTTAAGAAATTTTGAAGTCAGAAGGTATGCCCGCCGGGGCGGGGGTCCCGTTTCTGCTGCTGTCCTATTAGGTTTCAACTTCTGTTTTGGCTCGAATTGGTGGGATGGTGTGTTTTGGAGTCTATTAAAGGGAGAATACGTCCAGAAGTCAGGAGAGCTTGTTACCACTTAGAAAAGACAACAATTCTCTAGCACAAAGGCAAGATTTTCAGCACGGATTGAAGGATTTGGAGGGCAAAAATTGGAGGAGTGATTTTCAGAGATTATCACAACGATTGCAGATTGAGGCTATGTGAAGGAGTTTTCTACAATTCTTCTTCTCTTTCATCTATTTGTAATTGGGATGATGTTTTCAATAAATTATTCAGTTTTTAATTCGTTCGTTATGAACTAATTTACTTGTTAGACTTGTGATGGATCCTTAAGCCTAGCGATGATTCTATAACTTTGATTTCTAATTTAATAAGATATTTTCAGTTTATCTATGTTAATTTGTGCGTGAATTTATGAATTGTCTGATCAACAATTTTATGTGGACTTGAAAGGAATCGAGAGAGGATATTCAAATCTAGACATAGTTAATATAGCATGTGTCATAAATTATGTCGATAGCATATTTGTGATTATTGTGAAGGTAGAGATACGCTTAACATCGCATGTAATCGTTAAGAGAACTTAAACTTCAACCTATTTAATTGCAGTTCACATAGAGATATAGTGAGTTGGTTAATTTAGGTGTTTGACTGATTTTTATCTTAATTGTGGATTGATGTTAATATGGTATTAGTGCATCGAGAGGTGGCTCTTACTACGTTCGTGTTCTTGGTTAATAAACTGAAATATTGAGTTGAATTGGAATAAAAGTTAGAAAATCAGAGTGAAGCTTAGGGTGAAATCATAAGTCTAATTCTCCATTAATTGTTTGAAAATTCCGAATTTCGTTATTGGTGATTATTTCTTTTGTGATAATTTAATTATTTATTAATTTAGTTTCTTTTAATTAGTTTTTTTTACCATTGAATTTATTAGTTTAATAAAATTAGGATTAATACAAAATTGATAATTGTGAAGTTAAGATTCTTGATATTTTGTCCTCGTGGGAACGATACTTTATTCATCACTTTATTACTTGTTGACCACGTGCACTTGCATGTTTTGTGCGTATTAATTTTACCCAACAAGTTTTTGGCGCCGTTGCCGGGGACAATTTAGCCGAGATTTTAATAGTTGTTTTTAGAATATCAGTTTAATTGGTCCAGTTTTACTTAAACATTTTTATTTTTTTATTTTTGTTTTCTCTATTTCAGGTTTTCGACATCGGTTTATGCAAACACGGTCTAAACATCCAGACTTGCTACCTTTTGAGGACGACATTGACAGACGATTTCAAAAGTTGAGTAAGTGGATTGAGGAAACGAGGCCCGAATTTGAAAATTCTGATAAGGAAGGAACAATGGCTGCCAAAGACCAGAAAGCGTTGAGGGACTTTTCCACACCTAGGGTGACTGATCTGCAGTCAAGCATTACTAGGCCTGCAATTGCTGCGAACACTTTTGAAATAAAGCTTGGGACTATTCAGATGATGCAGAATTCATATCAGTTTGGGGGAATGGCACACGACGATCCAAATGAGCACTTGCTCAGTTTTCTGGAAATGTGCGATATGTTCAAGTACAACGGGGTATCGGATGAGGCAGTAAGACTTCGCTTGTTCCCATTTACCTTACGGGACAAGGCAAAAAGTTGGTTACACTCTTGCCCGCCGGGTTCGATCACTACGTGGGAGGATTTGGCTCAAAAATTTCTTGCCAAATTTTTTCCACCGGCAAAGACCGCGAAATTGAGGAGTGACATCACATTGTTTGCGCAACAGAGTGGAGAGTCACTATATGAGTCATGGGAGAGATACAAAGAGTTGCTCAGGAAGTGCCCACATCATGGATTGCCCAAGTGGTTACAAATGAACACCTTCTATAACGGGCTACATGGCAATATCAGAGGGAGTATTGATGCGGCATCGGGGGGAGCATTCTTGGCTAAAAGTTATGAGGATGCGTACAATTTGATAGAAACAATGTCGGCAAATAACTACCAGTGGCCCACATCAAGAATGACAGAGGTAAAAACAGCCGGGATCTTGGAAGTAGACGGAGTAACATCTTTACACGCAACTATTTCTGCACTATCCATAAAGTTTGATAAGCTGAATGAGACGGTGCAAATGTTAGCAGGGGCTAAAGTTCAACAGGTTATGGCAGTATGTGAATTATGTGCGGGGGATCATCTGACAGAGCAGTACGCGATAAATCCAGCATCCGTTCAGTACATAGGCAACTACAACAGAAATCCGCAAAATACATACCAAAATACCTACAACCAGGGGAATAGGAACCACCCAAACCTCTCGTGGAGCAATAATCAGCAAACTCAAGCTCCACGACCATCATATCCCCCTGGATTTCATAGTCCCCCACAACAAATGCAACAGCAGGATAGGAAATCCGATGATGAGGAATCCTGGTCAAGGTACAAAACTAGCACTGATCTGACGTTGAAGAATCATACTATTGCTCTCAAGAATATAGAGAATCAGATAGGGCAACTTGCGTTGGCAATGAATAGTAGACCACAAGGAACTTTACCTAGTGACACCGAAAGAAATTCAAAAGGTAATCATGAGCAATGTCAGGCAGTTATGTTGAGAAGCGAAAAACACCTCGGTGGGATTAGTGCAGAAAATTCAGCAACACCGGAAGAAAAAGCTGACGACAGTAACGCAGTAGAGGGGAACAAATCAGAGGAACCAAAGCTAAACAGTGAGCCGATTGTTCATCCTCCACCGCCGTTTCAGCAGAGAGTCCAAAAACAGAAGTCCGATAAGCAGTTCGCAAAATTTTTAGAGGTGTTCAAGAAACTCCAGATTAATATTCCATTTGCAGAGGCCCTGGAGCAAATGCCGAGTTACGCGAAGTTTATGAAGGGAATTCTGTCAAGGAAGAAGAAATGGGAAGACTTTGAAACAGTGGCATTAACAGAGGAATGCAGTGCAGTGTTACAGAAAAAGCTCCCACCTAAACTTAAAGATCCGGGAAGCTTCACTATTCCGTGCACGATCGGGAAGATGCCGTTCAATAAGTGCCTATGTGACTTGGGAGCAAGCATAAATCTGATGCCATTATTAGTATATTCAGAATTGGGTCTGCCTGCACCAAAGCCTACAAATATTTCATTACAACTGGCAGATAGGTCAGTCACATATCCGAGAGGCATTGTCGAGGACATTTTGGTAAAAGTGGATCAGTTCATATTCCCTGCGGACTTTATCGTACTGGATTTCGAGGAAGATAAGAACATCCCAATCATCCTAGGGAGACCTTTCTTGGCCACGGGACGAACACTCATAGACGTGCAGAAAGGAGAACTTATAATGAGGGTCCATGATCAAGAAGTAAAATTCAATGTGTTCAAGGCCATGAAATATCCTACAGACGAGGAAGAGTGTAATCGGATAGATTTAATTGAGCAGATTGCCACCGAAGAAATGAGCAAGAGTTTAAGCAACGATCTGTTAGAAACAACGTTACTGGGGAATGAGGAAATAGATGACCCAGAATTTGTGGAATTATTACAGATGCTAGACTCGTTACCACGAGTTAGCCGATTCAGACCACCGGTTGAACCGCTGCATACCGCAGATACAGTTGTAGAGAAATTGAAACCATCATTGGATGAGCCACCAGCCTTAGAACTTAAACCACTCCCTGAACACCTCAGGTATGTGTATTTAGGCGATTTAAATTCTTTACCTGTAATTATTTCTGCCGCACTTAACGAATTGCAGGAAGAAAAGTTACTGAGGGTGCTTCGGGATCACAAATTAGCAATTGGATGGACAATTGCGGATATAAAAGGCATTAGCCCGTCATTTTGCATGCACAAAATTCTGATGGAAGATAATGCGAGCCCATCCGTGGAGCATCAACGTCGACTCAACCCAATCACGAAGGAAGTGGTCAAGAAGGAAATTTTGAAATTATTGGATGCCGGAGTCATATACCCAATTTTCGACAGTAAATGGGTAAGTCCGATTCATTGTGTGCCGAAGAAAGGGGGAATGAAGGTAATTCAGAATGAGGAAAATGAGTTAATTCCAACAAGGACAGTAACGGGTTGGAGGGTGTGCATTGATTATAGGAGATTGAATAAGGCAACCCGGAAGGACCATTTCCCGCTACCTTTTATCGATCAAATGTTAGACAGGTTAGCGGGGCATGAGTTTTACTGCTTATTGGATGGATATTCGGGATACAATTAGATTGCTATCGCTCCTGAAGACCAAGAAAAGACGACATTTACTTGCCCCTACGGCACCTTTGCATTCAGGCAGATGTCATTCGGACTGTGTAATACACCGACAACTTTTCAGCGGTGTATGATGGCTATTTTTTCGGACATGGTGGAGAAAAACGTTGAAGTATTCATGGATGATTTCTCGGTCTATGGAAGTACTTTTGACACTTGCTTAGAAAACCTGGTCATGGTATTGCAGCGCTGTAAGGATACCAACCTCATACTAAATTGGGAAAAATGCCACTTCATGGTTAAGGAGGGCATAATATTGGGACATAAGGTGTCGGCTCAAGGATTAGAGGTGGACAAGGCAAAGTTGGACACGATCGAGAAACTACCGCCACCGAGCTCAGTTAAGGGTATTCGCAGTTTTCTGGGGCATGCTGGGTTCTACCGGAGATTCATTAAGGACTTCTCTAAAATTGCAAAACCTCTATGCAGTCTTTTAGAGAAGGATGCGACTTTTAGTTTTTCAGAGGAGTGCAAATCCGCGTTTGAATTGTTGAAGAAGAAGTTAACTACAGCCCCCGTGATAGTCGCACCAGACTAGAAAATGCCATTCGAACTCATGTGTGATGCAAGCGACTATGCTGTTGGAGCAGTTTTGGGCCAACGACGAGATAAGGTGTTTCACGCAATATATTATGCAAGCAAAACACTAACAGAAACTCAAATGAACTACACTACTACGGAAAAGGAGTTGCTTGCAGTAGTATACGCGTTCGACAAATTCTGGGTATATTTGATCGGAACAAAGGTAATAGTCTACACAGACCACTCAGCGATTCGGTACTTAATAGCGAAAAAAGATGCTAAGCCACGTCTTATCCGATGGATTCTCTTACTTCAAGAGTTTGATTTAGAAATTAAAGATAGAAAGGGGACGGAGAATCAAGTCGCCGATCATCTATCCCGACTGGAAAATCCGGAGACAACAGATAAAGATAAATGCGTGATTCATGAGACATTTCCGGATGAGCTGTTACTTGGGTTGAAGGCAGAATTTTCGTGGTATGTAGACTTCGCGAACTATGTGGTAAGTAAAATTCTTCCACCAGATCTCACACGACAGCAGAAAAGGAAGTTTCTTTATGATGTCAAGTGGTACATATGGGATGAGCCGTATCTTTTTAAACAATGCGCCGATAAGATGATTCGACGATGTATTCCATACAGTGAAGTCCACACCATACTAACAGAATGCCATTCATCGGCGTACGGTGGACATTACGGAAGTGAGCGCACTGCGGCGAAAGTTCTTCAGTCCGGGTTTTATTGGCCTACGTTGTTCAAAGACGCCCACCAATTTGTGAAAACATGTGATAGATGTCAACGGGTGGGTAACATATCGAAACGGAATGAGATGCCCCTACAAACAATTCTGGAAGTGGAAATCTTCAATGTATGGGGCATCAATTTCATGGGACCATTCCCGTCGTCTTTGAGCAATCAGTATATTTTGCTCGCAGTGGACTACGTATCGAAATGGGTTGAAGCTGCCGCATTACCATCTAATGATGCCAAGGTGGTCCTCAAGTTTCTACAGAAAAATATTTTCACACGGTTTGGCACGCCAAGAGCAATTATTAGTGATGAAGGCAGTCATTTCTGCAACAAATCGTTTACAGCTCTTTTGGCTAAGTATGGGGTCAATCATAAAGTAGCGACTGCTTATCACCCTCAGACTAATGGGCAAGCCGAGGTATCGAACAGAGAAGTCAAAAAGATATTGGAGAAAGTCGTCAACCCAAGCCGAAAAGATTGGTCGCTTCGATTGGATGATGCATTATGGGCATACCGCACTGCATACAAAATGCCAATCGGGATGTCGCCATATCAACTCTTGTACGGCAAGGCATGTCACTTGCCGGTGGAGCTACAACACAAAGCTTATAGGGCAATACAAAAATTGAATTTCGACCAAGCCGCTGTAGGAGAAAAGAGGCTACTTCAACTTAATGAGCTCGACGAATTCCGCCTCCATGCTTATGAGAATGCCAAACTATACAAAGAAAAAGTTAAAAAATGGCACGACTACAAAATTATCCAACGAACATTCAAGCCGGGTCAAGCAGTCCTCTTGTTCAATTCACGGCTGCGGTTGTTCCCCGGAAAGCTTAAGTCAAGATGGTCGGGACCATTTACTATCAAACGGGTATTTCCTCATGGCGCGGTTGAATTATACAGTCGCAATCCATTAGAAACGTTCAAAGTCAATGGCCAACGTATAAAGCATTACTGGGGTGGCGAGTCAAATTTGGACGCCGTCACTATCATCCTAGCCGATACACAGTAAAACAGGGAGTAGTCAGGCTGAACGACTTAAAATCAAGCGCTAAGTGGGAGGCAACCCAATATTTCTTTATTTTTTATATTTCACATTTAAGTTGGTAGAATATAGTTTATGAAAGAAGTAGTTAGGAATTTTCATTTATTAAGTTTGCTTAAAATCTCTGAAAAATACTAAAAATCAATCCAAACTCCAAGTCATCATTAATCTAACGTTTTGCTTGTTGTTGGTTTTAGGAAAGGTCAAACACGACTTAGAGCAACAAGGACTACACAACGGAGGAAGTTTGGAAATTTTTCATGTCCAAAAATTTTTGACCAAAGAGTTTAACAGTGGGCTAGCCCGCTGGGGCGGGCATTTCTAGGCTTAACACCCCCGCCGGGGCGGGGGTCCGAATTCCTGGGCAGACACGCCTGATAAAAAGGCACGAACCAGCCCTCTCTCCCTCACTCCACGCCGGATATCATCCTTCTTTCCTCTCCCCAACATCACCCACGATCCTACCCTATTCCTACCACCATCACCATTACCTAATTAACTTACCTATCTTCTCCTCCACACCATCCACACTACTTCAATTCCATCCACCACCTTCTCCACCTTCCATCACTCTATATAAACCCTAACTTCTATCTCCACTATACAAATTCCTTTGCACATAAATTCTTCTGGCTATTGGGCTCCACACACTTACGGGTGACTACTCTAGCATTATTATCACATTCTCATCTTCTCTTCACTACCATTCCATACAAACCACCTAAGTTGAGAGGAGAATGGGCTGTGCACGCTAGGTGTTTGCTAAATTTACTGAACCAAAGTGCAAGAGAAGAAAGTGTGTGCTAGCACGTTCACGTATCCGGTAATCCATGGCTTTACAACCAACATCCAAACGACAACGGGGGGCAAGTTCTAGCACTGTGCAACCGCCAACCCGAACATATGACCGCCGCAAATTCCGAAGTGCCGCCGCCGCCGACCGGTACGACTATATGGTTACAAAAGCTCTTACACCGGAACGGGGGTTGGCTCCCGAGGGCAATGATGGGGAAATGATGGAACAAATCTACCAACAGGGATGGATAAGGTTTACAGCGGAGCCCGAGCCCGCTGTTGTGAATGTTGTTAAAGAATTTTATGCAAGCGTCGAGGACAAGGCACCATTCACTGCCTTCGTGAGGGGTCGCATGGTCCCGTTCAGTGTAGATGCCATCAATGCCTTTTATCAGCTGCGGGTGCCACGCCAGTGTCAATATGCTTACATGCAGGATTTTGACCCCGACTATGAGGAGGTGATTCAAAACATGACTAAGCCGGGGACTACTTGGATAAAGGGACGGAAGGGGGGCACCGTGTTTCACAGCAAAGACCTAAGTCGATATGGTAAAATCTGGTATGCCTTCCTCTATGCTAAACTGCTACCGTCCACGCACACCTCGGACGTGACCAAGGAAAAGGCACTCCTCCTGTATGCCATTGCCCAAGATTTCCTCATAGACATCGGGGCAATTATTAGTTTTTCTATACGAAGATGCCTACGTGGAAATTTTTCTGGCGGCTTACCACATCCATCTCTTATATGTGGGTTGTGTCATCAAGCCGGGGTACGTTGGTCCGATGATGAGCCCACTTTGATGCCGTTGCAGATCCTAGATACTAGAATGATAGCCCAGTATTCTGTTTGGCCTGGAGGAGAGTCCCATCCACGGGGTTTGGGTTTTATTTTTCCATCGGCGTCGGAACCTGAGGATGATGCCGAAGATACTTCGGGGGATGAGGATGAAGCAATGGGTGATCAGGGAACCGAGCAGACTCCACCGACTGAGACATTTTCTAGTGCTCAGTTCCTTGCTTTTCAGAATCAACTGACTTCGACCAATAGGGTGACACGCCGGGAGATGCGGCGATTGGCGGTGCACCAAGATCATATGTTCGATGCTATGAACGCATCTTTCACCGCCCTTAACACAACACTTCAAAGTTTCAACCCGGCGGCGTCTTTTCCGTATCGACAACCTGGTCCACTCCCTCGCTTTCCTCCTAGTGATTCAGACGAGGAAGAGCACCAACCACCGCCCCAGACTTAAACAGTTTCAGGGAAGTCCTCGTGCCTTATATTTTTATCCAATGAGGGCATTGCCTTATTTAAGTTTGGGGGAGTTATAATTGTTTAGTTGCTATATTTGTTTAGTTGCATGCATGCTGTTTTATAATTTTATTTTGCATATTAGTTAGAAGTTTGCATTGTTTTCATAAGTTTTTATGTTAAAAAAAAATAAATAGGTTGCATATGTCCAATGGTGTTGCTTCTACAGGTTATTCTGGCCAATGATGAGATTGTGAACAAGTTAACCAATATAGTATGGATTATTAGAACTGTGATATAATTACTGTTATGAATCGATTCTTGGACTTGTTTGAAACTGTTATAAAAAGGGTAGCACTAATAACATCTTTGTTGACCGGTTAGTTCAAATTAATACATAAAAGGTTTCTAAAGGATAGTGCTAGCGTGAACCAGAAAATGACAAGGATTGGCAGTGAAGGCTTAAATTAGGCAAGAACCTAAGTTTGGGGGAATATATATGGGATATATAAGCTTTGAAAAAAAAAAGAATGTAATATGTTGAGTCTTGTGGTGGGTTGAGGTAAAGCACTCCCCATAAACACAAGCGTGAGATGGAGCGTAAAACGCACTCACCAACAATCTATGGAAAAAAAAAAGATAAGAATAAAACGGGAAAAGTGCAAAAAGCCCCCGTATGAAAAAAAAGAAAAAGAAAAAGAAAGTATAAGTATCCTGCATGTACCCTTGAATTTGGTTAAGTTTAATTTTAGTTGAATCGTGCCTATCTTTGAGATTTTTAAGTTTGTGCTGTATAATTCCTTCTAAGAAGTTGTTTATGTATTGAATTTGGGTCCGTATCAGTTATCTTTGATGTTGATCACACACGCACGCTATACCAGTGATAATCGTTCAAGAATTGAGAATTAATATATAAGCGTGGATTGGTTTTGATAATTTGTATTGTACAGTTGCTTGTTTTTTTTTCTGAGGCCGATATGATAAATCAGTTTATGCGATGTTGTTGGATTTTATTTTAGGCATTTAGATTGTTATTGCATTTCATTGCATTGCATGTAGCTTGTTTGTGCTCGTGGACTAGCACGGTTTAAGTTTGGGGGATTTTGATAAGCGGATTTTATATACGCGAATCATTGTTCAAATCAAGTTTAAATTCGTATTTATTTATATATTTTGTGTTCGATTTTCTTGTTTTTGTTATTTTATGTGTAGGGTGGTCATGGATGCATTAAGGATGAAAAGGTGGTCTTTTTGGAGCAAAAGTGAAAAAAATTGGAACTTAAGAAATTTTGAAGTCAGAAGGTATGCCCGCTGGGGCGAAATATAAGAAGAGAATTAAAAATAAAAATAAAAATGTTTAAATTAAGACTAATTTGATTGAAATTAATATTGGTAAATAATTATTAAATTAATTCCCCGGCAATGGCGCCAAAAACTTGTTGGGTAAAATTAATACGCACAAAACACGCAAGTGCACGTGGTCAACAAGTAATAAAGTGATGAATAAAGTATCGTTCCCACGAGGACAAAATATCAAGAATCTTAACTTCACAATTATCAATTTTGTATTAATCCTAATTTTATTAAACTAATCAATTCAATGGTAAAAAAAACTAATTAAAAGAAACTAAATTAATAAATAATTAAATTATCACAAAAGAAATAATCACCAATAACGAAATTCGGAATTTTCAAACAATAAATGGAGAATTAGACTTATGATTTCACCCTAAGCTTCACTCTGATTTTCTAACTTTTATTCCAATTCAACTCAATATTTCAGTTTATTAACCAAGAACACGAACGTAGTAAGAGCCACCTCTCGATGCACTAATACCATATTAACATCAATCCACAATTAAGATAGAAATCCGTCAAACACCTAAATTAACTAACTCACTGTATCTCTATGTGAACTGTAATTAAATAGGTTGAAGTTTAAGTTCTCTTAACGATTACATGCGATGTTAAGCGTATCTCTACCTTCACAATAATCACAAATATGCTATCGACATAATTTATGACACATGCTATATTAACTAGGTCTAGATTTGAATATCTTCTCTCGATTCCTTTCAAGTCCACATAAAATTGTTGATCAGGCAATTCATAAATTCACGCACAAATTAACATAGATAAACTGAAATATTGAGTTGAATTGGAATAAAAGTTAGAAAATCAGAGTGAAGCTTAGGGTGAAATCATAAGTCTAATTCTCCATTAATTGTTTGACAATTTCGAATTTCGTTATTGGTGATTATTTCTTTTGTGATAATTTAATTATTTATTAATTTAGTTTCTTTTAATTAGTTTTTTAAGAGCCTTCAGGTTGTTCACCTTTAGCTGAAAACATTTAAATTTAAGCAAGGATGAGCATTTGAGTGCCCAACAAGTAATAGCAATAATAATAGTTAGCTGAACGAATTAAATATTTTCTTTGAACGATACCTCTACAACGAATCAACAGTTGTAAAGTAAACTGAACCGATAATAAACAACATATCATTTCGATTTTAAAATTTTGAAACTACGTACTGACTATAAATGAGGATCAGTTGACAAACTATGAACATTATTTTCTATTTTCGAAAAGGTTAAACAGAACTTCATCTGTAAACAGTCATTACTTACGGGCACGGGGGGTGATCAGCCCGTTATGCCCTATATTGATCAATACTACATTAAAGGACGATATTTTCGTCCAGCATTCCCGCCTTAGGCGCATAAAAGTTTTCCATATTTGGGATGTTCATACCAGTCTTGAATCCAAACCAAAATAATTTAGTTGGATAAAGTTTTATCTTATTCAACAACAACTTTAAATATATGTCTAGCTGGATCAAATAGCTTAGACGACTTTTAATTCAACTTATATATAATGAACACCGATAAGTATGTATCAACATGTGATAAAATATAATGATTATCCAAGTGGGGACACTTGTATAACCATATTTTAGAAATTAACGATCAGAATATATAATTTAATCAATAATAACAGAATAAAGGAACTTGTACAATAATTATAGTTTAATAACTTACTTATACAGAATCATTGCATAAGTATATACAAAGGTTGAAATATTTGAACAATTGAAATGAACAATTCAGATATTATCTTACGCATGTTCGTTGCATAAAGTAAATGCAAAGAGTTAGATACTTGCCTTGTCTGCTGCTTACACAACTTAGATTTATCTTTTCTATCAAGCCCTATCATTAAATAGATCGTTTGTCTGATCACATTGGCACATAGGTTTAACAACCATTGAATCACAAATAATCACTTATCTAATCACATTATCTAAGTCCAGATTAATTTCTGAAATATGTCGGTGTGCCGACAACTTTATCGGGTAATTATCGAGTCTAAGACTCTGTACTGTAACTTAATATCAGTCATATTATTTTTAAATTACTTATAATAGTTTTTAAACATTTAATATTATTTATCATGAATTTTTAAACCTCGGAATCATTATTAAATGATTTAAATACTAAATAATTCTATTATCATTAATATGTAATTAATATTAAACTATTAATAAAATTATTTCCAAAATATTAAAGTTATTTGTAACTCAAAATATTTTTAAAGTATTAATATTACCCTTAAATGATTTTTAAAACATTTAAAATCATTTCTAAATAATTACCATTAATATTAAGGTATTAATGTTCTATTTATCAAAATATTAAAAGTCATTATTCATAACTTAAAATATTTTTAATTCATTTATATCCTTTTAAATGATTTTTAAATTAATAAAACCATTTTAAAACTATTTATTTAATATAATTATTAAATAAATTTACTATTTTTAATAACAAGTTAATAACCATTAATATTAATTTATTAATAAAATTATCCTTTAAATATTAAAAGTTATATTTTATAACTTAAAATATTTTTAAACACTTTATTTTCATTTAAAATGATTTTTATAATATTAAAATTATTTTTAAACTAAATTATTAAATAACTTTAATATCATTAATAATAATTAATTAATGAAATTTATCTTTAAATATTAAAAGTTATATTTTATAACTTAAAATATTTTTAAATACCTTATTATTATTTAAAAATGATTTTTTAATATAATAAAATTATTTTTAATTAATTTATTTAATTCATTTAGTAAATAAATTAATTACCATTAATATCAATTTATTAATAAAATTTATCACAAAATATTAAAAGTCATTAAAAATAACTTAAAATATTTTTTTATATCATAATATAATTTTTAATGATTTTTCTAATATTAAAATCATTTTTAAATAATTTATTTAATATTTTAATTAAAGAAATTAAATACTTTTAATATTTCAAAAAATATTAAATATTTATGAAATATATTTAAAATAATTAAAAACTAATTTTTGGAATTTAAAATAATTTTTAATAATTTATTTTGTATTTTTAATAATTAAAAACTATTTTTTTCTATTTATTAATTAATTTTCGAAAAATAATCTACTGTCTGTCGCTAAAGGCCACCTATAGCAACAGAACCATCGCTATAGGTGTTCTTGGTGTTCTTCAAGCAAAACCCAGAAATCAAGTCAGAGACCGGGCTATCTACTTTGACCGAGATTAAATTCGTGTGTGATGTGTTTCTGGGCAATTTGTTAATCAGATCGTGTAGTGTTACTGTAAGACTACAAGATCCAGCAACAAAAATATTTATAACACCTATAACCAAGGAGATCTGAGCCTCCAAAAGTGTTGTCAGAGGCTGTTCTTCATTTCTGGGTTGCCCAGAAATGAAGAACAGTTCGAGCATACACTTTTGGGCTTCCACAACTTGAAATCCGTGCAATCTTTTAGTGATTTAAGAGTCCTATATTGTAGCTAGCATGCAAGAGAGTAGATCTATTACATAAAATACAAATAACATCAACTTCATCAACCGTTATGATCTGGTCAAACCATGTCAGTCGACATGTTCATATGTTTTATGGGTTACCCAGAAAACATAGATCATGCTCGACTCGGCTAGTTTGACCAGCCACTGTGTTCAATCCACTTGATTATTTAGTGATATTAAAGTATGGATCCATATTACACATACCCAACTACAACTTAGTTACAAAAACAAAATTAAAACAACAACACACTTACAGATCTAAGACCAACAAAAACTTGTCAGACACGGTTAAAGGATTTCTGGGTTACCCAGAAATCACTTGGTCATGGCCGGTCAACCGACTTTAACCAAGTATAACTTTCAATCCATATATTATTTGGTCCTGATTCTTTTTGCATATCAAAGACCTCATACCAGACTACAAGTACAAGGCTTTAAACTACTAAAAAACATAACAGGTAACGATTAAAGAGGCCTGGCATTCGGTTGTCAGACATCAAATAAAATTTTTCCAGAGTTTTCAAATCTTCAAATCCGAGCCTCTAGATGTTATGGATCTAACATCTAGCAACCCAGATCATCATTAGACACTATAATAAACATATTCTAACACTCAAACATAACATCTAACACATAATTTATGGACATATTTTTGGGTAGGTTTTATACCTTGCTAAGAAAATTGTTGATTCATTGATTCTGAGTTTGATGTAGTTGTTCGTGGGGCTGATCTTGGGACTGGGTTGTCTTATAATTTCGTGGGTTTGGGTGGAGAGAAAAGGTTTGGGTGTTTAGTACAAAAATGGTTAACAAAAGTAAACTTTTCTCTCTCAATCTATATATAGAGCTTGCTAGATGCATGAATGGCTGGTACAAGAGCTGAATGCTGTCCATTTAAAGTCAAGGTAGTGGTTAGAGTTTGGTCACCAACTCTCCCTATTAAGTCAAAACCTATTCTAGCCAAAATAATTCAATTAGGGGCAAACTAGTCTTTTGATAATTCATTTAAATGGCAAAATAGAAACTTGTCAAACCCTTAGGGTTTAACCCTAAGATTTAGCACAAAATGTAGAATTTCCATTATAGGGTTTGCTCAAAAATAATATAAAATAAAAATTTTAGTTTCCAAAATTAGACAATTAGGGTTTGTTAATTAGATAAATTTTCTAATTATTATATACAAGAACATTAGGGTTTAGTAATACTAATTATAATTAACCTCGCTAATTTAACAATTAGGGTTTAAGATTTTGATAATTATGGTTACTAAATTATAATTAGGTTTTCTAATTATCAAATTAGGGTTTAAAAAAATTAGGATTTCTAAAATTAACAATTGTAATTATAATACTTGTTAATTAATCACATTAACATAATTACAATCAATCTCGAACTCTAATTTAAATTTCAAATTAGGGTTCTTCATTTTAGAAATTAGGGTTTTAGAAATATTAATTAAGGTTTTCTAAAATTAATTAGGGTTTCTATATTTTAATTAGGGTTTACCTAATTAATCAAATCATTATATAATACACATCATAAAACATATAACACCGTCATATAACAGTCTTAAACTCACAGTTGATTTTTAAATTAGAGTTTCGCTCAGTAAAATTAGGGTTTAACCAATTAATATTAGGATTTTGAAATTAAACACAATAATTGACCAATCATCATCAATACGTACGTATAGTACAAATTTATAACACTAAAAAATCAAAATATAATTAATATTATATTATTATTCTCATACCTTGATAATAATCCAAAATTAGGGGTTGGATTCCATATCTGATTTATTCTTCCTATTTAACCTTAATAATTAAGCTAAAATAATTAACTTAATAGCCTGTACTAAAATTCATATAATAAAATAATTATTATAATTATTCTAAAAATCACTTCATATATTATTTAAATAATATATGATTATATTTTTATGGAAAATAATTAATAAAAATATTTCTACTATAAAATTAATTATTATAAGAATGTACATTATAATAATCAATAATTCTAAAATAAAATTATTTGTAAATATTTATGTAATAAATATATTTTTATTTACCACATAAATACACATACACATTATCTTGTACAAATTCTCATCCTTAAATAAAAAAAAAATTTATGCGCAAAATTTCGGATTTATTTATATAGAAATTATAGGGTTGTTAGAGGTGATGAATACCTGTTTTGGGGGCGTCATAGTTGGTATCAAAGCTTAGGGATATGATCACTGGCTGAGATGTGAGATAAGAACTAGGAGGGGAGAGACGGAAAATTCCTTCGCTAGTATGACCTACCTAAGTTTATTTGGTATTTAATTGGTTGGTCAGAGTATAGGGATAATATGTGATATGTCAATTAACCCTTGTTTTGTGACAATATTTGAGAATGACATGTAAAAATTTTGAGATGTACAATGGAGCAAAATAATATGACCGAGTCGCAATACGAGGCTAAATTTGCAGAGTTATCCCGGTTTGCATCCCATTTGGTTGATAATGAGGGGCGAATGTTTCTAAGAGGTTTGAAACCCGATATACGTCAATACCTCATTTCTCACAAACTTTGTTTATATTCAGATGTTGTGAATATGGCTCAGTTATTGGAGCGCGATAATGAGTTAGCACAACCAAAAGGCAACGACCAACAACACGATAATAATCGTACCGGTGGCAACGACCACCGGAACAATGATAACCATAGTGGGGGAAATTATCATGCCAAGAATGGTAACCACTTCGGTGGTAACCATAGCCAAGATAATAGGAGTGGAAATTTTAAGAAGAGAAGGTTCAACAACGATGGAAAAACAGCAACACCAACACTCGTTTTCAAGGAAGGAGAACGACCACCAATTGTATGCTTCAAATACGGAGGGGAGGGACATATCAGTCCAAGCTGCACGATGCAGTCCAAAGCATGCTACAATTGTGGAAAAGAAAGTCACCTAGCCCGATTTTGTCGTGCACCAAAGTCAAGTCCAGCTGGGATGGTGACACCAAAGACGGATATGGACAAAACAAAGTCGGTGGTTTCAGGAAGAGCGTTTTTCGTGACTTCTCAAAAAGTGAGTAACCCGAACGGAGTTAGCACGGGTTAGTTAATTATAATTTCTTGTGAAGTTTATACCTTATTAGATACTGGTTCTATCCATTCTTTTATCTCTCTTGCTTGCGCTCAACGTTTAAATTTGACTCAGGAGAAATTAGACTGTGACTTATCAGTTGAAACTCTGTTAGGAGAAACCTTCATTACATGTGCTATCCAAGTCTTGGATGAGAGTCAAAGTTTTGAATAATATTTCTATTGTTAATAAATTTTCTAACGTATTCTTGAAGATTTCTTAGCCTACCCCTAGAGCGTGAAATCGAATTGTGTATTGACCCCAGTACAAAGCCCATTTCTTAAACCCTCAAATACTTTCTTCACCCAAAACGAACGTATAATGCTCCAAAGACGTTGACTCGAGCTGTTGAAGATTACGACCATACCATTCAATATTATCGTGGAAAAAGCAAACGTGGTAGCTGACGCGTTGAGTAGAAGATTGTATGCGTTTACGAGTGCGATGTTGTTAACACAAAAACTCAATTCGTATAACTTACAAATGATGAAGATAGAGTTAAAGACTCTAGAGACCCACGTGAAGATAGAAAATATACGAGTAGAATCGACTCTAATCGATAAAGTTAAAGTCGCTCAAGCTACATACTCAGAGCTGATGAATGTGAAGAAGAAGGTTCAAGAAGGCGTTATTCTAGAAGCAAGAGTCGATGAATAGAGGAAATCTCAACCCTCAATTTAATTGGCCCATTTGAAATCCTCGATCGAGTAGGAACTGTGGCCTATAGACTCGTTTAACCGCTAAGTATGTCACGTGTTCATAATATTTTTTACGTATCGATGTTACATAAATATGTGGACGACCCGAACCACATTATTGAATTAGAACTAGAGGAGATAGCAGAAGATTTAACGTATGAGGAGATACGTGTTAAAATCTTGGATAAGAAGGATCGTATTCAACACTCAAAGGTTATACCTCAAGACTTAGAATCTGAAATGAAGTCAAGGTATCCTCATCTCTTCGGCATACCAGGTACGTACGTAATTATGAAATGAAAGTATTCAATTTTTTTATAATTATTATTTTATTTAGTAAATACCAAATTGATAAAAGGTTAAAGTTAAGGGTGATATGTGAAATTTTTTGCAAAGTAAGCAAGTTGTTATAAAATATTCGTTTGGTCGGGAAATATTCTTTTTGTCAGGAAATATCAGTACGACGGCACAATCATTGGTTGACCCCACAACGGAAGTATTGTCGTACTTAGAAAACGACGGAATTATCTTTTTATAAAAATAACGACAAAAGTATTACCGTTAAAACTGTTGAACTACTTGGTAGTAAAAGTACAGTAATACGTGTGGTTGCATAGTAGCACACGGTATTGATTACTGATGCTTACGTAAGAATTCACTCAGTTATACTTAATTATTGCTACAGTAATTGCTGCATCATATCTCTCATATTATTGATTCAATTATTGTCACAGTATCATCTGCATAATATGTTATATTATTAAATCAATAATTGAGACGATAAAGTTATTCATATTATTATTTGTAATATTGACAATGTTTAGAAAGTTCTGTCGAGGAGAGGTTAGATAATCTAATTGCGCGCCAATAAAGAGAAATCCTTATCGAAAAGCCCCCTCTTTCCTGAGAATGATCTGGTTGTTAAATATTCTGAGGTATGATATTAATGATGAATAAGTTCGTATTGATTAAAGATGAAATTGATGGTTCCATTGTGTGGGAATTATTAGTGTTAATAGAAATTGACATTTATTTCGATAATAATTAATGTTTGGAGGTTATATTGACCAATCGGGTAATTAATCGGATAAATGAGCAATTAATTGCTATTATTTCACATTCTTATAACTATGTGTTCACATGTGTGTACTATTGATTCACATGATTTACTATTAGGAGGGTTGGTGCAAGAATGATAATAATTGCATGACTAAATTAAAAATGAAGGTATAGATGAAAGTACTATACTGTAATTAGTTTTTTCACATGATTATACTATTGAGTCACATGAATAAACTATTAATTCACATGATTTACTATTAGGGGAGGTGGTACAAGTTTGATAATACTTGCAGGACTAAATTAAAAATGAAGAAAAAGAGGAAGGTATTATAATGTAATATTTCGAGCCCCAAAACGTGCAATTATTGAAACTATATTTTTCTATAAATAGAAGCTCATTCCTTCATTATTTTTCACCAATTCACTAAAGCTATAGAGCAATTATTATAGAGAGAAATTATAGAGAGAAATAAGAAGAGAAGTCTGCTACCTCACTATTCTAGTATCCAGTTTCTTCTAAGGTAAGAGGTATTATTTCTTTCGTATTCATGAGGAGAGCTTCTGTTTTTCCATTCTTTATTATTATGTTGGAATAACCTGTCTATGCGAAGTACCGCATACATGGTGAAATTTTTCTGTTATTCCATTCTTTATTATTATGTTGGAATAACCTGTCTATACGAAGTACCGCATACATGATGAAATTCTTTTGTTATTCCATCCTTTATTATTCTGTTGGAAATGATCTGTCTACGTGGATTACCGCATGGCGGATGAAAATCCATTTGCAGTTTCGTATATTCTATTATACTCGTATGAGATATCATTTCTTTTGTACTCGTCATGGAATATCATTTTTTTTGGTATTTTTCTTTTACGAGTTACTATTCACGGGTACTATTACCCAATTACTATTCACTCTAGTATCATTCAGTCGGGTATTCGGGGTACTTTTTATGTCGGAGTACTATTTACGAGTTACTATTCACCCAAATTACTATTCACCCGAATATTATTCACTCGGGTATTTGGGGTACTTTTCATGTCGGGATACTATTCACGAGGTACTATTCTTGAAATACTATTCATGGTGTAAGACCCCAACTTTTATAAATAAAGATGAATTTTCTATATATATCATTTTTGAATATTATGGAGTTAATTTGGTATAATGTTATAGTTGTGGGTAATATTTATAAATTTTACAAAGTACGCAAGTTGTTATATAATATTTGATTGGTCGGGGAATATTCGTTTTAACAGAAAATATTCGTACAACGGCACAATCATTGGT
Source organism: Panax notoginseng (assembly GCA_016801055.1). Lineage (NCBI taxonomy): Eukaryota > Viridiplantae > Streptophyta > Magnoliopsida > Apiales > Araliaceae > Panax > Panax notoginseng. The sequence continues at coordinate 36,594,955 of CM029021.1, forward strand.
GGACTCCACAACAGAATTATTGTCGGATTGAGAAAACGACAAAAATATTTTATTAAAAATAACGGCGGAAGTTTTACCATTATTACTATTGAACTACTCGGTAGTAAAAGTACAGTAATACGTGTGGTTGCATAGTAGCACATAGTATTGATTACTAATGCTTATGTGAGAAGTCACTCAGTTTGATTCAATTATTGTCAGTTAATAATATGAATTATTTAGCAATAATGACATTTTGTTTTATTCGTATTATTAACGTAGTAAAATAGAAATATCTTTTTATATAAAACAGAATATTTTATTAAAGTTATTCTATAAATAGAATATATTATATTTTATTTAAAAAAAATTTCTTTAAATATTGACCGTCAGATTAAAGTAATCAATATGGACCGTTCATGGATTAGTTACTATGTATTCTATTTTTCTATAAATAGCAGCTCATTCCTTCATTATTTCTTACGAATTCACTGAACTCTAGAGAGAGAAACTATAGAGAGAAACTATAGAGAGAGAGAAGAAGAGTATTCTGCTACTTAACTACTTCCTTATTTTAGCTCTTCTTTAAAACGGTAAGGGATGTTATTCTTTTTTATTCATGAAAAGAACTGTTGTTATTCCATTTCTTATTATTCTGTTGGAATAACCTGTATACGCGGTCTACCCTATACTTGGTGACATTCTTCTATTATTCTGTTGGAACATCCTGTCTGTGTATTTTACACCAGACCTGGTTCCGTTTTTATTATTATTCTGTTGGAACATCCTGTCTGTGTGTTTTACACCGAACCTGATTTCGTTTTTATTATTATTCTGTTGGAACATCCTGTCTGTGTGTTTTACACCGGACATGGTTTCGTCTTGTTATTATTCTGTTGGAACATCCTGTCTGTGTGTTTTACACCAGACCTGGTTCCATTATTTATTATTCTGTCGGAATATCCTGTCTGTGCGTTTACGCCGGACCTGGTTCCATTATTTATTATTCTGTTAGAATAACCTGTCTGTGCGGTCTATCGCATGCATGGTAATTTCTTTTGTTATTCCATTCTTTATTATACTCAGTTGGTTAAGTTTTGACATCTATACTCCATGAAATTTGTGGAATATCCTTGATAATTGCATTTCATCCAGTATCTTTTCATGAAAATATTCTTCTAAGCATTCTTGAATTTTACTCCACAAAGCGGTATCATGTTGACAATTTGGACGTTGTTAATTCTTGGATAAATTAATTCTTGAACTTATTTTATTGAATTCTTATATCATTGTCATCATCCTCATGTTTATAAAATGTTAAAAGTCAGATGTGGCCTGTAGTGCATAGATGGACTTGGTATGATTATGACCAGGGATTATTCGGTATAATCATGACCGTGATATTACAAATGATGTGGTAAAAGTCCTCATTGGCCCGTAGTGCGTTGATGGATAGTTGTTGGCATGATCATGACCATTAATGAATACACGAATATCCTTGGCCGTAGTGCAAGGGTGATTCAATGATGTGGATTATTTTATTAAGATGAGTCCCAGCGATAACAGTGTTGAAAAACCTTTTAAATCATAAAAGATAGTAGAGTTTATTTTCTACTTGACTCTTTTAATGGATTGCTTGTTCCGTTGCAGTTAAACTTGATGTCTATTATATTTTATCAGTTTAACATTGTTGAAGGCTAATGATAATTTATTTCTGCATTATCTTAGTCATAATATTTCTTACTGGGCTAGTTGAGCTCACCCTTTCTTTCACTGTTCTCTTCAGGAAATGAGAACGTAGATGGGGCAAGTCGGGGAACGGAGTGATGGTCCGAATGATAGTATTAGTTAGTAGGCCTCACTATTCTATGTAATAGTGTGTTAACAAATGTAATGAGGACTCCTTTTGAGTATGGATACTCTCTAGTAGACAATATTTGTATTCAAACTCACAGTTTATGTTTTGTCATATTGAACACGACAGTTGTATTATTAAGATGTATTTGAATTCTGTACCATATATCTGACGACCCAAGATGGGTGATGTATACCTAATTTTGGGGGCGTCACAGTTGGTATCAGAGCTTAGGGATATGATCCCTGGCTAAGATGTGAGAATAGAACTAGGAGGGGGAGAGTATGACCTACCTAAGTTTATTTGCATGGTATTTAATTGGTCAGTCATAATATAAGGATAATATATGACATATCAATTAACTTTTATTTTGTGGCAGTATCTGAAAATGGCATCTGAGAATGTTGAGAATAGCAATGGAGCACAAGTGACTGTTGATTCACCGCATATCAATAATCAAGATAATGTGCATCAGGAAGGTGACAATCCTCATGCAAACAACAACACTGACCAAATGATGAATGATGGAATGTTCAGAAACTTTATGCAGTTCATGCAACAGCAGGCGAGAGCAGCTCCTGTCCAAAATATAGGTGGAAACACTAAAAACTCTCTGACGGTCACCGCTAAACAGTTCAAGGAGCTGGGACCACCAGAGTTTAAGGGAGAGCCAAAACCACTTATAGCCGAAACATGGATAAAGCAGATTACCAAGATATTTGATGTCTTGGAATGCTCCGAGGAGCAAAAGGTTCCCTTTGCCGTCTTTGTGTTGCGAGGAGAGGCATATTACTGGTGGGAATCGATTAAGCGTACTCAACCTGCAGCACTGAAGATGTCTTGGGAGAAATTCCAAGAGCTGTTCAATGACAAATACTTTCCTGAAAGTGTTCGTCACATGAAGGAGGTGGAGTTCATCAAATTGGAGCAGAATAATATGACCGTGTCGCAGTATGAGGCTAAATTTACTGAGTTGTCCCGATTTGCGTCCCACTTGGTGGATAATGAAGAGCGAATGACGCGAATGTTTTTGCGAGGTTAAGAAACCTGAGATACGTCAACATCTTATTTCTCATAAATTGTGTTTGTATTCAGATGTTGTGAATAGGGCTCAGTTAGTGGAGCGCGATAACGAGTCAACGCAACCAAAAGAGAGCAGTCGACAAAATGATAATACCAGTGAGAGCAGTCATCGAAGCGGTGACAACAAGCGTGGAGAGAATCAACAGGCCAGAAATGGTAACCACTTCGGTGGTAATCAGGGCCAAAATAATAATAATGGTCATTTCAAGACGAGGAGATTCAACAATGATGGAAAGACGTCAGCACACCAGCACCCGTTGTTAAGGAAGAAGAACGACCACCTATCATATGTTTCAAATGCGGAGGGGAGGGGCACATCAGTCCAAACTGCGCGATGCCGTCTAAAGCATGTTATAATTGTGGGAGAGAAGGTCATTTAGCTCGATTTTGTCGTTTACCAAAAACAAGTTCAGCCAAGATGGAGACACCAAAGGCCGTCCCAGAAAAGTCAAAACCGGTAGTGCAAGGGAGAACGTTTGTTGTGACCTCCCAGAAAGCAAGGAACCTGAATGAGGTCATCACGGGTAAGCTTATCATAAACTCTAACGAAGTCTATACTTTATTTGATACCGGTTCTATCCATTCTTTTATTTCTCCTACTTGCGCTCATCAATTAAATTTGATTCCGGAGAAATTAGACTTTGACTTATCTGTTGAAACTCCATTGAGAGAAACCTTCATTACATCCACGGTTTATAAGTCTTGTTTTGTTCAAGTTGGTACCCACACATTACCTGTCGATCTTATTTCATTAAAAATACTTGTATTTGACGTGATTCTAGGGATTGATTGGTTAACTACTCATCATGCAAAAATTAATTATTTTCGTAAGGTAGCTTTCATATTCCTAATCGACCTATTATGCGAATTCAAGCAACCAAACCATTAAAATCAATCGCTGTCATCTCAAGCCATAAAGCTATTCGTTTATTGAAAAACGGATGTCAAGTTTTCTTAGCTCATGTCACGGATCTAAACAAAAATACGTCAGTTTTGAATGATATTTCTATTGTTAATAAATTCCCTGACGTATTCCCTAAAGAACTTCTTGGCCTACCCCCAGAGCGTGAAATTGAATTTTGTATCGACCTTGAACCCGGTACAAAACCCATTTCCAAAGCCTCATATCGAATGGCTCCTATTGAACTTCAGGAGTTAAAGATCCAACTGCAGGAATTGTTAGACATTGGCTTTATTCGTCCTAGTACTTCTCCTTGGGGTGCTCCTGTGATATTCGTGAAGAAGAAAGATGGAAGTATGCGACTTTGTATTGATTATCGGGAGTTGAATCATGTCACCATCAAAAACAGGTACCCATTACCACGTATTGATGACCTGTTTGACCAGTTGCAAGGAGCACAGTTCTTTTCAAAGATCGATCTTCGTTCTGGATATCATCAGCTGAAGGTTAGAACTGAGGATATTTCAAAGACGGCTTTCAGAACTCGGTACGGGTATTATGAATTCTTAGTCATGTCCTTTGGATTGACTAGTGCTCCTGCTGCCTTCATGGATATGATGAACCGGGTATTCAAGGAATATTTGGATCACTTTGTGGTCGTCTTTATTGATGACATCCTTATTTATTCCAAAAGTCGTGAAGATCATGAGCAACACTTGAGGCTGGTACTCCAAAAGCTTCGTGAATACAAGCTTTATGCCAAGTTGAAGAAATGCGAGTTCTGACTGGAGGAGGTAGCATTCCTTGGGCACGTAGTATCAAGTCGTGGAATATCGGTTAACCCGGTAAAGATTGAAGCTATTCAAAGCTGGGAGAAACCTAAATCAGTGACCGAAGTACGTAGCTTTCTTGGTTTGGCTGGTTATTATCGGAGATTTGTGGAAGGATTTTCTCGAATCGCTACACCATTAACTCAGTTGACTCGGAAAGATACAAAGTTCGGTTGGAGCGAAGAATGTGAGAAGAGTTTTCAAGAACTCAAGAGGAGACTCATTTCAGCACCTGTTCTAACAATACCATCTAGCTCGGAGGGATTTGTCATCTACAGTGATGCTTCGAGCAAAGGGTTGGGATGCGTTCTCATGCAACATGGAAAAGTCATAGCCTATGCATCATGACAACTCAAGGAATATGAGAGGAATTATCCTACTCATGTTCTAGAGTTGGCAGCTGTTGTCTTTGCACTTAAAATTTGGAGGCATTACTTGTATGGGGAGAAGGTGGAGATCTTTACGGATCATAAAAGCCTCAAATATTTCTTCACTCAAAAGGAACTCAACATGCGACAACGACGTTGGCTTAAACTGTTGAAAGATTATGATCATACCATTCAATACCATCTTGGAAAAGCTAACGTGGTAGCTGACGATTGAGTTGAAGATCATATGCAAGTACGAGTGCGATATTGTCAACACAAAGGCCCATTTCGTGTGATTTGCAAAGGATGGAGATAGAGTTAAAGACTCTAGGGACCCATGTGATGATGGCAAATATACGAGTAGAACCGACTTTAATCGATAAAGTTAAAGCTGCTCAAGCTACAGACCTGGAGCTGATGCGTATGAGGAAGAAAGTGCAAGAATGTGCTATGTCGGAAGCAAGAATCGATGAAGAAGGAATACTTCGGGTAAACTCCAGACTTTGTGTTCCTAACAACCCTGATTTAAAGTATGAAATCATGATGGAGGCGCACAACACACAGTTTGCAATCCATCCTGGAAGTACCAAAATGTATCATGATCTTCGTCATACATTTTGGTGGAGCAATATGAAGAGAGAGATAGCGTTGTTTATCTCAAGGTGTCTAACTTGTCAACGAGTCAAAGCGGAGCATCAAGTACCAAAAGGTCCATTGCAACCACTTGAAATTCCAGAATGGAAGTGGGAGCACATTACCATGGATTTCGTTACCGGTCTTCCTAGGGTTTCTCAAGGTATTGATGCGATTTGGGTCATTGTATTGACCAAGTCTGCTCACTTCTTACCGATACGAGAAACTTATACACTTGAAAGTCTTGCTCGTATGTACATAAACGAGATAATAAGACTGCATGGTATGCCAGTATCCATAGTTTCTGACCGAGACCCAAGATTCACTTCACGATTTTGGGTTAGTTTACAAAAAGCTATGGGCACGGATTTACGATTTAGTTCAGCATATCATCCTTAGACGGACGGACAATCAGAGAGGACTATTCAAACTCTTGAAGATCTATTAAGACTCTATGTCTTTGACTTCAAGGGAAGTTGGGACAAGCTCTTACCAATGGTGGAGTTTTCCTACAACAACAGTTATCAAGCAAGTATTGGCATGGCTCCATTCGAAGCATTGTATGGAAGAAAATGTCGTTCTCTAGTATGCTGGGATGAGGTGGGTGAAGCAACGTTGTTGGGACCGGAGTTGGTACGTATGACTACAGAAAAGATTCAAACGATCCGACAACGTATAAAAACCTCACAAGATCGACAAAAGAGTTATACTGATCTTCATCGAAAGGACGCGGAATTTGATGTAGGAGATCATGTGTTCTTACGTGTTGCTCCACAGAAAGGAGTTACGAGATTTGGAAAAAGAGAAAAGCTCAATCCTTGATTCATCGGTCCATTATTAATCCTCGATCGAGTAGGAACTGTGGCTTATAGACTCGCTTTACCGCCAAGTATGTCTCGTGTTCATAACGTTTTTCACATATCCATGTTACACAAATATGTGGAAGACCCGAATCATATTATTGAGTTAGAACCGGACGAAATAGCGGAAGATTTGACGTATGAAGAAGTTCCTGTTCAAATCTTGGATAAGAAGGAACATATTCTACGCTCCAAGGTTATACCTCAAGTCAAAGTTTTGTGGAGAAACCACGATGTTGAGGAAATGACTTGGGAGTTAGAATCTGAAATGAAATCAAGGTATCCTTACCTCTTCGACATACCAGGTACGTACCCTAATTTCGATGGAGAAATTTCATAAGAAGGAGAGGTTGTAAGACCCCAATTTTTATAAATAAAGATGAATTTTCTATAAATATCATTTTTGAATATTATGGAGTTAATTTGATATAATGTTATAGTTGTGGGTATTATTTATAAATTTTACAAAGTACGCAAGTTGCTGTATAATATTCGATTGGTCGGGAAATATTCGTTTTAACAGAGAATATTTGTACAACGGCACAATCATTGGTGGACCCCACAACGGAATTATTGTCGGATTGAGAAAACGACAAAAATATTTTATTAAAAATAACGGCGGAAGTTTTACCAGTATTACTGTTGAACTACTCGGTAGTAAAAGTACAGTAATACGTGTGGTTGCATAGTAGCACACGGTATTGATTATTAATACTTATGTGAGAAGTCACTCAGTTTGATTCAATTATTGTCAGTTAACAATATGAATTATTTAGCGATAATGACGTTTTGTTTTATTCGTATTATTAACATAATAAAACAGAAACATCTTTTTATATAAAACAGAATACTTTATTAAAGTTATTCTATAAATAGAATATATTATATTTTATTTAAATTTTTTTTTAAATATGGACCGTCAGATTAAAGTAATCAATATGGACCGTTCATGGATTAGTTACTATGCATTCTATTTTTCTGTAAATAGCAGCTCATTCCTTCATTATTTCTTACGAATTCACTGAACTCTAGAGAGAGAAACTATAGAGAGAAACTATAGAGAGAGAGAAGAAGAGTATTCTGCTACTTAAGTACTTCCTTATTTCAGCTCATCTTTAAAATGGTAAGAGGTGTTATTCTTTCTTATTCATGAAGAGAACTGTTGTTATTCCATTTCTTATTATTCTGTTAGAATAACCTGTATACGCGGTCTACCCTATACTTGGTGACATTCTTCTATTATTCTGTTGGAACATCCTGTCTATGTGTTTTACACCGGACCTGGTTCCGTTTTTATTATTATTCTGTTGGAACATCCTGTCTGTGTGTTTTACACCGGACCTGGTTCCGTCTTGTTATTATTCTATTGGAACATCCTGTCTGTGTGTTTTACACCGGACGTGGTTCCATTATTTATTATTCTGTCGGAATATCATGTCTGTGCGTTTACGCCGGACCTGGTTCCATTATTTATTATTCTGTTGGAATAACCTGTCTGTGCGGTCTATCGCATGCATGGTGATTTCTTTTGTTATTCCATTCTTTATTATACTCAGTTGGTTAAGTTTTGACTTCTATACTCCATGAAATTTATGGAATATCCTTGATAATTGCATTTCATCCAGTATCTTTTCATGAAAATATTTTTCTAAGTATTCTTGAATTTTACTCCACAAAGTGGTATCATGTTGACAATTTGGACGTTGTTAATTCTTGGATAAATTAATTCTTAAACTTGTTTTATTGAATTCTTATATCATTGTCATCATCCTCATGTTTATAAAATGTTAAAAGTCATCTGTGGCCTGTAGTGCATAGATGGACTTGGTATGATTATGACCAGGGATTATTCGGTATAATCATGACCGTAATGTTACAAATGATGTGGTAAAAGTTCTCATTGGCCCGTAGTGCGTTGATGGACAGTTGTTGGCATGATCATGACCATTAATGAATACACGAATATCCTTGGCCATAGTGCAGGGGTGATTCGATGATGTGGATTATTTTATTAAGCTGAGTCCCAGCGATAACTGTGTTGAAAAACCTTTTAAATCATAAAATAGAGTTTATTTTTTTCTTGACTCTTTTAATGGATTGCTTGTTCCGCTGCAGTTAAACTTGATGTCTATTATATTTTATCAGTTTAACATTGTTGAAGGCTAATGATAATTTATTTCTGCATTATCTTAGTCATAATATTTCTTGCTAGGCTAGTTGAGCTCACCCTTTCTTTCACTGTTCTCTTCAGGAAATGAGAACGTAGCTGGGGCAAGTCGGAGAACGGAGTGATGGTCCGAATGATAGTATTAGTTAGTAGTCCTCACTATTCTATGTAATAGTGTGTTAATAAATGTAATGAGGACTCCTTTTGAGTATGGATACTCTCTAGTAGACAATATTTGTATTCAAACTCACAGTTTATGTTTTGTCATATTGAACACGACAGTTGTATTATTAAGATGTATTTGAATTCTATACCATGTATCTGACGACCCAAGATGGGTGATGTATACCTAATTTTGGGGGCGTCACACATGGGGTACTATTCATGGGGTATTATTTACCCGAAAAATATATTTCTTTTCTGTCCAAATTATTTTTGGTACATGAATATTATTCTTGAATTTTACTCCACAAAGCAGTATCATGTTCACAATTTGGACGTTATTGATTTCTGGATAAATTAAATTATAAATCATTAAAATTTATCCTTGAACTTGTTTTATTGAATTATTATGTCATTGTCATCATCCTCATGCTTATATTGTGATGAAAGTCATCTTTGGCTTACGTGCATAGATGGACTTGGTATGATTATGACCAGGGATTATTTGGTATAATCATGACCATAATGTGATGAATGATGTGGTAAAAGTCCTCATTGGCCTGTAGTTCATTGATAGACAGTTGTTGGTATGATTATGACCAGGGATTATTCGGTATAATCATGACCATTGATGATTACATGAATATCCTTAGCTGAGGTGCAGGGATGATTCAATTTTATTTATTAAGCTGAGTCTCAGTGATAAAGTTGATGAAAAACTTTTCAAATAATAGAAGATAGTAGATTTTATGCTCTACTTGACTCTTCTAATGGATTACTTATTTCCGCTGTAGTTGTTGATCTAAAACTTGTTGTCTATTATATTCTATCGGTTGTTATACTATTGAAGGCTAAGGATAATTTATTCTGCATTATCTTAGTCATAATATTTCTTACTAGGCTAGTTGAGCTCACCCTTTCTTTCATTGTTCTCTTCAGGAAATGAGAATATAGCTGGGACGAGTCGGAGAATGGAGTGATGGTCTAAATGGCTTTAGTAGTCCTCACTATTCTACGGAATATTATGATAATAATTGTAATGAGGACTGACTCTATTAAGTGTGGATATTGTCTAGATGATAATATTCTTGTTTAAACTCTCAGCTATGTTTTGTCATATTTTACACAACTATTGTATAATTAAGTTGTATCTGAATTTATGTACCATTTATCTGGCGACTCAAGATGGGTGATGAATACCTGTTTTGGGGGCGTCATAGTTGGTATCAAAGCTTAGGGATATGATCACTGGCTGAGATGTGAGATAAGAACTAGGAGGGGAGAGACGGGGAATTCCTTCACTAGTATGACCTACCTAAGTTTATTTGCATGGTATTTAATTGGTTGGTCAGAGTATAGGGATAATATGTGATATGTCAATTAAGCCTTGTTTTGTGACAGTATTTGAGAATGACATCTAAAAATTTTGAGATGTACAATGGAGCAAAATAATATGACCGAGTCGCAATACGAGGATAAATTTGCAGAGTTATCCCGGTTTGCATCCCATTTGGTCAATAATGAGGGGCGAATGACGCGAATGTTTCTAAGAGGTTTGAAACCCGATATACGTCAATACCTCATTTCTCACAAACTTTGTTTATATTCAGATGTTGTGAATAAGGCTCAGTTATTGGAGCGCGATAATGAGTTAGCACAACCAAAAGGCAACGACCAACAACACGATAATAATCGTACCGGTGGTAACGACCATCGGAACAATGATAACCATCGTAGGGGAAATTATCATGCCAAGAATGGTAACCACTTCGGTGGTAACCATGGGCAAGATAATAGGAGTGGAAATTTCAAGAAGAGAAGGTTCAACAACGATGAAAAAACAGCAACACCAACACTAGTTTTCAAGGAAGGAGAACGACCACCAATTGTATGCTTCAAATGCGGAGGGGAGGAAAATATCAGTCCAAGCTGCACGATGCAGTCCAAAGCATGTTACAATTGTGGAAAAGAAGGTCACCTAGCCCGATTTTGTTGTGCACCAAAGTCAAGTCCAGCTGGGATGGTTGCACCAAAGACGGATACGGACAAAACAAAGTCGGTGGTTTCAGGAAGAGCGTTTTTCGTGACTTCTCAAAAAGTGAGTAACCCAAACGGAGTTAGCACGGGTTAGTTAATTATAAATTCTTGTGAAGTCTATACCTTATTAGATACCGGTTCTACCCATTCTTTTATCTCTCTTACTTGCGCTCAACGTTTGAATTTAACTCAGGAGAAATTAGACTGTGACTTATCGGTTGAAACTCTGTTAGGAGAAATCTTCATTACATGTGCTATCCAAGTCTTGGATGAGAGTCACAGTTTTGAATAATATTTCTATTGTTAATAAATTTTCTAACGTATTCTTGAAGACTTCTTAGCCTACCCCTAGAGCGTGAAATCGAATTTTGTATTGACCCCAGTACAAAACTCATTTCTTAAACCCTCAAATACTTTCTTCACCCAAAACGAACGTATAGTGCGCTAAAAGCGTTGACTCGAGCTGTTGAAGATTAGGACCATACCATTCAATATTATCGTGGAAAAAGCAAACGTGGTAGCTGACGCGTTGAGTAAAAGATCGTATGCGATTACGAGTGAAATGTTGTTAACACAAAAATTCAATTCGTATAACTTACAAATGATGAAGATAGCGTTAAAGACTCTAGAGACCCACGTGAAGATAGCAAATATACGAGTAGAATCGACTTTAATCGATAAAGTTAAAGTCGCTCAAGCTACATACTCAGAGCTGATGAATGTGAAGAAGAAGGTTCAAGAAGGCGTTATTCTAGAAGCAAGAGTCGATGAATAGAGGAAATCTCAACCCTCAATTTAATTGGCCCATTTAAAATCCTCGATCGAGTAGGAACTGTGACCTATAGACTCGTTTTACCGCTAAGTATGTCACGTGTTTATAATGTTTTTTACGTATCGATGTTACATAAATATGTGGACGACCCGAACCACATTATTGAATTAGAACTAGAGGAGATAGCAGAAGATTTAACGTATTAGGAGATACGTGTTAAAATCTTGGATAAGAAGGATCGTATTCAACACTCAAAGGTTATACCTCAAGAGTTAGAATCTGAAATGAAGTCAAGGTATCCTCATCTCTTCGGCATACCAGGTACGTACATAAATTTTGAGGGCGAAATTTCATAAGGATGGGAGATTGTGAGATCCCGAAATTATGAAATGAAAGTATTCAATTTTTTTATAATTATTATTTTATTTAGTAAATGGTTAAATTGATAAAAGGTTAAAGTTAAGGGTGATATGTGAAATTTTTTGCAAAGTAAGTAAGTTGTTATAAAATATTTGTTTGGTCGGAAAATATTCTTTTTGTCAGGAAATATCAGTACGACGGCACAATCATTGGTTGACCACACAACGGAAGTATTGTCGTACTTAGAAAATGACATAATTATCTTTTTATAAAAATAACGACAAAAGTATTACCGTTAAAACTGTTGAACTACTTGGTAGTAAAAGTACAGTAATACATGTGGTTGCATAGTAGCACACGATATTGATTATTGATGCTTACGTAAGAATTCACTCAGTTGTACTTAATTATTGCTACAGTAATTGCTGCATCATATCTCTCATATTATTGATTCAATTATTGTCACAGTATCATCTGCATAATATGTTATATTATTAAATCAATAATTGAGACGACAAAGTTATTCATATTATTATTTGTAATATTGACAATGTCTAGAAAGTTCTGTCGAGGAGAGGTTAGATAATCTAATTACGAGCCAATAAAGAGAAATCCTTATCGAAAAGTCCCCTCTTTCCTGAGAATGATCTGGTTGTTAAATATTGAGGTATGATATTAATGATGAATAAGTTCGTATTGATTAAAGTTAAAATTGATGGTTCCATTGTGTGGGAATTATTAATGTTAATAGAAATCGACATTTATTTTGATAATAATTAATGTCTGGAGGTTATATTGACCAATCGAGTAATTAATCGGATAAATGAGCAATTAATTGCTATTATTTCACATTCTTATAACTATGTGTTCACATGTGTGTACTATTGATTCACATGATTTACTATTAGGAGGGTTGGTGCAAGAATGATAATAGTTGCATGACTAAATTAAAAATGAAGGTATAGATGAAAGTACTATACTGTAATTAGTTTTTTTACATGATTATATTATTGAGTCACATGAATAAACTATTAATTCACATGATTTACTATTAGGGGAGGTGGTGCAAGTTTGATAATACTTGCAGGACTAAATTAAAAATAAAGAAAAAGAGGAAGGTATTATACTGTAATATTTTGAGCCCCAAAACGTGCAATTATTGAAACTATATTTTCTTATAAATAGAAGCTCATTCCATCATTATTTTTCACCAATTCACTAAAGCTATAGAGCAATTATTATAGAGAGAAATTATAGAGAGAAAGAAGAAAAGAAGTCTGCTAACTCACTATTCTAGTATCCAGTTTCTTCTAAGGTAAGGGGTATTATTTCTTTCGTATTCATGAGGAGAGCTTCTGTTATTATATTCTTTATTATTATGGTGGAATAACCTGTCTGTGCGAAGTACCACATACATGGTGAAATTCTTTTGTTATTCTATTCTTTATTATTCTGTTGGAAATGATCTGTCTACGTGGATTACCGCATAGCGGATGAAAATCTATTTGCAGTCTCGTATATTCTATTATACTCGTACGAGATATCATTTCTTTTGTACTCGTCATGGAATATCATTTTTTTTGGTATTTGTTTTTATGAGTTACTATTCATGAGTTACTATTTACCCGATTACTATTCACTATAGTATCATTCAGTCGGGTATTCGGGGCACTTTTCGTGTTGGAGTGCTATCACGAGTTACTATTTACGGGTTACTATTCACCCAAATTACTATTCACCTGAATATTATTCACTCAGATATTTGGGGTACTTTTCATGTCGGGGTACTATTCACGAGGTACTATTCCTGAAGTACTATTCACGGAGTACTATTCGCAGGGTACTATTTACCTGAAAAATATATTTCTTTTCTGTCCAAATTATTTTTGGTACATGAATATTATTCTTGAATTTTACTCCACAAAGCAGTATCATGTTGACAATTTGGACGTTATTGATTTCTGGATAAATTAAATTATAGATCATTAAAATTTATCCTTGAACTTGTTTTATTGAATTATTATGTCATTGTCATCATCCTCGTGCTTATATTGTGATGAAAGTCATCTTTGGCTTACGTGCATAGATGGACTTTATATGATTATGACCAGGGATTATTCCGTATAATCATGACCGTAATGTTACGAATGATGTGGTAAAGGTCCTCATTGGCCTGTAGTTCATTGATGGATAGTTGTTGGTATGATTATGACCAGTGATTATTCGGTATAATCATGACCATTGATGATTACATGAATATCCTTGTCCGAGGTGTAGGGATGATTCGATTTTATTTATTAAGCTGAGTCTCAGTGATAAAGTTGATGAAAAACTTTTTAAATAATAGAAGATAGTAGATTTTATGCTCTACTTGACTTTTCTAATGGATTGCTTATTTCCGCTGCAGTTGTTGATCTAAAACTTGTTGTCTATTATATTCTATCAGTTGTTATACTATTGAAGGCTAAGGATAATTTATTCTGCATTATCTTAGTCATAATATTTCTTACTGGGCTAGTTGAGCTCACCCTTTCTTTTATTGTTCTCTTCAGGAAATGAGAATATAGCTGGGACGAGTCAGGGAATGGAGTGATGGTCCAGGATAAATGGCTTTAGTTGTCATCACTATTCTATGAAATAATGTGATAATAATTGTAATGAGGACATCATTGAGTGTGGATATTGTTTAGATGATAATATTCTTGTTTAAACTCTCAGCTATGTTTTGTCGTATGTTACACGACTGTTGTATAATTAAGTTATATTTGAATTTATGTACCATGTATCTGGTAACTCAAGATGGGTGATGAATACCTATTTTGGGGGCGTCACAACAACTACAGAGTTTTGATTGAAACACAACACTTTCTCTCTCCTCGTACCACCGCCCCGCCGAGGGGTGCTGCTGTTGTTGGACTATGTACCTATGCACCCCCGCCCCGACGGGGGTTTCCTTTATAAATATGCCCGTCCCGGGGGGGGGGGGTATTCATGCAGATCTTATGTTGCCTTATGTAAGACCCCAACCTTTATGAATAAAAATTAATTTTTCTAAAAATATATTTTTGAATATTATGGTGTGGATTTGATATAATGTTATAGTTGTGGGTAATAATTACAAATTTTACAAAGTAAGTTGTCATAAAATATTCGATTAGTCAGAAAATATTCGTTTTATCAGGGAATATTCATACGACATCACAATCATTGGTGGACCCCATAACGGAATTATTGTCGGAGTTAGAAAACGAGAGAAATATCTTGTCATAAAAATAACGACAAAAGTTTTACCGTTAACTGTTGAAATATCAGGTGATAAAAGTACAGTAATACACGTGATTGCATAGTAGCACACGATATTGATTATTGATGCTTACGTGAGAAGTCACTCAATTTATTTTAATTATTGTCACAGTAATTGCTGCATAGTATCTGACGTTATTGATTCAATTATTGTCATAATATTTTATATTATTAAATCAATAATTGAAACGACAAAGTTATTCATATTATTATTTGTATTATTGACAATGTCTAGAAAGTTCTGTCGAGGAAAGGGGTTTGGTCACCCAATTACACGCCAATAGGGTTAAATTCTTATCAGAAAGTCCCTTCTTTCTTGGGAATGATCTGGTTGTTAATATTGCAAGTTATATTATTGATGAATAAATGTTGTTAAAAATATTGAGGAGATTTTTATGAAGTATTTGTTATAAATTTGACTTGTTATTTGGACCCATTTTTCAAAACTGTCGGTAGAAGTTATCTCAGTTTTGTTTTATATATATATATATATATATTATAATAAGTCTTTTTTATGAAAAATATAATATATTATATTTTATTATGCATAGTGTTTGTATAGTATTTGTATAGTATCTTTTTTTGTTAATGTGAAGTTTCTCAACCGCAGTGGGACTAAGTCTCCCCACCCCATACCAGACTTTGCGCACATGCTCGGCCTAAGACATGGCTCCGCCCAGAAATGTGCGATCCGTGGCCACACGGATCAGTTTTTAATTGGCCCTGACACTTGTTGCAGGCGGGGATCGATCCCAGGATGCCCGGGTTTACGGTTCACCACAGGTCGAAACTTACCGTTGCGCCAAGTGTTGTGGTTGTTTGCATAGTATCTGCATAGTATTTGCATAGTAAATTAGAAAATTTAAAAGTTGCGCCAGTGAAAAATCCATCTGTGCACCCGTGATTTTCAATTCAAATAGTATCCTTCCATTCTCCTATAAATAGGATGCTTAGTTTAGAATTAAAAATCACACCAGAATAAGAGAATTCTTCTTCTATAATATTGAGCGTATTTCTTTAGAGTTTAAGGAAGCTTTGAGCGTAGAAAACGGTATAAGTTTTCTTCAAGAATATCCCCTCCCTACCAGTCAGAAATACTCTCCTTTTAAGGTAAAAGATATTATTTTTGTTCAGTATTCGTAAGAAATAATATTTTTTCCATACTCTGTAGTATGTAAGTAATATTATTTCGTTTTAGATTTCAAATTCTACACTCATTTTGTTAAGTATTGCTTCTATACTCCTTGAAATTAGTAGAATATCCTTGAAATTTACGCTTCATCTATTATCTTTTCACGAAAATATTATTCTGAATATTTTTGTTAAATTTTGATCTTTTCAAGGCGGGGTACTATTCATGAGGTACTATTCACTCGGGTACTATTCACCCGGGGTACTATTCATGACAAAAATTAATTTTTTTTCTGTCCAAATTATTTTTGATTCAATATTATTCTTGAATTTTACTCCACAAAGCAGTATCATGTTGACAATTTGGACATTATTGAATTCTAGATAAATTGAATTATAAATTTTTAAAATTTATTCTTTGCTTTCATTTAATTGAATTCTTATATCATTGTCATCATCCTCATGCTTATATTGTGATGAAAGTCA
Source organism: Panax notoginseng (assembly GCA_016801055.1). Taxonomy (NCBI): domain Eukaryota; kingdom Viridiplantae; phylum Streptophyta; class Magnoliopsida; order Apiales; family Araliaceae; genus Panax; species Panax notoginseng. The sequence goes on from CM029021.1 coordinate 36,611,882, forward strand.
TCTTTGGCCCGTAGTGCATAGATGAACTATTGATTGGTATGATTATGACCAGGGATTATTCGGTATAATCATAACCTGTAATGTTACAAATGACGTGGCAAAAGTCCTCATTGGCCCGTAGTGCGTTGATGGACAGTTGTTGGCATGATCATGACAATTGGTGATAACACAAATATCCTTAGCCCGTAGTGCATGGATAATTCGTGGATGTGATACTAATGAATATCCTTGGTGAAACAACCCGGGTCAAATCCCAAGTCCGGAATAAATCTCGGGTTAAATCCCAAGTCCGAATCGAATCAAATCCATCAAAATAAGGCCTCAAACTACTGACCCAATAGTATCTTTTTGGGTCATCTTAGCCCACCACAGGCTCCCAAAAGGTCATGACTTGAAGGTACTATTGGTAGTAACTTATTTCCTTATATGCTGACAAATTTTTCCCCTATCTTTCGATATGGGACTGGGGTGTTACAAACTCCCCCACTTAAATTTCTGACATCCCCGTCAGAACCGATCACACACACGGCCCAAAGATCTTTGCCTCTCTAGCCATTGTGGGATAATACTGGCTGGCTTCGTGTCCCCAACTTCGGACCTCCATCTCTCCATTGTGGGATAATACCACCAGCCTTCGTGTCCCCACCTCCAGCAACCCGATCGGATGACCCGACCCGAGCTTTCGAGAGTCGGCTCTGATACCATATGAAACAACCCGAGTCAAATCTCGAGTCCGAAACAAATCTCGGGTCAAATCCCAAGTCCGAATCGAATCAAATCCGTCAAAATAAGGCCTCAAACTACTGACCCAATAGTATCTTCTTGGGTCATCTTAGCCCACCACAGGCTCCAAAAAGGTCATGACTTGAAGGTACTATTGGTAGTAACTTATTTCCTTATATTCAGACAAATTTTTTCCCTATCTTTCGATATGGGACTGGGGTGTTACACTTGGCCTCTAGTGCATGGATAATTCAGTGATGTGGATTATTTATTGAGTTGAGTCTCAGCGATAAAATTGATGATAAACTTTTTAAATCATAGAAGATAGTAGATATCATTCTCTACTTGACTTTGCTAATGGATTGCTTGTTCCGCTGCAATTAAACTAGTTGTTTATTATATTCTATCAGTCTAACATTGTTGAAGGCTAACGATAATTTATTCTGCATTATCTTAGTCATAATATTTCTTACTGGGCTAGTTGAGCTCACCCTTTTACTTTCATTGTTCTATTCAGGAAATGAGAACGTAGCCGGGACGAGTCGGGGAATGGAGTGATGGTCTAGGATAGGTGGCTATAGTAGTCCTCACTATTCTATAAAATAGTGTGATAATAAATGTAATGAGGACTCCATTTTAGTTTTGATATTGTCTATGAGACAATATTCATGTTAAAACTCTGAGCTACGCTTTTGTCGTATTGTATAAATGAAGTTTGTATTTAAATTCTGTACCATGTATTTGGCGACTTAGAATGGGTGATGTATACCTATTTTGGGGGCGTCATAGTTGGTATCAAAGCTTAGGGATATGATCCCTGGCTAAGATGTGAGACTAAAACTAGGAGGGGAGAGACAAGTAAATCCTTCGCTAGTATGACCTACCTAAGCTTATTTGTTATTTAATTGGTCGATCAAATATAGGGATAATATTTGGCATGTCAATTAACCCTTATTTTGCGGCAGTGTTTAAAAATGACATGTGAAAATATTGAGATAAGCAATGGAGCACATGAGACCATTGAGTCACCACAGATCAATAACCAGGATAATGTGCACCAGGAAGACAACAATCCTCATGTAAACAACATCGACCAAATGATGAACGATGGGATGTTCAGAGGCTTTCTGTAATTCATGCAACATCAAGCGAGAGAGACTCCTGTGCAAAATGCAGGTGGAAACATTGGCAACTCTCGGATGGTTACTGCTAAGCAGTTCAAGGAATTGGGACCACCAGAGTTTTTGGGAAAGCCAGAACCAATTAAGGCAGAGACGTAGATAAAGCAGATCACCAAGATATTTGATGTCTTGGGATGCTCCGAGGAACAAAAGGTTCCTTTTGACACCTTCATGTTGAGAGGAGATGTAGATTATTGGTGAGAATCTGTAAAACGTAGTCAACCTGCTGCACTAAAGAAGTCTTGGGAGAAGTTCCAAGAATTGTTGAACGAAAAATACTTTCCCGAAAGTATTCGTCATATGAAGGAGGTAGAATTTATCAAGCTAGAGCAAAATAATATGACCGTGTCGCAATATGAGGCTAAGTCTGCGGAGTTATCCCAGTTTGCATCCCATTTGGTTGATAATGAGGAGAGAATGATACGAATGTTTTTGCGAGGTTTGAAACCTAAAATACGTCAATACCTCATCTCTCACAAACTTTGCTTGTATTTAGATGTTGTGAATAGGGCTCAGTTATTGGAGCGCAATAATGAGTCAACCCAACCAAAAGAGAGTAGCCGATAAATCGATAATACCAGTGGTAGCAATAATCGAAGCGGTGACAACAAACGTGGAGGGAATCAAAATGCCAGAAATGGTAACCACTTCGGTGGTAATCATGGCCAAGACAATAGAAGTAGAAATTTCAAGAAGAGAAGGTTCAACAATGATGGAAAGACGTCAGCACCAGCAACCATTGTTAAGGAAGGAGAACGACCATCGATCGTATACTAGAAATGCAAAGGGGAGGGACAGATCAGTCCAAACTATACGCAGCAGTCCAAAGTGTGTTATAATTGCGAAAGAGAAGGTCACCAGCTCAATTTTGTCATGCAGTGAAGCCAAGTCCAGTTGGAATGGTGACACCAAATGCCGTCCCAGACAAGTCAAAGCCGGTAGTTCAAGGGAGAGCGTTTGTCGTGACCTCCCAAAAAGCGAGGAACCCGAACGAAGTTATCACGGGTAAGCTAATCATAAACTCTTGCAAAGTCTATACCTTATTTGATACCGATTCTACCAATTCTTTTATTTCTCCTACTTGCGCTCAACATTTAAATTTAACTTCGGAGAAATTAGACTTTGACTTATCTGTTGAAACTACGTTGGGAGAAACCTTCATTACATCCACTGTTTATAAGTCTTGTTTGATTCAAATCAGCAACCGCACGTTACCTGTCGATCTTATCTCTTTGAAAATACTTGCATTCGATGTGATTTTAAGAATTGATTGGTTAACTACTCATCATGCAAAAATTGATTATTTTCATAAAGTTGTTAGTTTTTATATTCCTAACCAACCTATTATGCGAATTCAAGCAACCAAACCACTAAAGTAAATTGATGTCATATCAAGCCATAAAGCTATTCATTTATTGAAAAATGGATGTTAAGCTTTCTTAGCCCATGTCACAGATTTAAACAAAAATACATCAGATTTGAATAATATTTCTATTGTTAATAAATTTCCTAATGTATCCCCCGAAGAACTTCCTGGCTACCCCCAGAGTGTGAAATCGAGTTTTGTATTGACCTTGAACCCGGTACAAAATCTATTTTCAAAGCCCCATATTGAATGGATCCTATTGAACTTCAGGAGTTAAAAACCCAACTGCAGGCATAAGGAATAATATGCACCAATTAATCATATAATTGACTTACGCATTGGTTTAAACTTAACTTTACTTCTTAGGATTTGTGTTTATAACCTAAGTTCACGTAACCATCTTTGTTTACCATTTTACGGCTTCATGACATACGAGGATGTCTTACTCATACGATTATCATTTTTGATGATTTACATTCTTATCTTCTTCTTATAACTTCTCTAGGACTTAGTACACATCGAATCTCTACTAGTAGTCCATATGGTACTCTGAGTAGTTTCCCACAAATAACCAACAAACTTGTTTCCCGTCTCATCTACACTGTCTTTCACAGTGAGTTAGATCGGTTGCTAGTTTCGTATATACGTCCGCTCTCTGAAGGAATTGTTTAGCCCAGCTCCCATATGTCAACCATTAAAGATTACGATTGTACCACAATCTAAACTTAACTTAACTTATCCGAACCATTAAAACTATAATGTTCGTTAAGTTGATTTCTCTTTCCTTATGGCTTTCTGGCAACCAAATGCCATACCTCAGGATTCATTCTTTATCGTCTAAGTCATATAGTCTTTTATATACTCAGAATGATCATTCAATGTTAATGTTATGTGTTCATAGTATTAAATATTTTATATTACCTTATTCATATCTTATAACATCCGGTTTATTCGTCACGGAACGTCCTCCAAGTTATTATTATTAACTCGGCTTCTTAACGATATACGTCATTAATTTAGTTTCTTCACCATTCACAGGTTTAATCATTATTCTTCATTACCTTATGGTCAAACCATACACGAGGTGTAGGTTCTGCCCGTTTAATATTCGCGTACACTCAACCCTCACGTCGGCTAAAGTGTTTAACGCTTACATTTCATTCTAACATTCTCTATCCGACACACATTCAGCTTTCTTTAATCTTATTACCGTTCGTTATGGCTTTCTTGATAATTCATACCTTACTACCTTCATCAACGTCTAAGTCATACAACCGATGTAAAGTTAGAACGTTCGCCCGACGCGAATACGATTCACGAGGATCGTTTATGTATTATACATTCACGTTGCTCGTCTCTTAAACTCCCATTCAAGCTTTACCTAAGGTTTTAATTGCTCTCATTCATTATCCATTACATGAACCCAACGTTCATTATTCTTTCTTAATGTCGAAGCTATACAGTTCGTTGTATGCTAACACCGATCGTTCATTGCATCCACGTTGCGTTTATATTCTTTGTCTTTTAATCTCATTCAATCTTTCCTTTCAACCCTCACTATAGGTTTAAATCACTTGATTAAGTGTTACATTAGGTGAACTATATGTTCGTTATCTTTCCTTATACTTCCCCCAGGAGTTGACCCATTAAAAGCTCTTCTCTGGGTTTTCCCTGTATCGGCGCTGCGGCGCCACCTTCCTTTGTTATTGTTGGAGCTGCGGCGCAAGTCTTCAATAACTAAGCCTCCGGGATGGTGCTGCGGTGCCGCTTCCCAAGGCATAACTGGTGTTGCGGCACCAGCTCTAAAAGTAAGAAAATTTTTCTAAGTCTTGAACATGTTTAAGATGCTTACTTCACAATTTTATAACTTCTTCGTTATAACTCGGAACGAGGTCGTTCCTAAGCCATCTTCTTAATCTCATTACGTAATTCAACTTCCCTATGACAAAATTTCATTCTGAATCTGTTAACATGCCATTCAATTGGTATAAATTTCATCCTTTATTCGTAATTCGGTCATCCGAACTCGAAATTCATTCATTCTTGAGTCCACGACTCACATTTTCTATGTTTTCTTACATTCTTATAAAACTCTACACATTCGGGTTCATTTACATACTTTCTACTTCTCAATTTTTTTTTATGAAATTTTCGCCATAACTTCGTTATAGCTAAGTTCAATCCATTCTTCATGAATGTTTCTATCATTTCAAACAAAGCAATAAGCATCTAACTTATACGTGATGGTTTTAAACTTTTCCATCAATATCAAGTTCTAACTACGATGGTTTTAAATTTGTCCACCAACAACGCTCTTTGTGTTCTTCGCGTTCTTCGTTCGTTCTTCATTTTTAATCTATCTTTTGATTATGATTTCAGTTTTTCTTGGAATTTGGTGTTATAAAACACCATTCCTTACTTATTTCACCGAATCGTTTATATGATTCATTCGGATCGTTCAAAGTTATTACGAAATTCATACTTCCTTAAGAAAGCTTTTATAAATGAATATTTAATTCTTCATACTTCATTTTCTTATGATTTCAACCATATGAAATCATTCTTAAAATCTACTTCTCCTATTTCCATTAAGCTACGTATATTGACATTAAAAACTTAAAAAGAATTTAAATTAGACTAGGTTTTGGATTATCTTTCTTCTTTAATCCTTTTCCGTTGGACAAAGTTTGCACACGGGCTAACTTTTCCTCTTCCTTTCCCCCTCATCCGACTTCCCTCTCTCTCTCTCTCTCTCCCTCTCTCTCTCAAGTGTTGGTGATTTTCAAAATCACCAACAAATAAGCTAAGGCTATCCTTTTATAGAAAACCAAGGCAGGGGTATTTTAGTCATTTGGCAAACTGCCTTACTATTCACACCTCCTTACTATTCACGAAGCTTCTCTTAGAAGCTTTGTTGTTTAGTCTTTTGGGATTCGTCCGACAGTTTGAAAAACTGCGATTCTCGGAATTCAAATATTTTTGAATATTTCGTATTTTCTTTACAGATTTTTATGCATTCTTTGGAACTTTGAAAAACTAAAAAATACTTTTTGATGTTGAGCGTTTTCCTTCACATTTTCTCCTAATGTAGTTAAACGAATGAAAAGTATATAAAAGTACTTTTTGCTATTTTTATTTCGTCCGATTTCTGTACGTTTTTCGAAAAAAACTTTTATCAGCTAAATTAACTTTTCACGACATTTTATTATTAAATCTTTCGACAGAGTGTCATTTCGACATACCGAACTCTCAGAAAGGCTTAGGTTATTCAAACCCTAACCCTTAGAGTTTCGTCGGGTGAATAGTGTCTATTTCGGCTTTTTTCCTTGGAAATATTTTTGTTCCCGAAATTTTTTTATTTTCGTCTTGAAATTTTTTACTCGATCAGTCTACCTCGTAGCCAGAATCCTCCCGTCTTATAATCATCCTAGGTTCTCGAATGATTAATAAACACATAGCACATAATCTTATTAATAAAAATTTATTTTATTAAAAACTAATTCTTTAAAATTAAATTTTGGACAATCCGATTCTCCAGGTTGTCACACTTCCCCGCTTATAAAAATTCCGTCCTCGAAATTTCTTAAAACCACACCCATACCCGGGTCATCACATTCACCCCTTATTTACAGAATTTTGTCCTCAAAATTTAAGCGTACTATTCTCTTAAGTTCTCTTCAAAGAAGTTCTTATCTTTTAAACATTCCCTAATCTTCATAACTTAAAAATTATGAGGTAGAACGAATAAATAGGAATATAAAGATTCCTTTAAAACATTTCACACTATTGCTGAGGGGTCAAATCGACCATGAACTCTTATTAGGTTTAACAATATTTCACCGTAAACCCTTCAATCATGGCCAGTTTACAATCACCAAGAAAGTAAACTACCTCTTCCGTACGTAGGTGATCAGCCCATCGTATAAACCCATTTCGGGGTATGTTTACCTCAGAATTATTCATCAGAGCACAATTTCTCAAAGAAAGTTCGATTTTCTTATAATGTGACATACCATTTGTCTAGCCAAATCAAATAGCTTAGACCATACCAAGAAATTGGACATCAACTTGAAACATTGTCTAGTCAAATCAATTGACATCGACTACTCTTTAAATTCTTTTACTCATAATTTTAAATCGTTTTATGACGTTATGATACCGTACTATTTCACTGCACGTTGAGAACTTCGTCAGTTTATGGCTTTGTCATTATACATTATACCATAGTGGGTTATTGATCGTAAGATCACATCCAACACTAGGTTTAATTGCATTAATAACTCCATCTTTTTACCATCTTTGCATCAAATGTACTAATGATATAACATTTATTTTAATATTTCAAATTAATTTCTGTCTAGCCGAAACAATTAACATAGACATATCAAGAATAGTTCTTTTAAAACCCATTGGTTCCAAAAGTTGAACCAAATATTTTCCTTTCAAAACACCCATATAAGCACGATTTCAATAAACTTTAAAATCTAGCACAACTAGATGAGATTTCAGCAGATTACCATCGAGTAGAGGGATCCAGGTTGTGACTCTTCACACACATCTAGGAAACGTGGAGTGGGATTTGGTTCACAAGAATGTTCAAATCGAGGAGAAGTCTGAAGAAATAGAGAAGTTGAAGAATGAACTGAAAGGGAGCTCAGCAAGGCTGACCATAGCAGAGGAGGCTTGGGTAAGGGAATCACGTCGTGCTGATCTTGCAGAAGAGGATTTTCGTGCGAAGAAGGCTAAGTTTGGGGAGATGTACTCTACACTTCAAAATGCAATGGATGAGGCTCAGGATCGAGTTATGAGATACCCAATTCAGCTCGAAGGACTGCCATCGTATATGCTAGATCGCAGGACGATGTCCCGCATCATGGAAGAGGAACGTAGCAAGGCTATTCAGCGCCTTAACAGGCAGTGATAGGATTAGTTTAATTATGTGAAAACCTATCTGGTAGTTAAAGATGTAAATTCTGATGTATTTATAAACAAAGGAATATTTTAATGTTTTAAATTCTGTAGATTCTTTATCTCGGGATAGTTGATGTAAACAGCAGTAATGTTATCGTATGATGTTAAAACTTTTTATTTGAATAAATATATCAAGCTGTTTGAGAAAATGTGTTAAATGATTTTGTTAAATTATTTGAGTTAAACCTTCAATATTTAGAGAAGTGGATAAAGACCTAATAAGCATATATTTTAACAGAAATATGCCGTCGAGAAGAAGACAAAACCATCAACCAGCTCAAGAAGAATCGACGAACAACAACAACGCCAATGCTAACCCAGTTCAGCAATTGGTGAACTTATTAGCTGGACCAATTAATAATCAACCTCCAGCTCCACCAAATACGATGTTCAAGGATTTCAAGGCAATGGGACAGCCAGAGTTTAAAGGCTCCATGAACCCGATAGAAGCTCAGACTTGGGTTATGGAGATGGAGAAAGTTTTTGATGTCACAAGAGTCAGAGAGGACCAGAAAATTGCCTACGCGACGTTCAAGCTAAAATCTGAAGCCAGTTATTGGTGGCAAGCAAATAAAGTCCGGGGAGGAGAAGGTATGATCACTTGGGAGAGGTTCAAGGAGATATTTTTCGAGATGTATTTTCTGGTCAGCTCGCAAAACCAAATGGAGTTCCAATTTTTGGAGTAGAAATAGGGGAATATGTCCTTACCAGACTATACGGCAAGATTCATAGAGTTGGCTAGGTTCTGTAACATCCCCAGATTCGGGTCCCAAATCACCACGAATCCGGTGTACTATTTCTATAACTATTGCGGAAGATATAAACATTAATTTTTTATACATTAAATATTACACACTATCCCCAAGGTCGAGAACCTTCACATAATACCTAAATCAATATCCTATCAGACATACAAAGTTATTATCATACATTACTGTTACAAATTTAGCTGCACGTATAATCCAAAGCTGACTTGTCTTGGACTTTTCCTGTAACCGACGTATTCGTCATAATCTGCAATGTTTATCATGATATAGCAAGGGTGAGCAACAATTTTGCCCAGCAAGTATAAGTTCAATTAAGGATATATCATGATCAAAAGAATTGAACAATAAGTTGGCTAATTTTCTACAATATACACATTACGAAAGAGCATGAATAAATTTTCATAGTTGAACGAATAATGAAAATGAATAAATCAACTGGACCAAATGGTAATGAAGGTGATCAGCCTTTCATACCTGATGAATACATGAAATGTGCACAGAGTGAGAATCAATAATTCATAGACATGGTATAATCAGTAATGATTAACCCCAAGCATATTTCAAAAATATCAATTCGAGATCGAGTTAGAGAACTTGCCTGTACCATTGAAACCTATATCGCTTTTTCTGAAGACCTAATATAGATAATACCGATCTCCAAATATTAGAATATCATCACAGTATAGTACTGTTAAATACAGTTATAAACAAATTACCACATATTCCTATCAGTCTATAAAATACCTAAAATTCGGTATAATTTCTGACATCCCAAAAAGTCTAGTCGGATAATTCATGAGTCTAATTTCTATAAGACTTTGCCTAAATGCTTTACATTTACCTGAGATAATTTCATTTTCAGTCAAAATATTTTTCAATGACTTATAATAATTTTCAGATAATTATTATTTAATATCATATTAATATGAATTAAATACTACTTAATTCCATTATCATTAATATTAATTTATTAATGAAATTCATTACAAAATATTAAAAGTCATTAAAAATAACTTAAAATATTTCCTAACAATTTAATATAATTTCAAATGATTTTTAAAGTATTAAAATCATTTTTATGTAATTTATTTAATATAATAATTAAATAAATTAACTATCATTAATATTTAAAAATATTAAAATATCAGTGAAATATATTCCAAATTATTAAAAACCCATTTTTAGGCTTTAAAATAATTTTTACAAATTTATTATGAATTTCTAATATTTATTTTCTATTTATTCTATAATTTTCGTTTAAAGTTGGGGTCCTCCACAGAAACACTTGTAGACGGTGATCTACAAGTCCGATTTGGGCCCACTTGGTATTGTTAGAACCGTGACTTCCAGAGCTACGTTTTAGGCTCAAGAAACGGTCCATTTGGCATAGTATAGCACCCTGAAAATAGGCCACTACCGACTGACCATTACATGCCTTGTAAACATTTTCAGTATTGGAGTCTTTTACAGAAACGCTTGTATTACGAGATCCACGACTCCGATTGAGGCCCAATCAAACTCGTTGGATCCGTATCTTCTTGAACTACAGTTTTCAGTTGTTAAACACCAAATTCCAATCGGTCTAGGTCCCTGAAATAAGGCCCAAAGTGACTGGTCCGCAAGGTTTTCTTCAACAGTTGGTTCATTTTCTAGATTTGGGTTCCTTAACGGAAACGCTTATAAAACGAAATCTACAAATCGGATTTAGGTCCAATAGGTATCGTTGGATTTGTAATTTCCCGAACTACAGTTTCCATGTATCAAATATATATTTTGGTTCTGTTTTGGTCCCAAAAAAATGGACAGAAGTGACTGATCAGTAGCTTGTGTTCAACAGTTAAGGTAGTTTGAGATTTAATTCATAACTTGCTCATTTCTTAACATATTTGAGTGATTCCAAAGGCGTTTTGCCCTTAACTCATGTATCTAGCATGCTAACATGTTTTAAACCATTAATCACATGAACCCAAAGAATCTAACATAAAAATATATATATAGCATACAAAGGAAAGCTTTTTCTTAAACCTTTTGGTACAAAACTTGATTTCCTCACTTTGGATCTAACTTTTGATTTCAAAAATACTTTGATACACATATAAAATACCAATACTCATGTAAATCATGAGTTTTTAATGATCCAAAACAAAAGTTGCTTGGTTCATAAAGATCTAACAAAAAGAGCCCAAAAAGTGAAAACTTTCATTTTCTTACCTTTTTCTTCTTGCAAGCCTTCTTGATGCTTCAAAGTAGCTTATGATTTTAAGTTGTATGAAGATCCAAGACCCCTCCTAGACTCCCTATAACTACCGAAATATGCAGCCTCCTTTCTCTCTCTATTGTTCTTAATTTAGACTTAGGTTTAAAAAAATTAACATAACTTAGTGTATATACAATATACATATAACACATAATTATAGAATATGTAACTCCCAATATAATTACATATACTTATTATCAATTTAATATATAAGTTACAAAAATTAGAATTTTTAATGCCCTAAGGCTTGTTTGGCAAAACCATATTAAAATAATGACTTAATCATTCCTTAAGCCTTTTTGGCAAAACAAGATTAAAATAAGAATTTCAAAAGCTCTAAGGTTTTGTTTGGTAAAATCAAATTAAAACTCTTTTAATTTATTTTCATAAATCATTTATAATATAGTTTATTGTCCCACATTGTTTACTTGGATTTTTATATCCAATCTTAATTAAATAAACTAATTACCACATACTAAATAAATTTCCCACTTAACCAAATATCACAAATTATAATCTCATTATAATTTTATTTAACAATTAATATATCACTTTAATTATTAAATTACGACATCAATACAGCAACTCATGTAATCTTTAACAACTCTCTAACTGTTAAATTAAATTAGAGTATTATTAAATTCACAAATATATACTAACAACAATCACATAAATAAAATATTTATTTAATTTAATAAATATTTTAAATTATAAATAAAAGTTTAGATTGTTACATCATTCCTTCCTTACAAGGATTCTGTCCCTAGAATCACAACTCACATAATTTATTCGTCACATTCTTCCTTCCTTATAAGGATTCCGTCCTCGGAATCACCGAAACCCTACCTTACTCAGGTTTTCGTCAAATCTCTTCATTGAATAAGTTCAACACATGACCTTAATATAGGTTTTATATTTTAAATTACAAATAAAATTTTGGATTGTTACATCATTCCCTCCTTACAAGGATTCTGTCCCCAGAATCACAACTCACATAATTCATTCGTCACATTCTTCCTTCCTTATAAGGATTCCACCATCGGAATCACCGAAACCCTACCTTACTCAGGTTTTCGTCAAATCTCTTCATTGAATAAGTTCAACACATGACCTTAAATAGGTTTTATATTTCTTACTACATTCATTTCTTCAACAAATTCTAGGTTTTATTTTATAACTTTCACTTTAACTCAATTATATTCTGAGTATTATATATTCTTTAATCCATTCATTTTCTTTTCTAAAGATCGTTATCATAAACACTCGGGATATTACATTCACCCATTCTTCTAAGAATTTCATCTTCGAAATTTTTATTTATTAATCTTTATTCATTCATTCTATCAGAATAGATTTTACGTTAATACTTTATTCATTCATTGGGTTTTATAACCACTTCTTTCCACAAAGATCTTTATTCAATTATTAAACTTTTCTATTAAGAGATTTACATTATTCTTTGATAACTCACCTCCTTCTCATTTCAAATTTTCTTTTCTCACTTATTCCATATATTCATCATTGAGTGTCGCATTATACGACTTACTTCTTTCTAAGGAATATCATCCTTACCACATTCACCTTTTAGAATTGCAAGAATCTTCCACAATTGCTCAATAATTGGGAAGAAGTATGAATAACTCAAGAATTTAAAAGATTCCAAATCATGCTGAGGGGTCACAAGACCGTGAACTCTATTCTCGGTTTACTAGTGCTTCAACTCAATCCTTCACACTGTAAACCAGAGTGTTTATCAATCACAAAGACTGAAAACACCCTCCTCACGTACACTAGGTGGCCAGCCTATTGTACCACTACGTTGGGCCGCAACGTAGTGTTTTGTAACGACTATATGCGTTACGCTCGGAACCATTGTCCCCGAAAACATGTCCCCTTATAGGATTGTTCACCTCAGCTTTTCATCATCTGAATCCACACCAAAACAATTTGGTTTGGCATAACTTTTCAATAAACACTTGAATTTCATGAATATCTTTCAATATTCGTCTAGCTGAATCAAGTAGCATAGATTTTTACAACAATTCGGACATCAATCGAAATATACATACATGTATATATATATATATATATATATATATATATATATATTCATATCTTAAAGAAATCTCAAAAATCTTTTTATGATGTCATGATACCGCACTGTATTTACAGTCCGTTGAGGATTCCGTCATTTGGTGATTTTATCATACTACATCATACCATAGTGGGCTGACGATCCTTAGATCACATCTAACACTAGGTAATACTGCATTGATGACTCCATCATTTTTATCATCTTTGCACCAGGTTACGTGATGCATTAATGATATAAAATATATTTTGATATATTACAAATTATTTTTGTCTAGCCGAAGCAATTAGCATAGACATACGAATAACAGTGTTGTTGTTAAAACTCATTGGTTCCATCATTTGATCCAATGTTTTTTAAGAAAATAGGAGTGTAAACATCGGCACGAAGTCAATAAATTTCGAAAGTCTAGCATAGCTAGTAGATTTAGAGTACCTATGCTTCCACCATCAACTCCACTTTCTATAATGATCCATTTCTTAATAGGTCTATCTATTCTTATCATCCTCAATACTCTATTTACACTTATCTATACCCAGTTCGTCAAACTTACCACACGTTATGAGTTCAGGAACTTGACAAAATCATATGAGTTTAAGAACTTATCCTAGTCAGACCATAGGCGTCCATTCGCTGAGGGGTTCAAAAACAGACCATATAATTATGAGTCACGAACCTACCATAAGTATGAGTTTTAAGAACTCGCACTTAACCTTATAATATTCTCTAACTATACTCTACATATCTGTTATACACATGAGAAAAGAATCACCTTCTCAACAGGCATATAGGAAATAGCGTGACACAAACATTCTAATGATTATCAATGTGATAAACTGAGTGCAAGCACAAAACCCTCGCTCATACAAAGGTTTGTACAACTCAGCCATCATATGAGTCCTCAATTGAAATCCCACCTAACTCTATCTTGCTTATAACTTGCTCTTTGCTCGATACGAATTCCTCGTATCACATCATCTATAACTCCTCATGAGTTATCTCGTACTATTTCATAGTACTCCATCTTCATAGCATTAAGCTATAATTATTCAAACATTATAGACCATCTTTCTTTTATAACTTAAACAGACCACGTCGTGATCTTATTCTATAATCATCTCCCTTAAAATTCTTTTCTTAACTAGTGATCGTTTTGTTTTACGATCTTCTTTCTTTCTCTTTTTCATCATTTACGACATTATTCATTATCTTGGCTTTTGGAGTTAGGAAACTCCCATTTCTTATCTTTATATCTCTTAGATTCTTCTTTGAATCTTCTTGTTTATAAAAAAAATTCTTCCTTTAAGAATTTCTAACTTCATTTACATCGCTCAAAATTTATTCGAGTTCTACACTTTCATCATACGTATCTATTTCTACACTTGGTACACATCGAGTCTCTAACAGTTTTAATATGGTACGCTGAGTGGTTTCCCGCAAACAACCAACAAATTAGGTTCCGAATTACTAGTTCGTATATACCTCCACTCTATGAAGGAATCGTTTAGCCCAGATACCATACCTCAACTACTAAAGAGAACAATGTACCATACTTAACTATAACTTTTCATTCTTAACTTCGTTACCAATCTCTTCTTATAGACATTGTCTATTTGTTATCACCTTACATTCTTATTATTGGAGTTGGGTAACTCCATAACTCTACGAGATTCTTCTTTGAATCCTCTCACGCATGTTTTCATCCCTTCTTTATAAATTTCTTAAATTACTTCTTATTGTTCAAACTCTATTTGAGCGTATTCGTTCATTATCTTCACCTCTTTTCTCTAAGGTTATAGCCTAAGTTACTCCTACCTAAGGTTTATAACCTACGGCTTTGATACCAACTGGAACATCCCCAGATTCGGGTCCCAAATCACCACGAATCCGGTGTACTATTTCTATAACTATTGCGGAAGATATAAACATTAATTTTTTATACATTAAATATTACACACTATCCCCAAGGTCGAGAACCTTCACATAATACCTAAATCAATATCCTATCAGACATACAAAGTTATTATCATACATTACTGTTACAAATTTAGCTGCACGTATAATCCAAAGCTGACTTGTCTTGGACTTTTCCTGTAACCGACGTATTCGTCATAATCTGCAATGTTTATCATGATATAGCAAGGGTGAGCAACAATTTTGCCCAGCAAGTATAAGTTCAATTAAGGATATATCATGATCAAAAGAATTGAACAATAAGTTGGCTAATTTTCTACAATATACACATTACGAAAGAGCATGAATAAATTTTCATAGTTGAACGAATAATGAAAATGAATAAATCAACTGGACCAAATGGTAATGAAGGTGATCAGCCTTTCATACCTGATGAATACATGAAATGTGCACAGAGTGAGAATCAATAATTCATAGACATGGTATAATCAGTAATGATTAACCCCAAGCATATTTCAAAAATATCAATTCGAGATCGAGTTAGAGAACTTGCCTGTACCATTGAAACCTATATCGCTTTTTCTGAAGACCTAATATAGATAATACCGATCTCCAAATATTAGAATATCATCACAGTATAGTACTGTTAAATACAGTTATAAACAAATTACCACATATTCCTATCAGTCTATAAAATACCTAAAATTCGGTATAATTTCTGACATCCCAAAAAGTCTAGTCGGATAATTCATGAGTCTAATTTCTATAAGACTTTGCCTAAATGCTTTACATTTACCTGAGATAATTTCATTTTCAGTCAAAATATTTTTCAATGACTTATAATAATTTTCAGATAATTATTATTTAATATCATATTAATATGAATTAAATACTACTTAATTCCATTATCATTAATATTAATTTATTAATGAAATTCATTACAAAATATTAAAAGTCATTAAAAATAACTTAAAATATTTCCTAACAATTTAATATAATTTCAAATGATTTTTAAAGTATTAAAATCATTTTTATGTAATTTATTTAATATAATAATTAAATAAATTAACTATCATTAATATTTAAAAATATTAAAATATCAGTGAAATATATTCCAAATTATTAAAAACCCATTTTTAGGCTTTAAAATAATTTTTACAAATTTATTATGAATTTCTAATATTTATTTTCTATTTATTCTATAATTTTCGTTTAAAGTTGGGGTCCTCCACAGAAACACTTGTAGACGGTGATCTACAAGTCCGATTTGGGCCCACTTGGTATTGTTAGAACCGTGACTTCCAGAGCTACGTTTTAGGCTCAAGAAACGGTCCATTTGGCATAGTATAGCACCCTGAAAATAGGCCACTACCGACTGACCATTACATGCCTTGTAAACATTTTCAGTATTGGAGTCTTTTATAGAAACGCTTGTATTACGAGATCCACGACTCCGATTGAGGCCCAATCAAACTCGTTGGATCCGTATCTTCTTGAACTACAGTTTTCAGTTGTTAAACACCAAATTCCAATCGGTCTAGGTCCCTGAAATAAGGCCCAAAGTGACTGGTCCGCAAGGTTTTCTTCAACAGTTGGTTCATTTTCTAGATTTGGGTTCCTTAACGGAAACGCTTATAAAACGAAATCTACAAATCGGATTTAGGTCCAATAGGTATCGTTGGATTTGTAATTTCCCGAACTACAGTTTCCATGTATCAAATATATATTTTGGTTCTGTTTTGGTCCCAAAAAAATGGACAGAAGTGACTGATCAGTAGCTTGTGTTCAACAGTTAAGGTAGTTTGAGATTTAATTCATAACTTGCTCATTTCTTAACATATTTGAGTGATTCCAAAGGCGTTTTGCCCTTAACTCATGTATCTAGCATGCTAACATGTTTTAAACCATTAATCACATGAACCCAAAGAATCTAACATAAAAATATATATATAGCATACAAAGGAAAGCTTTTTCTTAAACCTTTTGGTACAAAACTTGATTTCCTCACTTTGGATCTAACTTTTGATTTCAAAAATACTTTGATACACATATAAAATACCAATACTCATGTAAATCATGAGTTTTTAATGATCCAAAACAAAAGTTGCTTGGTTCATAAAGATCTAACAAAAAGAGCCCAAAAAGTGAAAACTTTCATTTTCTTACCTTTTTCTTCTTGCAAGCCTTCTTGATGCTTCAAAGTAGCTTATGATTTTAAGTTGTATGAAGATCCAAGACCCCTCCTAGACTCCCTATAACTACCGAAATATGCAGCCTCCTTTCTCTCTCTATTGTTCTTAATTTAGACTTGGGTTTAAAAAAATTAACATAACTTAGTGTATATACAATATACATATAACACATAATTATAGAATATGTAACTCCCAATATAATTACATATACTTATTATCAATTTAATATATAAGTTACAAAAATTAGAATTTTTAATGCCCTAAGGCTTGTTTGGCAAAACCATATTAAAATAATGACTTAATCATTCCTTAAGCCTTTTTGGCAAAACAAGATTAAAATAAGAATTTCAAAAGCTCTAAGGTTTTGTTTGGTAAAATCAAATTAAAACTCTTTTAATTTATTTTCATAAATCATTTATAATATAGTTTATTGTCCCACATTGTTTACTTGGATTTTTATATCCAATCTTAATTAAATAAACTAATTACCACATACTAAATAAATTTCCCACTTAACCAAATATCACAAATTATAATCTCATTATAATTTTATTTAACAATTAATATATCACTTTAGTTATTAAATTACGACATCAATACAACAACTCATGTAATCTTTAACAACTCTCTAACTGTTAAATTAAATTAGAGTATTATTAAATTCACAAATATATACTAACAACAATCACATAAATAAAATATTTATTTAATTTAATAAATATTTTAAATTACAAATAAAATTTTGGATTGTTACAGGTTCGCCACATATCAAGTGCACACAGATGAAAGAAAAGCAAGAATGTTTAAACAAGGACTGAAGCCCTGGTTGTATAGTAAAGTGTCGATGTTTCAGTTGAAGATGTTCGCTGGGGTACTGGAGAAAGCCATGCTCACTAAAGGTGAAAGCGATGCGGTAACCAAATATAATTAGGATTAAAAGAAGAAGAAGAGTGAAAATGAAGGAATTAACAAGGCTAGTGGAAGTAACACGGGAGGTGGTAATAATCAGAAGAGAAGTTGGTCTGACAACTCGTCAACTGGAAATCAGCAAGGAGGTCAGAAGAATAGGATTGAAGCGTGCCCGACCTGCGGGAAAGCTCATTTGGGAGTGTGTATGATGGGTAAACGAGTGTGCTACAATTATGGTCAGGAAGGCCACATAGCACCTAACTGTCCTAACCCAAAGAAGGGTGCCTGCTTCATTTGTGGCTCAAAGGATCATCGTGAAAGGGACTGTCCTAAGAAGGGATCTGGAGGGATAGGATCAGGAGGAAATAGGGGAAACAGTAGTGGAAGCACTCTGACCATCACAGGACCAATCGTAACTAACCGACCGACCGCCAGGACATTCAACATGACAGTGCAGGGTGCAGTGCAGTCTCGTGATGTGGTGTCATGTATCATTTCGATCAATAAAGTTAATTCTTATATATTATTTGATTCGGGTGCTACTTGTTCATTTATATCCGATGATTTTGCTAAGAACTTAGAATTGTATAAGGATGAGTTAGAACACCCCATGAACATAGAAATTGTGAATAGAGAAATAATCCCTATTAAGTACGTACATAAGAACTGTAGAGTGGATATTAAGGATAATATCATGAACGTAGATCTTATCCCTATTCGACTTGGGGAATTTGACGTTATCTTGAGAATGGACTGGTTATTCAATTACGGGGTTGTAATTGATTGCCAGAAGAAGCGTATTAACCTTATGACTCCGTCAAAGGTTGTGTTTCATGGTAGCAAGTCGCCTAGGCAAGTGAGTTTTTTGACGATGATGCAGGCCAGGAAGTTGTTAAGACAAGGCTGTGTTGGATATCTAGCTTACATAATCGACAGTCGTAAAGAGAATTCGAAAGTAGAGGAGATACCAGTAGTGAGGGACTTCGCCGACGTATTCCCTGATGATTTGCCAGGACTTCTGCCAAATAGAAAGGTTGAATTTTTGATTGATTTGGCACCAGGAACGACTCCAATATCGAAGGCACCGTACCGAATGGCACCAGTAGAGATGAAAGAATTTATGGTACAACTACAAGAATTACTAGACAAGAAGTACATTCAACCTAGCGTATCGCCATGGGGAGCGCTGATGTTATTTGTGAAGAAGAAGGACGAAACGATGCAGCTCTACATCGACTATAGAGAACTGAATAAGGTCACGATTAAGAATAGATATCCATTACCAATGATCGACGACCTGTTTGATCAATTGAAGGGAGCGAGATACTTTTCAAAGATAGATTTGAGGAGTGGTTATCATCAACTGAAGGTGAGACCAGAGGATGTACCGAAGACAGCATTCAGAACACGTTATGGTCACTATGAATTTTTGGCAATGTCATTTAGTCTGGCGAATGCTCCTGCAGCATTTATGGGCTTAATGAATGGAGTGTTCAAGTCATTTTTGGACAAATTCGTAGTGGTATTTATAGATGACATTTTGGTATATTCGAAAACCATGGAAGAACATGAAGAGCATTTGAAGGTAACGTTAGAGGCGTTGAGAAAGGAGAAGTTGTATGCCAAGTTTTCGAAATGTGAATTTTGGATTGAGCGGGTACAATTTCTCGGGCATGTGATTGATAAAGACTGAATTTTGGTAGATCCATCCAAAGTCGAAGCCGTGATAAATTGGGATCAGCCGAGAATGTCGTCAGAAGTATAAAGTTTTCTTGGATTGGTAGGATATTACAGAAGATTCATTCAAGACTTTTCTAAGATCGCAACTCCATTAACGAATTTTACTCGAAAAGCTGTGAAATTTGTTTGGACGGAGAAGTGTGAGGAAAGCTTTCAAGAACTAAAGAAGAGGTTGAGTATAGCACCTGTGTTATCTCTTTTGGATGATACAGGAAATTTTGTGGTTTATAGTGATGCGTCGCATAAAGGACTTGGATGTGTGCTTATGCAAAACGGCAGAGTCATTGCGTATGCGTCACGACAATTGAAGGATTATGAGAAAGGATATCCGACCCACGACTTGGAGTTAGCTGTAGTTGTTTTTGCTTTGAAGATCTAGAGGCACTGTCTTTATGGGGAGAAGTGTGAAATATATACAGACCACAAGAGTCTGAAATATATTTTTACATAGAAGGACTTGAATATGCGCCAAAGAAGGTGGTTGGAGTTAATTAAGGACTATGATTGTGAAATTTTATACCATCCGGGTAAAGCAAACGTGGTTGCCGACGTCTTAAGTAGAAAAGGTCGGGAGAAATTGATGATGTTGACCGCTCAGAAGGAGTTGATTTCAGCAATGGAGAAGTTGGAGTTGGAAGTGAAGTATCCTATGGAAATGGATGAGAAGCTGTTCCAGATGCAATCTGGTACAACCCTACTGTCGACATCGGAATTTTTATTTGTCCCTTTTCATTACCTGTTCTTTTGTGTTCTCATTTTTAGGTGAGATTTGTTTGAAAAAATAAGTGAAAAAGGTCCGACATGTGTAATGTCGACGATTGGACTATAAGAGTCGCCAGTTAGTTTTTTAACTGGTTGAACCAACACAACCGAGAAAAGTATTGTGCATTGACCTAGTGATGTGACACTGCTAAACGGGTCTGTGAAACCGAGATTCATTTAGGGTCCGGGGACTTGCTTATACGGAGGGAAGGTGTTAGGCACCCCCCGACATCCATGTTGCCACGGTGACCGCCACTTTTTAATAAACTGTTATATGAATGTGTGTGTGTGTGTGGGTCAATGTGCTGTTATTTAGAAGTAGTGTTATGCCTCGTTCGCACCTATATACATAGGGTTTGAATTTATGTAAAAATTCAATTTTAAACAAGATATAGCAGTGATGTTTTAAAAGAGGTTTTTCAAACCATGTGCTCAATAGTAATTAAGGCCTTTGATACTTCCATTTTTATTAAATGTTCGGCTTGATTGCTTTTATTTTTGAGATGCGAAGCATCTTCGAGAAAATAATATACAAAGCAGTGCCGTACTCCTCATGGGTATGAAAACCATCGGAGGAAATCCGAACACCGTGAATAATTTATAAGCTACTTACAGCTGAAAATGTCCATCACGGGAACCGAATCTAGATTCAGTAGACTAAATCTGTGATCACATGATTCCTAGGCTCACATGATGCCGCAGTTGGTATAAAAGCTGTAAGTAAGTATATATATAAAAGCTGTAAATATATATATACAGACAGGATCAACCACCACGAAGCACCTCCACGGGGGATCGGAAATATAAATAAAGCTGTAAAAGCGATAAACCGCCCCGGAGGAAACTCCAGGCGGGACGAAATGTATAGAAAGCAGTAAAAACGGTCAACCACCACGAAGTAAACTCCAGGTGGGACGAAATATATATATATATATATATATATATATATATATATATATACATACATAAAAGCGATAAACGTACCGGATATAAAATCCAGGCTCATCGGACAAAGTCCAACAACAGGTAATTTATATAAGTATATATATATTAAAGCAATAAACGCACCGGATGTAAAATTCAGGCTCATCAAACAAAGTTCAACACACAGTTCATATATATAAGTATATATATACGAAAGTCATTAAACGCTCCAGACTGAAGTCTAGGCTAAATCGAGGCATAACTCGATGATGTTAGTCTATATATATATATATATATATATATATATATATATATATATATATATATATATATATATATATATATATACATACAAACTAAAAAGAAACCACGGACCGAAGTCCGGGCATACACACGCAACACGACTCTCAATATGAAGAACAGTGTGTGCAAAGATGAAGAGAAAAGCTTTAAAGTGTATAAGAAGGCTTACAGTGGGCTGCCAAAGAAGACTTTAATAACTTGAAATGGATGAATATTCGGCTCATGCTGGTAAAAAGTAGCTATATATGAGCTTATAAGTGTTTAAAATGAGAAAGCACTCAGTTTGAGGTGTGTATAGAGCAAATTGGACAGAGCTTCCTCACTATTTCTCTTTCAAATAAGGCCACCCCAAGCCCCATAGTTAGTAACAGGAAAACGAAAATTTCGAGTGTCTACAGATGCCCCTCTTTATCATGGTCATGCAATGTAATGGAGTGGACATGATAAAGATTAGTAGACACTTGAAATATGACAATGTATTTTTAATGATGCAAATCGCAATATGTCATGATGAATGTTAAAATATTTTCGCAAATCGTACATCGCATTTAGCATTTTGCATTTCGTATTTGGCCAATCGCACATCGCATTTTGCATATCGCATATCACAAATAGCAAATCGCAATGTAATGAATGTTATGATGAATGTTAAAATATTTTTGCAAATCGCTTTACCTTTACCGATCATTGCTGATGCTTATATTGGTGTTGACTCCAACGGTTTGGCTTTTTGTCCGTGTCGCTGACGCTTGTTTGATGAAGATAAGTTGAGATTTTTTCCACATCTCTGATGGGGATGACGTTCTGAAATCACCAGACCTTCCCGATGTATATGCTGGTATTTTGTAACGGTGCCTACGCTGCTGATCGCCAAACTGTTTCGGTTCCCACTCGAACGGTGGTATACGAAGCTTCCATCGCTGAACTATTTTGATGTTGTGCTAAATTGATGGCAATGGTTTTAGAATACCGGATCATTCGATACCTTCGCTGAAGTAATATTCAACATTTTGCTTCGCCAGACTCTGTTTGATGTTACACTCACCCTTTTTGAGGTGATTTGGGGTTTCCTTTCCCTGTTGGGTGCCTGTTTCCCATTTCCTTAAGCCTTTGATTTGTAACCCTACTAAACTTATGACCTGAATGTCACTGATGTCCCTAGAGGGTGCAACTCGTTCTTTCGCTGCCCAATTTTGAACTTTGGTGTAGAGGCCTTAACTGATGAGGACTTGACGCAGGTTAACATGTTTGATGGTGGAAATATCCTTCGCTAGACCTTTCTTCGTTGGCCTTCTGCTCCTGAGTTAAGAACTTTTTTGAAAATTTTCCCCTTCTTTCGTAGGGGCAAGCTAAAGTCGCGATGATTTCTTCCAGGAGTTCTCCCCTTTCTTTTGAGGCGAGGATTGATTCCACCTTAAGCACCTTCCATTTTTTGGAACTGGACAATGCCCCAGTCCTTTCGTATGTTGATGCCGAGGGTTCATATGAGAAACTTTCTTTGTTGATGAAGTCGCAAGTGAGTAATATCCAAATTGCCAGTGAGATGATGTGAGGGAAGCTTTGATGATGATGTGCCATGCTAATGGTGCTGACTGGCACATTTTCCTCTTTAGGATGGTTGATAAATGCCCTAGTGTTGAGTTATCGCTGCTTCTGAGATTGCCCAAATTTTGTTGTAAGGGAGCCAATATCCGGTTGTCACCAATTTTGAAATTGCCCCAGCCTTGCTTGTTGTCTGGGGTAGTTGCTTTGACAGATGGGCTGATAAGACGCTGAGATCGCAAGAGGCTTTTACCATATGGTGAACTGGTAGTGGATTGGGCTTTGATTCCCTCAATTATTGTTCCTGACTTGTTCTCACAATCGGTGTTGATGGTTTTCTTCTGATTTGATGAAGACTTGTATCGCCGTTTCTTCCATTCTGAGATTTATGCCAGATTCGATGATATTGAAGGGTTGTTGGGTCATCTCGACATGGGTGGCTGACTTGGAAGGTTGTCCTGGATTGATGTTTGGGTTTGGATGTTTCTTTTGAGGGTTAGACCGCACCACTGATGGTTGCCTACGTACCCCCATTGATGAGGGAGGATCAGGTCTGCGTAGTTCCCGCTGGTGAGCTAAACAGTTTGAGAAGTGTTTTGTGACGCCCCCAAAATTAGGTATACATCACCCATCTTGGGTCGTCAGATACATGGTACCGAATACAAATACAACTTAATAATACAACTGTCGTGTACAATACGACCAAACATAATCTGTGAGTTTGAATACAAATATTGTCTTCTAGAGAGTATTCATACTCAAAAAGAGTCCTCATTACACTTATTATCACACTATTTCACAGAATAGTGAGGACTACTAATGCTATCCTCTGGACCATCACTCCGTTTCCCGACTCGTTCCAGTAATATTCTCATTTCCTGAAGAGAACAGTGAAAGAAAGGGTGAGCTCAACTAGCCCAATAAGAAATATTATGACTAAGATAATGTAGAATAAATTATCATTAGCCTTCAACAGTGTTAAACTGATAAAATATAACCAACATCAAGTTTAACTGCAGCGGAACAAGCAATCCATTAAAAGAGTCAAGTAGAAAATAAAATATGCTATCTTCTATGATTTAAAAGGTTTTTCAACACTGTTATCGTTGGGACTCAGCTTAAAAAAATAATCCACATCATTGAATCACCCCTGCACTACGGCCAAGGATATTCGTGTATTCATTAATGGTCATGATCATGCCAACAACTGTCCATCAATGCATTACGGGCCAATGAGGACTTTTACCACATCATTTGTAACATTACGGTCATGATTATACCGAATAATCTCTGGTCATAATCATACCAAGTCCATCTATGCACTACAGGCCACAGATGACTTTCAACATTTTATAAACATGAGGATGATGACAATGATATAAGAATTCAATAAAACAAGTTCAAGAATTAATTTATCCAAGAATTAACAACGTCCAATTTGTCAACATGATACTGCTTTGTGGAGTAAAATTTAAGAATGCTTAGAAGAATATTTTCTTGAAAAGATACTGGATGAACCGTAATTTTCAAGGATATTCCACTAATTTCATGGAGTATAGAAGTTAAAACTTAACCAATTGAGTATAGTAAAGAATGGAATAACAAAAGAAATCACCCGGCATGCGATAGAACGCACAGACAGATTATTCCAACAGAATAATAATTAATAGAACCAGGTCCGGCATAAACGCACGGACAGGATATTCCGACAGAATAATAAATAATGGAACCAGGTCCGGTGTAAAACACACAGACAGGATGTTCCAACAGAATAATAACAAGACGGAACCAGGTCCGGTGTAAAACACACAGACAGGATATTTCAACAGAATAATAATAAAAATGGAACCAGGTCCGGTGTAAAACACACAGACAGGATGTTCCAACAGAATAATAGAATAATGTCACCAAGTATAGGGTAGACCGCGCATACAGGTTATTCCAACAGAATAATAATAAATGGAATAACAACAGTTCTCTTCATGAATAAGAAAGAATAACACCCCTTACCGTTTTAAAGAAGAGCTGAAATAAGGAAGTAGTTAAGTAGCAGAATACTCTTCTTCTCTCTCTCTATAGTTTCTCTCTATAGTTTCTGTAAGACCCCGAATTTTATGAAATAAAAGTATTCAATTTTTCTTATAATTACTATTCAGTAAATGGTTAAATTGATAAAAGTTTAAAGTTATGAGTGAAATATGATTTTTTTTTCAAAATAAGCAAGTGGTTATAAAATAATCATTGTTGTCGGGGAATATTCGTTTGGTCGTGGAATATTCTTTCTGTCGGGGAATATTCGTACGACGGCGCAGCTATCTGTGGGCCCCATAACGAATAACTGTCGGGTGAAGAAAACGACAAATTTGAGTTTTTACAAATAACGGCGTAGTTGTTACCGTTAACACTGTTGGAATACCCGTTGGTTAAAATACAGTAATACGCGTTATTGCACAGTAGCACACGGTATTGCACAGTATTTTTAAAATTATTGATTCTTACGTAAGAAGGCACTACTCAATAATTGTTACAGTAATTACTGTTCAATATTTTACATTATTGATTCAATAATTGCTGCGTTGATATTTTATATTATTTTTGTTTCAATAATTGTTGCTGCACAATATTTTCTATTATCAGATCAATAATTCATATTATTTGAATAATATTATTAGATAGCATTATTGGCAATGTCTAGAAAGTTCTGTCTAAGGAGAGGTTTGGTCATCTAATTGCGCGCCAATAAAGATAAATCCTTATTGGAAAGCCCCTTCTTTCCTGGGAACGGCCTGGTTGTCATAAATGTGATTCTGTAATATTATTTGTGAATAATTAATTATTGATTCATATGATAAAGAAATATTTATTTTATGTGGATATAAACGAGGGATATATTTTTGTGGTTAAAAATGAAGGAGTTAATGTTGAGGTTTTTATCCGTATTTTTGTCGGAATGGAGGTATTAAAAATTAGGGTTTTTGAGATATTTTGCGGGGGTTATAATTTTTAATCCGACCGTTGGATCGTGGTAATATTTGAATATGTTATACATATATAAGTCGAGTATATGTCCACAAATTTTGAACCGTTAAAAATGAACGTATGATTTATTATGAATTTTACGAGATGACTGGTTCAGAAATTGTTGAATTTTCGGAGTTTATCATTTTGGTGGAAAATTCTAGAATTGGTGGGCCCCACTTGTGGTTGGTGAAGAAATGTGCTGAATTATATTTCAAATGTGGTGGGTGGGAATAGTAGCAGGTAAAGCCATCAGGTTGCAGGTCAAACCTACCAAAATTTTCCTATAAATAGAGGGCTAAGTTAGAATTGAAAATCACACCAGAAACATAAGCTTTCTCTCTTTCTCTCTCTATATTATGAAGTATATTTTGTGAGTTTTTAGATACTTGGTGAGTTGCTATTCATTAGTGCAAGTTTCCTTCAGCATCATATCCGATATCCAGTCAGAAGTACTGCTCTTTTGAGGTAAGGGATAGTAAGGGATAGTAAGGGATTGTAAGGGATAGTAATGGATTTTAAGGGTTGTTATGATTTTCAGTTTCGTAATTTTTCTGATCTTCAAAAATTATGGAAAAATTTGAAATGATATTTTGATGAGTTTTATTGATTGTGTCCAAAAATGGTGATTTTTGGATGTATAGATTAAGAGTTATGAATCTTACGGGAAAAGACTATTTTAAAAGTAACCGCTTATAATTCCTTGTGGTTAACTCCAAAATTGATGAAATTTTTATTGGGAGTACATGTGTATGATAGAAGTATACTCTGTAAATTTCAGAATTTTTGGACAAAAGTACAATTTTTGATAAATGTCTAAATATTCGGTGGTTTTGGCCATATGAAAAATAGTAAATGAGTTTTAAAAATTCTGAGAAAAATATGTGTTCAATATGGGACTATATTATGCTAAATCCCAGAAAAGAAATATTTTTGGAACTGATTTGGTATTTTTCATGAAAATGTACTAGTTATGAGTAAATGAATTAAATATGTTATATGAAGTAAGAAAATTAGAAAATAGAATTTTATGGCTTGAGAATCCTATATATGAGGTATATGCAGATTTTTGATGAGGGTTTTGGTTATTGATGATGAAATCTTAAGAATTGGCGTTTTATGATGATTAAATGCATTAATTAGTAAAGTGTAAACAATTTAAATAAATTGTTTATAAGCTTAAGAATATTATTCTTTCAATATCATTATACCGAAATATTGGTATGTATATTATTGTGGAATTTCTATTTTTTGTGTCGAGTTTACTATTTATGAGTTACTATTCACGATTTACTATTCATGAGTTACGAATATTACTCTTGAGATTAAAATTATATGTTGATCATATTACTTTTATCATCATATATAACATTTTTATAACCCTGATGTTAAAATTCTCTTTCACTGGAGTGTAAAGATGGGTAGATTATTGGTATGATCATGACTAGGGTTCTCTTTGGCCTGTAGTGCAAAGTTGAATTGTGACTGGTATGATCATGACCATTGAATTTATAATTGAATATCTTAAGCTTAAGTGCAAAGGTGAATTGATCAACATGGTTATAATTATTGTTTATATAAATTCTGAAATGATTATATATTTCTTTGAGATATGAATATATTTGGCCTGTAGTGCAAATATGAATTGTTGATGAATATCTTTGGCATGTAGTGCAAAGATGGCCTGTTGATGAATATCTTTGGCCTGTAGTGCAAAGATGAACTGTTGTTGAATATCTTTGGCCTGTAGTGCAAAGATGGTTTGTTGATGAATATCTTTGGCCCGTAGTGCAAAGATGGATTTGTTAGTATGATTATAAACAGGAACTGTGATTTGGTATAACCACGATCTTTGATGTTTCAGGTAAAGACAGGTGATGAAAATATTCTTCGTCCTGGGTGCGAAGAAAAATTTATAGTCACAATTATGATTATGAGTTATTCATATGATTGTGGAAAGGAACTGTTGAGTGATGTTACATGGATAAAACATTGTTGATAGATTTTTAACATGGAGAAGATAATAGATTTTATGGTCTATTTGACTCTTCTAATGGATTGCTCGTTCCGCTGCAACGATGGTTGAAATTTTTATCATTTACCATATGTTCTAAATCTCTGATTTATTGTTGATGAAGGCTATTGATAATTGAATTATCTTTAGTCATGATATTCTTTACTGGGCTAGTTGTGCTCACCCTTTTGCTTCACAATTCCTTTTCAGGTAATAAGAGTGTAGCTGGGTCGGGCGAGGGTAACGGAGAAATAGAACGGTGGTCTCTAGCTGTGGAGGTTCTCCCTAAGCAGTATAGAAAAGTGTTGTATACATCATTTAGTAGTTATATTTGGTGAATCAAATAGGGTGAGGCGAACCCAACGTTAGAAGGGTGTTTTGTCACTATCATACAAGATGTCTAATGACATACAACCTCGTGTCATCATAAGACAGGGTTGTGCTCATCCACTTGCTGAGTATCTTTACGAGCACTACCTATATAATCTTGGTGTTTGTTTGAAGTATAATTCTCAATTAGAGACAGTGGAGATAATGATAAGTCAAGAGAAGACTCACCATTGGGAAGAATATGATAGTAATCTTCTCGTTTTTCTTTGGGGTCTATTGGGTCAACCAAGGATAATTCTGTGGCCATATGATATCTATCATAACCTAGACACATGGCCTCCCATGTACGAAGGTTTCCTTGAGCACTTCCCAAAGATTCTAATTTCTAAAACAGTTTTTGACTATACCTTTATGTAAGGTGTTATTGTGAGGTGATGTCCACGGTTGGAACATGAGTCACATTTGGTATATATTTGTATCCAAACTCACAACATATGTGTTGTTGTATTTTGCACGACAATTGTTGTAATAAAGTTGTAGTTATTTTCTGTACCATGCATTTGACGACTCAGAATGGGTTGGGTGGAATGAACCTATTTTGGGGTCGTTACAGGTGGTATCAGAGCTATAAGTAAAGATCCCCAAGCCTCTCGCTGGTGACTTCCTGTTGATGGGGGATGCACCGAAGCCAGACTCTCTGTAGGGGACGCCGTTCTGCGGTGGCAAACTGATAGGTACCACTGTGAGGTGCTGTCCACTGATGGGACAATTGTTACAGGTGGTATCAGAGCTTAGGGATATGATCTTTGACGGAGATCGGGGAATATAACTAGGAGGGGAGAGATGAGTAAATCCTTCGCTAGTGTGTCCTACCTAAGCTTATTTGTTGGTCAGTCATAATATCGAGATATTATGTGATATGTTAATTTGTTAAATTAACCCTTGTTTTGAAGCTGTATTCTAGAAAGATATCTGAAATACAGAAGATGAGCAATGGAGAAATCATGATGATAAGGAAGATGGAATCTGAAATTAAAGCAAGGTATTCTCAACTCTTTGAAATACCAGGTACGTAAATTTCGGGGACGAAATTTCATAAGGAGGGGAGATTGTAAGACCCCGAATTTTATGAAATAAAAGTATTCAATTTTTCTTATAATTACTATTCAGTAAATGGTTAAATTGATAAAAGTTTAAAGTTATGAGTGAAATATGATTTTTTTTCAAAATAAGCAAGTGGTTATAAAATAATCATTGTTGTCGGGGAATATTCGTTTGGTCGTGGAATATTCTTTCTGTCGGAGAATATTCGTACGACGGCGCAGCTATTTGTGGGCCCCATAACGAATAACTGTCGGGTGAAGAAAACGACAAATTTGAGTTTTTACAAATAACGGCGTAGTTGTACCGTTAACACTGTTGGAATACCCGTTGGTTAAAATACAGTAATACGCGTTATTGCACAGTAGCACACGGTATTGCACAGTATTTTTAAAATTATTGATTCTTACGTAAGAAGGCACTACTCAATAATTGTTACAGTAATTACTGTTCAATATTTTACTTTATTGATTCAATAATTGCTGCGTTGATATTTTATATTATTTTGTTTCAATAATTGTTGCTGCACAGTATTTTCTATTATCAGATCAATAATTCATATTATTTGAATAATATTATTAGATAGCATTATTGGCAATGTCTAGAAATTTCTGTCTAAGGAGAGGTTTGGTCATCTAATTGCGCGCCAATAAAGATAAATCCTTATTGGAAAGCCCCCTCTTTCCTGGGAACGGCCTGGTTGTCATAAATGTGATTCTGTAATATTATTTGTGAATAATTAATTATTGATTCATATGATAAGGAAATATTTATTTTATGTGGATATAAACGAGGGATATATTTTTGTGGTTAAAAATGAAGGAGATAATGTTGAGGTTTTTATCAGTATTTTTGTCGGAATGGAGGTATTAAAAATTAGGGTTTTTGAGATATTTTGCGGGGGTTATAATTTTTAATCCGACCGTTGGATCGTGGTAATATTTGGATATGTTATACAAATATAAGTTGAGTATATGTCCACAAATTTTGAACCGTTAAAAATGAACGTATGATTTATTATGAATTTTACGAGATGACTGGTTCAGAAATTGTTGAATTTTCGGAGTTTATCATTTTGGTGGAAAATTCTAGAATTGGTGGGCCCCACTTGTGGTTGGTGAAGAAATGTGCTGAATTATATTTCAAATGTGGTGGGTGGGAATAGTAGCAGGTAAAGGCATCAGGTTGCAGGTCAAACCTACCAAAATTTTCCTATAAATAGAGGGCTAAGTTAGAATTGAAAATCACACCAGAAACATAAGCTTTCTCTCTTTCTCTCTCTATATTATGAAGTATATTTTGTGAGTTTTTAGATACTTGGTGAGTTGCTATTCATTAGTGCAAGTTTCCTTCAGCATCATATCCGATATCCAGTCAGAAGTACTGCTCTTTTGAGGTAAGGGATAGTAAGGGATAGTAAGGGATTGTAAGGGATAGTAATGGATTTTAAGGGTTGTTATGATTTTCAGTTTCGTAATTTTTCTGATCTTCAAAAATTATGGAAAAATTTGAAATGATATTTTGATGAGTTTTATTGATTGTGTCCAAAAATGGTGATTTTTGGATGTATAGATTAAGAGTTATGAATCTTACGGGAAAAGACTATTTTAAAAGTAACCGCTTATAATTCCTTGTGGTTAACTCCAAAATTGATGAAATTTTTATTGGGAGTACATGTGTATGATAGAAGTATACTCTGTAAATTTCAGAATTTTTGGACAAAAGTACAATTTTTGATAAATGTCTAAATATTCGGTGGTTTTGGCCATATGAAAAATAGTAAATGAGTTTTAAAAATTCTGAGAAAAATATATGTTCAATATGGGACTATATTATGCTAAATCCCAGAAAAGAAATATTTTTGGAACTGATTTGGTATTTTTTATGAAAATGTACTAGTTATGAGTAAATGAATTAAATATGTTATATGAAGTAAGAAAATTAGAAAATAGAATTTTATGGCTTGAGAATCCTATATATGAGGTATATGCAGATTTTTGATGAGGGTTTTGGTTATTGATGATGAAATCTTAAGAGTTGGCGTTTTATGATGATTAAATGCATTAATTAGTAAAGTGTAAACAATTTAAATAAATTGTTTATAAGCTTAAATATATTATTCTTTCAATATCATTATACCGAAATATTGGTATGTATATTATTGTGGAATTTCTATTTTTTGTGTCGAGTTTACTATTTATGAGTTACTATTCACGATTTACTATTCATGAGTTACGAATATTACTCTTGAGATTAAAACTATATGTTGATCATATTATTTTTATCATCATATATAACATTTTTATAACCCTGATGTTAAAATTCTCTTTTACTGGAGTGTAAAGATGGGTAGATTATTGGTATGATCATGACTAGGGTTCTCTTTGGCCTGTAGTGCAAAGTTGAATTGTGACTGGTATGATCATGACCATTGAATTTATAATTGAATATCTTAAGCTTAAGTGCAAAGGTGAATTGATCAACATGGTTATAATTATTGTTTATATAAATTCTGAAATGATTATATATTTCTTTGAGATATGAATATATTTGGCCTGTAGTGCAAATATGAATTGTTGATGAATATCTTTGGCATGTAGTGCAAAGATGGCCTGTT
This sequence comes from Panax notoginseng, assembly GCA_016801055.1. NCBI lineage: Eukaryota > Viridiplantae > Streptophyta > Magnoliopsida > Apiales > Araliaceae > Panax > Panax notoginseng. The sequence continues at coordinate 36,644,605 of CM029021.1, forward strand.
GATGAATATCTTTGGCCTGTAGTGCAAAGATGAACTGTTGTTGAATATCTTTGGCCTGTAGTGCAAAGATGGTTTGTTGATGAATATCTTTGGCCCGTAGTGCAAAGATGGATTTGTTAGTATGATTATAAACAGGAACTGTGATTTGGTATAACCACGATCTTTGATGTTTCAGGTAAAGACAGGTGATGAAAATATTCTTCGTCCTAGGTGCGAAGAAAAATTTATAGTCACAATTATGATTATGAGTTATTCATATGATTGTGGAAAGGAACTGTTGAGTGATGTTACATGGATAAAACATTGTTGATAGATTTTTAACATGGAGAAGATAATAGATTTTATGGTCTATTTGACTCTTCTAATGGATTGCTCGTTCCGCTGCAACGATGGTTGAAATTTTTATCATTTACCATATGTTCTAAATCTCGGATTTATTGTTGATGAAGGCTATTGATAATTGAATTATCTTTAGTCATGATATTCTTTACTGGGCTAGTTGTGCTCACCCTTTTGCTTCACAATTCCTTTTCAGGTAATAAGAGTGTAGCTGGGTCGGGCGAGGGTAACGGAGAAATAGAACGGTGGTCTCTAGCTGTGGAGGTTCTCCCTAAGCAGTATAGAAAAGTGTTGTATACATCATTTAGTAGTTATATTTGGTGAATCAAATAGGGTGAGGCGAACCCAACGTTAGAAGGGTGTTTTGTCACTATCATACAAGATGTCTAATGACATACAACCTCGTGTCATCATAAGACAGGGTTGTGCTCATCCACTTGCTGAGTATCTTTACGAGCACTATCTATATAATCTTGGTGTTTGTTTGAAGTATAATTCTCAATTAGAGACAGTGGAGATAATGATAAGTCAAGAGAAGACTCACCATTGGGAAGAATATGATAGTAATCTTCTCGTTTTTCTTTGGGGTCTATTGGGTCAACCAAGGATAATTCTGTGGCCATATGATATCTATCATAACCTAGACGCATGGCCTCCCATGTACGAAGGTTTCCTTGAGCACTTCCCAAAGATTCTAATTTCTAAAACAGTTTTTGACTATACCTTTATGTAAGGTGTTATTGTGAGGTGATGTCCACGGTTGGAACATGAGTCACATTTGGTATATATTTGTATCCAAACTCACAACATATGTGTTGTTGTATTTTGCACGACAATTGTTGTAATAAAGTTGTAGTTATTTTCTGTACCATGCATTTGACGACTCAGAATGGGTTGGGTGGAATGAACCTATTTTGGGGTCGTTACAGGTGGTATCAGAGCTATAAGTAAAGATCCCCAAGCCTCTCGCTGGTGACTTCCTGTTGATGGGGGATGCACCGAAGCCAGACTCTCTGTAGGGGACGCCGTTCTGCGGTGGCAAACTGATAGGTACCACTGTGAGGTGCTGTCCACTGATGGGACAATTGTTACAGGTGGTATCAGAGCTTAGGGATATGATCTTTGACGGAGATCGGGGAATATAACTAGGAGGGGAGAGATGAGTAAATCCTTCGCTAGTGTGTCCTACCTAAGCTTATTTGTTGGTCAGTCATAATATCGAGATATTATGTGATATGTTAATTTGTTAAATTAACCCTTGTTTTGAAGCTGTATTCTAGAAAGATATCTGAAATACAGAAGATGAGCAATGGAGAAATCATGATGATAAGGAAGATGGAATCTGAAATGAAAGCAAGGTATTCTCAACTCTTTGAAATACCAGGTACGTAAATTTCGGGGACGAAATTTCCTAAGGAGGGGAGATTGTAAGACCCCGAATTTTATGAAATAAAAGTATTCAATTTTTCTTATAATTACTATTCAGTAAATGGTTAAATTGATAAAAGTTTAAAGTTATGAGTGAAATATGATTTTTTTTCAAAATAAGCAAGTGGTTATAAAATAATCATTGTTGTCGGGGAATATTCGTTTGGTCGTGGAATATTCTTTCTGTCGGAGAATATTCGTACGACGGCGCAGCTATTTGTGGGCCCCATAACGAATAACTGTCGGGTGAAGAAAACGACAAATTTGAGTTTTTACAAATAACGGCGTAGTTGTACCGTTAACACTGTTGGAATACCCGTTGGTTAAAATACAGTAATACGCGTTATTGCACAGTAGCACACGGTATTGCACAGTATTTTTAAAATTATTGATTCTTACGTAAGAAGGCACTACTCAATAATTGTTACAGTAATTACTGTTCAATATTTTACTTTATTGATTCAATAATTGCTGCGTTGATATTTTATATTATTTTTGTTTCAATAATTGTTGCTGCACAGTATTTTCTATTATCAGATCAATAATTCATATTATTTGAATAATATTATTAGATAGCATTATTGGCAATGTCTAGAAAGTTCTGTCTAAGGAGAGGTTTGGTCATCTAATTGCGCGCCAATAAAGAAATCCTTATTGGAAAGCCCCCTCTTTCCTGGGAACGGCCTGGTTGTCATAAATGTGATTCTGTAATATTATTTGTGAATAATTAATTATTGATTCATATGATAAGGAAATATTTATTTTATGTGGATATAAACGAGGGATATATTTTTGTGGTTAAAAATGAAGGAGTTAATGTTGAGGTTTTTATCAGTATTTTTGTCGGAATGGAGGTATTAAAAATTAGGGTTTTTGAGATATTTTGCGGGGGTTATAATTTTTAATCCGACCGTTGGATCGTGGTAATATTTGGATATGTTATACATATATAAGTTGAGTATATGTCCACAAATTTTGAACCGTTAAAAATGAACGTATGATTTATTATGAATTTTACGAGATGACTGGTTCAGAAATTGTTGAATTTTCGGAGTTTATCATTTTGGTGGAAAATTCTAGAATTGGTGGGCCCCACTTGTGGTTGGTGAAGAAATGTGCTGAATTATATTTCAAATGTGGTGGGTGGGAATAGTAGCAGGTAAAGCCATCAGGTTGCAGGTCAAACTTACCAAAATTTTCCTATAAATAGAGGGCTAAGTTAGAATTGAAAATCACACCAGAAACATAAGCTTTCTCTCTTTCTCTCTCTATATTATGAAGTATATTTTGTGAGTTTTTAGATACTTGGTGAGTTGCTATTCATTAGTGCAAGTTTCATTCAGCATCATATCCGATATCCAGTCAGAAGTACTGCTCTTTTGAGGTAAGGGATAGTAAGGGATAGTAAGGGATAGTAAGGGATTGTAAGGGATAGTAATGGATTTTAAGGGTTGTTATGATTTTCAGTTTCGTAATTTTTCTGATCTTCAAAAATTATGGAAAAATTTGAAATGATATTTTGATGAGTTTTATTGATTGTGTCCAAAAATGGTGATTTTTGGATGTATAGATTAAGAGTTATGAATCTTACGGGAAAAGACTATTTTAAAAGTAACCGCTTATAATTCCTTGTGGTTAACTCCAAAATTGATGAAATTTTTATTGGGAGTACATGTGTATGATAGAAGTATACTCTGTAAATTTCAGAATTTTTGGACAAAAGTACAATTTTTGATAAATGTCTAAATATTCGGTGGTTTTGGCCATATGAAAAATGGTAAATGAGTTTTAAAAATTCTGAGAAAAATATATGTTCAATATGGGACTATATTATGCTAAATCCCAGAAAAGAAATATTTTTGGAACTGATTTGGTATTTTTCATAAAAATGGACTAGTTATGAGTAAATGAATTAAATATGTTATATGAAGTAAGAAAATTGGAAAATAGGATTTTATGGCTTGAGAATCCTATATATGAGGTATATGCAGATTTTTGATGAGGGTTTTGGTTATTGATGATGAAATCTTAAGAGTTGGTGTTTTATGATGATTAAATGCATTAATTAGTAAAGTGTAAACAATTTAAATAAATTGTTTATAAGCTTAAGAATATTATTCTTTCAATATCATTATACCGAAATATTGGTATGTATATTATTGTGGAATTTCTATTTTTTGTGTCGAGTTTACTATTTATGAGTTACTATTCATGATTTACTATTCATGAGTTACGAATATTACTCTTGAGATTAAAACTATATGTTGATCATATTATTTTTATCATTATATATAACATTTTTATAATCCTGATGTTGAAATTCTCTTTCACTGGAGTGTAAAGATGGGTAGATTATTGGTATGATCATGACTAGGGTTCTCTTTGGCCTGTAGTGCAAAGGTGAATTGATCAACATGGTTATAATTATTGTTTATATAAATTCTGAAATGATTATATATTTCTTTGAGATATGAATATATTTGGCCTGTAGTGCAAATATGAATTGTTGATGAATATCTTTGGCATGTAGTGCAAAGATGGCCTGTTGATGAATATCTTTGGCCTGTAGTGCAAAGATGAACTGTTGTTGAATATCTTTGGCCTGTAGTGCAAAGATGGTTTGTTGATGAATATCTTTGGCCCGTAGTGCAAAGATGGATTTGTTAGTATGATTATAAACAGGAACTGTGATTTGGTATAACCATGATCTTTGATGTTTCAGGTAAAGACAGGTGATGAAAATATTCTTCGTCCTAGGTGCGAAGAAAAATTTATAGTCACAATTATGATTATGAGTTATTCATATGATTGTGGAAAGGAACTGTTGAGTGATGTTACATGGATAAAACATTGTTGATAGATTTTTAACATGGAGAAGATAATAGACTTTATGGTCTATTTGACTCTTCTAATGGATTGCTCGTTCCGCTGCAACGATGGTTGAAATTTTTATCATTTACCATATGTTCTAAATCTCTGATTTATTGTTGATGAAGGCTATTGATAATTGAATTATCTTTAGTCATGATATTCTTTACTGGGCTAGTTGTGCTCACCCTTTTGCTTCACAATTCCTTTTCAGGTAATAAGAGTGTAGCTGGGTCGGGCGAGGGTAACGGAGAAATAGAACGGTGGTCTCTAGCTGTGGAGGTTCTCCCTAAGCAGTATAGAAAAGTGTTGTATACATCATTTAGTAGTTATATTTGGTGAATCAAATAGGGTGAGGCGAACCCAACGTTAGAAGGGTGTTTTGTCACTATCATACAAGATGTCTAATGACATACAACCTCGTGTCATCATAAGACAGGGTTGTGCTCATCCACTTGCTGAGTATCTTTACGAGCACTACCTATATAATCTTGGTGTTTGTTTGAAGTATAATTCTCAATTAGAGACAGTGGAGATAATGATAAGTCAAGAGAAGACTCACCATTGGGAAGAATATGATAGTAATCTTCTCGTTTTTCTTTGGGGTCTATTGGGTCAACCAAGGATAATTCTGTGGCCATATGATATCTATCATAACCTAGACGCATGGCCTCCCATGTACGAAGGTTTCCTTGAGCACTTCCCAAAGATTCTAATTTCTAAAACAGTTTTTGACTATACCTTTATGTAAGGTGTTATTGTGAGGTGATGTCCACGGTTGGAACATGAGTCACATTTGGTATATATTTGTATCCAAACTCACAACATATGTGTTGTTGTATTTTGCACGACAATTGTTGTAATAAAGTTGTAGTTATTTTCTGTACCATGCATTTGACGACTCAGAATGGGTTGGGTGGAATGAACCTATTTTGGGGTCGTTACAGGTGGTATCAGAGCTATAAGTAAAGAGCCCCAAGCCTCTCGCTGGTGACTTCCTGTTGATGGGGGATGCACCGAAGCCAGACTCTCTGTAGGGGACGCCGTTCTGCGGTGGCAAACTGATAGGTACCACTGTGAGGTGCTGTCCACTGATGGGACAATTGTTACAGGTGGTATCAGAGCTTAGGGATATGATCTTTGACGGAGATCGGGGAATATAACTAGGAGGGGAGAGATGAGTAAATCCTTCGCTAGTGTGTCCTACCTAAGCTTATTTGTTGGTCAGTCATAATATCGAGATATTATGTGATATGTTAATTTGTTAAATTAACCCTTGTTTTGAAGCTGTATTCTAGAAAGATATCTGAAATACAGAAGATGAGCAATGGAGAAATCATGATGATAAGGAAGATGGAATCTGAAATGAAAGCAAGGTATTCTCAACTCTTTGAAATACCAGGTACGTAAATTTCGGGGACGAAATTTCATAAGGAGGGGAGATTGTAAGACCCCGAATTTTATGAAATAAAAGTATTCAATTTTTCTTATAATTACTATTCAGTAAATGGTTAAATTGATAAAAGTTTAAAGTTATGAGTGAAATATGATTTTTTTTCAAAATAAGCAAGTGGTTATAAAATAATCATTGTTGTCGGGGAATATTCGTTTGGTCGTGGAATATTCTTTATGTCGGAGAATATTCGTACGACGGCGCAGCTATTTGTGGGCCCCATAACGAATAACTGTCGGGTGAAGGAAACGACAAATTTGAGTTTTTACAAATAACGGTGTAGTTGTACCGTTAACACTGTTGGAATACCCGTTGGTTAAAATACAGTAATACGCGTTATTGCACAGTAGCACACGGTATTGCACATTATTTTTAAAATTATTGATTCTTACGTAAGAAGGCACTACTCAATAATTGTTACAGTAATTACTGTTCAATATTTTACTTTATTGATTCAATAATTGCTGCGTTGATATTTTATATTATTTTTGTTTCAATAATTGTTGCTGCACAGTATTTTCTATTATCAGATCAATAATTCATATTATTTGAATAATATTATTAGATAGCATTATTGGCAATGTCTAGAAAGTTCTGTCTAAGGAGAGGTTTGGTCATCTAATTGCGCGCCAATAAAGATAAATCCTTATTGGAAAGCCCCCTCTTTCCTGGGAACGGCCTGGTTGTCATAAATGTGATTCTGTAATATTATTTGTGAATAATTAATTATTGATTCATATGATAAGGAAATATTTATTTTATGTGGATATAAACGAGGGATATATTTTTGTGGTTAAAAATGAAGGAGTTAATGTTGAGGTTTTTATCAGTATTTTTGTCGGAATGGAGGTATTAAAAATTAGGGTTTTTGAGATATTTTCCGGGGGTTATAATTTTTAATCCGACCGTTGGATCGTGGTAATATTTGGATATGTTATACATATATAAGTTGAGTATATGTCCACAAATTTTGAACCGTTAAAAATGAACGTATGATTTATTATGAATTTTACGAGATGACTGGTTCAGAAATTGTTGAATTTTCGGAGTTTATCATTTTGGTGGAAAATTCTAGAATTGGTGGGCCCCACTTGTGGTTGGTGAAGAAATGTGCTAAATTATATTTCAAATGTGGTGGGTGGGAATAGTAGCAGGTAAAGCCATCAGGTTGCAGGTCAAACCTACCAAAATTTTCCTATAAATAGAGGGCTAAGTTAGAATTGAAAATCACACCAGAAACATAAGCTTTCTCTCTTTCTCTCTCTATATTATGAAGTATATTTTGTGAGTTTTTAGATACTTGGTGAGTTGCTATTCATTAGTGCAAGTTTCCTTCAGCATCATATTCGATATCCAGTCAGAAGTACTGCTCTTTTGAGGTAAGGGATAGTAAGGGATAGTAAGGGATAGTAAGGGATTGTAAGGGATAGTAATAGATTTTAAGGGTTGTTATGATTTTCAGTTTCGTAATTTTTCTGATCTTCAAAAATTATGGAAAAATTTGAAATGATATTTTGATGAGTTTTATTGATTGTGTCCAAAAATGGTGATTTTTGGATGTATAGATTAAGAGTTATGAATTCTTACGGGAAAAGACTATTTTAAAAGTAACCGCTTATAATTCCTTGTGGTTAACTCCAAAATTGATGAAATTTTTATTGGGAGTACATGTGTATGATAGAAGTATACTCTGTAAATTTCAGAATTTTTGGACAAAAGTACAATTTTTGATAAATGTCTAAATATTCGGTGGTTTTGGCCATATGAAAAATAGTAAATGAGTTTTAAAAATTCTAAGAAAAATATATGTTCAATATGGGACTATATTATGCTAAATTCCAGAAAAGAAATATTTTTGGAACTGATTTGGTATTTTTCATGAAAATGGACTAGTTATGAGTAAATGAATTAAATATGTTATATGAAGTAAGAAAATTGGAAAATAGGATTTTATGGCTTGAGAATCCTATATATGAGGTATATGCAGATTTTTGATGAGGGTTTTGGTTATTGATGATGAAATCTTAAGAGTTGGCGTTTTATGATGATTAAATGCATTAATTAGTAAAGTGTAAACAATTTAAATAAATTGTTTATAAGCTTAAGAATATTATTCTTTCAATATCATTATACCGAAATATTGGTATGTATATTATTGTGGAATTTCTATTTTTTGTGTCGAGTTTACTATTTATGAGTTACTATTCACGATTTACTATTCATGAGTTACGAATATTACTCTTGAGATTAAAACTATATGTTGATCATATTATTTTTATCATCATATATAACATTTTTATAACCCTGATGTTGAAATTCTCTTTCACTGGAGTGTAAAGATGGGTAGATTATTGGTATGATCATGACTAGGGTTCTCTTTGGCCTGTAGTGCAAAGTTGAATTGTGACTGGTATGATCATGACCATTGAATTTATAATTGAATATCTTAAGCTTAAGTGCAAAGGTGAATTGATCAACATGGTTATAATTATTGTTTATATAAATTCTGAAATGATTATATATTTCTTTGAGATATGAATATATTTGGCCTGTAGTGCAAATATGAATTGTTGATGAATATCTTTGGCATGTAGTGCAAAGATGGCCTGTTGATGAATATCTTTGGCCTGTAGTGCAAAGATGAACTGTTGTTGAATATCTTTGGCCTGTAGTGCAAAGATGGTTTGTTGATGAATATCTTTGGCCCGTAGTGCAAAGATGGATTTGTTAGTATGATTATAAACAGGAACTGTGATTTGGTATAACCATGATCTTTGATGTTTCAGGTAAAGACAGGTGATGAAAATATTCTTCGTCCTGGGTGCGAAGAAAAATTTATAGTCACAATTATGATTATGAGTTATTCATATGATTGTGGAAAGGAACTGTTGAGTGATGTTACATGGATAAAACATTGTTGATGGATTTTTAACATGGAGAAGATAATAGATTTTATGGTCTATTTGACTCTTCTAATGGATTGCTGGTTCCGCTGCAACGATGGTTGAAATTTTTATCATTTACCATATGTTCTAAATCTCTGATTTATTGTTGATGAAGGCTATTGATAATTGAATTATCTTTAGTCATGATATTCTTTACTGGGCTAGTTGTGCTCACCCTTTTGCTTCACAATTCATTTTCAGGTAATAAGAGTGTAGTTGGGTCGGGCGAGGGTAACAGAGAAATAGAACGGTGGTCTCTAGCTGTGGAGGTTCTCCCTAAGCAGTATAGAAAAGTGTTGTATACATCATTTAGTAGTTATATTTGGTGAATCAAATAGGGTGAGGCGAACCCAACGTTAGAAGGGTGTTTTGTCACTATCATACAAGATGTCTAATGACATACAACCTCGTGTCATCATAAGACAGGGTTGTGCTCATCCACTTGCTGAGTATCTTTACGAGCACTACCTATATAATCTTGGTGTTTGTTTGAAGTATAATTCTCAATTAGAGACAGTGGAGATAATGATAAGTCAAGAGAAGACTCACCATTGGGAAGAATATGATAGTAATCTTCTCGTTTTTCTTTGGGGTTTATTGGGTCAACCAAGGATAATTCTGTGGCCATATGATATCTATCATAACCTAGACGCATGGCCTATCATAACCTAGACGCATGGCCTCCCATGTACGAAGGTTTCCTTGAGCACTTCCCAAAGATTCTAATTTCTAAAACAGTTTTTGACTATACCTTTATGTAAGGTGTTATTGTGAGGTGATGTCCACGGTTGGAACATGAGTCACATTTGGTATATATTTGTATCCAAACTCAACATATGTGTTGTTGTATTTTGCACGACAATTGTTGTAATAAAGTTGTAGTTATTTTCTGTACCATGCATTTGACGACTCAGAATGGGTTGGGTGGAATGAACCTATTTTGGGGTCGTTACAGGTGGTATCAGAGCTATAAGTAAAGAGCCCCAAGCCTCTCGCTGGTGACTTCCTGTTGATGGGGGATGCACCGAAGCCAGACTCTTTGTAGGGGACGCCGTTCTGCGGTGGCAAACTGATAGGTACCACTGTGAGGTGCTGTCCACTGATGGGACAATTGTTACAGGTGGTATCAGAGCTTAGGGATATGATCTTTGACGGAGATCGGGGAATATAACTAGGAGGGGAGAGATGAGTAAATCCTTCGCTAGTGTGTCCTACCTAAGCTTATTTGTTGGTCAGTCATAATATCGAGATATTATGTGATATGTTAATTTGTTAAATTAACCCTTGTTTTGAAGCTGTATTCTAGAAAGATATCTGAAATACAGAAGATGAGCAATGGAGAAATCATGATGATAAGGAAGATGGAATCTGAAATGAAAGCAAGGTATTCTCAACTCTTTGAAATACCAGGTACGTAAATTTCGGGGACGAAATTTCATAAGGAGGGGAGATTGTAAGACCCCGAATTTTATGAAATAAAAGTATTCAATTTTTCTTATAATTACTATTCAGTAAATGGTTAAATTGATAAAAGTTTAAAGTTATGAGTGAAATATGATTTTTTTTCAAAATAAGCAAGTGGTTATAAAATAATCATTGTTGTCGGGGAATATTCGTTTGGTCGTGGAATATTCTTTCTGTCGGAGAATATTCGTACGACGGCGCAGCTATTTGTGGGCCCCATAACGAATAACTGTCGGGTGAAGGAAACGACAAATTTGAGTTTTTACAAATAACGGCGTAGTTGTACCGTTAACACTGTTGGAATACCCGTTGGTTAAAATACAGTAATACGCGTTATTGCACAGTAGCACACGGTATTGCACATTATTTTTAAAATTATTGATTCTTACGTAAGAAGGCACTACTCAATAATTGTTACAGTAATTACTGTTCAATATTTTACTTTATTGATTCAATAATTGCTGCGTTGATATTTTATATTATTTTTGTTTCAATAATTGTTGCTGCACAGTATTTTCTATTATCAGATCAATAATTCATATTATTTGAATAATATTATTAGATAGCATTATTGGCAATGTCTAGAAAGTTCTGTCTAAGGAGAGGTTTGGTCATCTAATTGCGCGCCAATAAAGATAAATCCTTATTGGAAAGCCCCCTCTTTCCTGGGAACGGCCTGGTTGTCATAAATGTGATTCTGTAATATTATTTGTGAATAATTAATTATTGATTCATATGATAAGGAAATATTTATTTTATGTGGATATAAACGAGGGATATATTTTTGTGGTTAAAAATGAAGGAGTTAATGTTGAGGTTTTTATCAGTATTTTTGTCGGAATGGAGGTATTAAAAATTAGGGTTTTTGAGATATTTTGCGGGGGTTATAATTTTTAATCCGACCGTTGGATCGTGGTAATATTTGGATATGTTATACATATATAAGTTGAGTATATGTCCACAAATTTTGAACCGTTAAAAATGAACGTATGATTTATTATGAATTTTACGAGATGACTGGTTCAGAAATTGTTGAATTTTCGGAGTTTATCATTTTGGTGGAAAATTCTAGAATTGGTGGGCCCCACTTGTGGTTGGTGAAGAAATGTGCTGAATTATATTTTAAATGTGGTGGGTGGGAATAGTAGCAGGTAAAGCCATCAGGTTGCAGGTCAAACCTACCAAAATTTTCCTATAAATAGAGGGCTAAGTTAGAATTGAAAATCACACCAGAAACATAAGCTTTCTCTCTTTCTCTCTCTATATTATGAAGTATATTTTGTGAGTTTTTAGATACTTGGTGAGTTGCTATTCATTAGTGCAAGTTTCCTTCAGCATCATATTCGATATCCAGTCAGAAGTACTGCTCTTTTGAGGTAAGGGATAGTAAGGGATTGTAAGGGATAGTAATAGATTTTAAGGGTTGTTAAGATTTTCAGTTTCGTAATTTTTCTGATCTTCAAAAATTATGGAAAAATTTGAAATGATATTTTGATGAGTTTTATTGATTGTGTCCAAAAATGGTGATTTTTGGATGTATAGATTAAGAGTTATGAATCTTACGGGAAAAGACTATTTTAAAAGTAACCGCTTATAATTCCTTGTGGTTAACTCCAAAATTGATGAAATTTTTATTGGGAGTACATGTGTATGATAGAAGTATACTCTGTAAATTTCAGAATTTTTGGACAAAAGTACAATTTTTGATAAATGTCTAAATATTCGGTGGTTTTGGCCATATGAAAAATAGTAAATGAGTTTTAAAAATTCTAAGAAAAATATATGTTCAATATGGGACTATATTATGCTAAATTCCAGAAAAGAAATATTTTTGGAACTGATTTGGTATTTTTCATGAAAATGGACTAGTTATGAGTAAATGAATTAAATATGTTATATGAAGTAAGAAAATTGGAAATAGGATTTTATGGCTTGAGAATCCTATATATGAGGTATATGCAGATTTTTGATGAGGATTTTGGTTATTGATGATGAAATCTTAAGAGTTGGTGTTTTATGATGATTAAATGCATTAATTAGTAAAGTGTAAACAATTTAAATAAATTGTTTATAAGCTTAAGAATATTATTCTTTCAATATCATTATACCGAAATATTGGTATGTATATTATTGTGGAATTTCTATTTTTTGTGTCGAGTTTACTATTTATGAGTTACTATTCATGATTTACTATTCATGAGTTACGAATATTACTCTTGAGATTAAAACTATATGTTGATCATATTATTTTTATCATTATATATAACATTTTTATAATCCTGATGTTGAAATTCTCTTTCACTGGAGTGTAAAGATGGGTAGATTATTGGTATGATCATGACTAGGGTTCTCTTTGGCCTGTAGTGCAAAGGTGAATTGATCAACATGGTTATAATTATTGTTTATATAAATTCTGAAATGATTATATATTTCTTTGAGATATGAATATATTTGGCCTGTAGTGCAAATATGAATTGTTGATGAATATCTTTGGCATGTAGTGCAAAGATGGCTTGTTGATGAATATCTTTGGCCTGTAGTGCAAAGATGAACTGTTGTTGAATATCTTTGGCCTGTAGTGCAAAGATGGTTTGTTGATGAATATCTTTGGCCCGTAGTGCAAAGATGGATTTGTTAGTATGATTATAAACAGGAACTGTGATTTGGTATAACCATGATCTTTGATGTTTCAGGTAAAGACAGGTGATGAAAATATTCTTCGTCCTGGGTGCGAAGAAAAATTTATAGTCACAATTATGATTATGAGTTATTCATATGATTGTGAAAAGGAACTGTTGAGTGATGTTACATGGATAAAACATTGTTGATGGATTTTTAACATGGAGAAGATAATAGATTTTATGGTCTATTTGACTCTTCTAATGGATTGCTCGTTCCGCTGCAACGATGGTTGAAATTTTTATCATTTACCATATATTCTAAATCTCTGATTTATTGTTGATGAAGGCTATTGATAATTGAATTATCTTTAGTCATGATATTCTTTACTGGGCTAGTTGTGCTCACCCTTTTGCTTCACAATTCCTTTTCAGGTAATAAGAGTGTAGCTGGGTCGGGCGAGGGTAACGGAGAAATAGAACGGTGGTCTCTAGCTGTGGAGGTTCTCCCTAAGCAGTATAGAAAAGTGTTGTATACATCATTTAGTAGTTATATTTGGTGAATCAAATAGGGTGAGGCGAACCCAACGTTGGAAGGGTGTTTTGTCACTATCATACAAGATGTCTAATGACATACAACCTCGTGTCATCATAAGACAGGGTTGTGCTCATCCACTTGCTGAGTATCTTTACGAGCACTACCTATATAATCTTGGTGTTTGTTTGAAGTATAATTCTCAATTAGAGACAGTGGAGATAATGATAAGTCAAGAGAAGACTCACCATTGGGAAGAATATGATAGTAATCTTCTCGTTTTTCTTTGGGGTCTATTGGGTCAACCAAGGATAATTCTGTGGCCATATGATATCTATCATAACCTAGACGCGTGGCCTCCCATGTACGAAGGTTTCCTTGAGCACTTCCCAAAGATTCTAATTTCTAAAACAGTTTTTGACTATACCTTTATGTAAGGTGTTATTGTGAGGTGATGTCCACGGTTGGAACATGAGTCACATTTGGTATATATTTGTATTCAAACTCACAGCATATGTGTTGTTGTATTTTGCACGACAATTGTTGTAATAAAGTTGTAGTTATTTTCTGTACCATGCATTTGACGACTCAGAATGGGTTGGGTGGAATGAACCTATTTTGGGGTCGTTACAGTTTCTCTCTCTAGAGTTCAGTGAATTCGTAAGAAATAATGAAGGAATGAGCTGCTATTTATAGAAAAATAGTATGCATAGTAACTAATCCATGAACGGTCCAGATTGATTACTTTAATCTGACGGTCCATATTTAAAGAAAAATCTTTTAAATAAAATATAATATATTCTATTTATAGAATAACTTTAATAAAGTATTCTGTTTTATATAAAAAGATGTTTCTGTTTTATTACGTTAATAATACGAATAAAACAAAACGTCATTATCGCTAAATAATTCATATTATTAACTGACAATAATTGAATCAAACTGAGTGACTTCTCACATAAGCATTAATAATCAATACTTTGTGTTACTATGCAACCACACGTATTACTGTACTTTTACTACCGAGTAGTTCAACAGTAACAATGGTAAAACTTCCGCCGTTATTTTTAATAAAATATTTTTATCGTTTTCTCAATCCGACAATAATTCTGTTGTGGAGTCCACCAATGATTGCGCCATTGTACGAATATTTCCTGTTAAAACGAATATTCCCTGACCAATCGAATATTATATAACAACTTGCGTACTTTGCAAAATTTATAAATATTACCCACAACTATAACATTATATCAAATTAACTCCATAATATTTAAAAATAATATTTATAGAAAATTCATCTTTATTTATAAAAGTTGGGGTCTTACAACCTCCCCTTCTTATGAAATTTCGCCCTCGAAATTAGGGTACGTACCTGGTATGTCGAAAAGGTAAGGATACCTTGATTTCATTTCAGATTCTAACTCCCAAGTCATTTCCTCAACATCGTGGTTTCTCCACAAAATTTTGACTTGAGGTATAACCTTGGAGCGTAGAATATGTTCCTTCTTATCCAAGATTTGACCAGGAACTTCTTCATACGTCAAATCCTCCGCTATTTCGTCCGGTTCTAACTCAATAATGTGGTTCGGGTCTTCCACATATTTACGTAACATGGATATGTGAAAAACGTTATGAACACGAGACATACTTGGCGGTAAAGCGAGTCTATAAGCCACAGTTCCTACTCGATCGAGGATTAAAAATGGACCGATGAATCGAGGATTGAGCTTTCCTCTCTTTCCAAATCTCGTAACTCCTTTTCCTAGAGCAACACGTCAGAACACATGATCTCCTATATCAAATTCCACGTTCTTTCGATGAAGATCAGCATAACTCTTTTGTCGATCTTGTGAGGTTTTTATATGTTGTTGGATCGTTTGAATCTTTTCTGTAGTCATACATACCAACTCCGGTCCCAACGACGTTGCTTCACCCACCTCATCCCAGCATACTGGAGAACGACATTTTCTTCCATACAATGCTTCGAATGGAGCCATGCCAATACCTGTTTGATAACTGTTGTTGTAGAAAAACTCCACCAATGGTAAGAACTTGTCCCAACTTCCCTTAAAATCAAGGACACAGAGTCTTAATAGATCTTCAAGAGTTTAAATAGTCCTCTCTGATTGTCCGTCCGTCTGAGGATGATATGCTGAACTAAATCATAAATCCGTGCCTATAGCTTTTTGTAAACTAACCCAAAATCGTGAAGTGAATCTTGGGTCTCGGTCAGAAACTATGGATACTAGCATACCATGCAGTCTTACAATCTCGTTTATGTACATACGAGCAAGACGTTCAAGTGTATAAGTTTCTCGTATCGGTAAGAAATGAGCAGACTTGGTCAATCTATCAACAATGACCCAAATCGCATCAATACCTTGAGAAACCCTAGGAAGACCGGTAACGAAATTCATGGTAATGTGCTCCCACTTCCATTTTAGAATTTCAAGTGGTTGCAATGGACCTTTTGGTACTTGATGCTCCGCTTTGACTCGTTGACAAGTTAAACACCTTGAGATAAACAGCGCTATCTCTCTCTTCATATTGCTCCACCAAAATGTATGACGAAGATCATGATACATTTTGGTACCTCCAGGATGGATTGCAAACGGTGTGTTGTGCGCCTCCATCATGATTTCATACTTTAAATCAGGGTTGTTAGGAACACAAAGTCTGGAGTTGACTCGAAGTATTCCTTCTTCATCGATTCTTGCTTCCGGCATAGCACCTTCTTGCACTTTCTTTCTCATACGCATCAGCTCCAGGTCTGTAGCTTGAGCAGCTTTAACTTTATCGATTAAAGTTGGTTCTACTCGTATATTCGCCATCATCACATGGGTCCCTAGAGTCTTTAACTCTATCTTCATCCTTTGCAAGTCACACAAAATAGGTCTTTGTGTTGACAATATCGCACTCGTACTTGCATATGATCTTCTACTCAATGCGTCAGCTACCACGTTCGCTTTTCCAGGATAGTATTAAATGGTATGATCATAATCTTTCAACAGTTCAAGCCAACGTCGTTGTCGCATGTTGAGTTCCTTTTGAGTGAAGAAATATTTGAGGCTTTTATGATCCGTAAAGATCTCCACCTTCTCCCCATACAAGTAATGCCTCCAAATTTTAAGTGCAAAGACAACAGCTGCCAACTCTAGATCATGAGTAGGATAATTCCTCTCATAATCCTTGAGTTGTCTTGATGCATATGCTATGACTTTTCCATGTTGCATGAGAACGCATCCAAACCCTTTGCTCGAAGCATCACTGTAGATGACAAATCCCTCCGAGCCAGATGGTATTGTTAGAACAGGTGCTGAAATGAGTCTCCTCTTGAGTTCTTAAAAACTCTGCTCACATTCTTCGCTCCAACCGAACTTTGTATCTTTTCGAGTCAGCTGAGTTAATGGAGTAGCGATTCGAGAAAATCCTTCTACGAATCTCCGATAATAACCAGCTAAACCAAGAAAGCTACGTACTTCGGTCACTGATTTAGGTTGCTCCCAGCTTTGAATAGCTTCAATCTTTGCCGGGTCAACCGATATTCCACGACTTGATACTACGTGCCCAAGGAATGCTACCTCCTCCAGCCAGAACTCGCATTTCTTCAACTTGGCATAAAGCTTGTATTCACGAAACTTTTGGAGTACCAGCCTCAAGTGTTGCTCATGATCTTCACGACTTTTGGAATAAATAAGGATGTCATCAATAAAGACGACCACAAAGTGATCCAAATATTCCTTGAATACCCGGTTTATCATATCCATGAAGGCAGCAGGAGCACTAGTCAATCCAAAGGACATGACTAAGAATTCATAATACCCGTACCGAGTTCTGAAAGCCGTCTTTGAAATATCCTCAGTTCTAACCTTCAGCTGATGATATCCAGAACGAAGATCGATCTTTGAAAAGAATTGTGCTCCTTGCAACTGGTCAAACAGGTCATCAATACGTGGTAATGGGTACCTGTTTTTGATGGTGACATGATTCAACTCCCGATAATCAATACAAAGTCGCATACTTCCATCTTTCTTCTTCACGAATATCACAGGAGCACCCCAAGGAGAAGTACTAGGACGAATAAAGCCAATGTCTAACAATTCCTGCAGTTGGATCTTTAACTCCTGAAGTTCAATAGGAGCCATTCGATATGAGGCTTTGGAAATGGGTTTTGTACCGGGTTCAAGGTCGATACAAAATTCAATTTCACGCTCTGGGGGTAGGCCAAGAAGTTCTTTAGGGAATACGTCAGGGAATTTATTAACAATAGAAATATCATTCAAAACTGACGTATTTTTGTTTAGATCCGTGACATGAGCTAAGAAAACTTGACATCCGTTTTTCAATAAACGAATAGCTTTATGGCTTGAGATGACAGCGATTGATTTTAATGGTTTGGTTGCTTGAATTCGCATAATAGGTCGATTAGGAATATGAAAGCTAACAACCTTACGAAAATAATCAATTTTTACATGATGAGTAGTTAACCAATCAATCACTAGAATCACGTCAAATGCAAGTATTTTTAATAAAATCAGATCGACAGGTAATGTGTGGGTACCAACTTGAACCAAACAAGACTTATAAACCGTGGATGTAATGAAGGTTTCTCCCAATGGAGTTTCAACAGATAAATCAAAGTCTAATTTCTCCGTAGTC
This sequence comes from Panax notoginseng, assembly GCA_016801055.1. Lineage (NCBI taxonomy): Eukaryota > Viridiplantae > Streptophyta > Magnoliopsida > Apiales > Araliaceae > Panax > Panax notoginseng. The sequence goes on from CM029021.1 coordinate 36,662,914, forward strand.
AAATTTAATCGATGAGCGCAAGTAGAAGAAATAAAAGAATGGGTAGAACCGATATCAAATAAAGTATAGACTTCATTAGAGTTTATGATAAGCTTACCCGTGATGATCTCATTCGGGTTCCTTGCTTTCTGGGAGGTCACAACAAACGCTCTCCCTTGCACTACCAGTTTTGACTTTTCTGGGACGGCCTTTGGTGTCTCCATCTTGGCTGAACTTGTTTTTGGTAAACGACAAAATCGAGCTAAATGACCTTCTCTTCCACAATTATAACATGCTTTAGATGGCATCGCGCAGTTTGGACTGATGTGCCCCTCCCCTCCGCATTTGAAACATATGAGTTCTTCTTCCTTAACAACGGGTGCTGGTGCTGACGTCTTTCCATCATTGTTGAATCTCCTCTTCTTGAAATGACCATTCTTATTGTTTTGGCCATTATTACCACCGAAGTGGTTATCATTTCTGGCCTGTTGATTCCCTCCACGCTTGTTGTCACCGCTTCGATGACTGCTCTCACTTGTATTATCATTTTGCCGACTGCTCTCTTTTGGTTGTGTTGACTCGTTATCGCGCTCCACTAACTGAGTCCTATTCATAACATCTGAATACAAACACAGTTTATGAGAAATAAGATGTTTACGTATCTTAGGTTTCAAACCTCGCAAAAATATTCGCGTCATTCGCTCATCATTATCCACCAAGTGGAACGCAAACCGGGACAACTCAGCAAATTTAGCCTCATACTGCGACACGGTCATATTATTCTGCTCCAATTTGATGAACTCCACCTCCTTCATGTGACGAAAGGTCATATTATTCTACTATCTTTTATGATTTAAAAGGTTTTTCAACACTGTTATCGTTGGGACTCAGCTTAAAAAAATAATCCACATCATTGAATCACCCCTGCACTACGGCCAAGGATATTCGTGTATTCATTAATGGTCATGATCATGCCAACAACTGTCCATCAATGCATTACGGGCCAATGAGGACTTTTACCACATCATTTGTAACATTACGGTCATGATTATACCGAATAATCTCTGGTCATAATCATACCAAGTCCATCTATGCACTACAGGCCACAGATGACTTTCAACATTTTATAAACATGAGGATGATGACAATGATATAAGAATTCAATAAAACAAGTTCAAGAATTAATTTATCCAAGAATTAACAACGTCCAATTTGTCAACATGATACTGCTTTGTGGAGTAAAATTTAAGAATGCTTAGAAGAATATTTTCTTGAAAAGATACTGGATGAACCGTAATTTTCAAGGATATTCCACTAATTTCATGGAGTATAGAAGTTAAAACTTAACCAATTGAGTATAGTAAAGAATGGAATAACAAAAGAAATCACCCGGCATGCGATAGACCGCACAGACAGGTTATTCCAACAGAATAATAAATAATGGAACCAGGTCCGGTATAAATGCACGGACAGGATATTCTGACAGAATATTAAATAATGGAACCAGGTCCGGTGTAAAACACACAGACAGGATGTTCCAACAGAATAATAACAAGACAGAACCAGGTCCGGTGTAAAACACACAGACAGGATGTTCCAACAGAATAATAATAAAAACGGAACCAGGTCCGGTGTAAAACACACAGACAGGATGTTCCAACATAATAATAATAAAAACGGAACCAGGTCCGGTGTAAAACACACAGACATGATGTTCCAACAGAATAATAATAAAAACGGAACCAGGTCCGGTGTAAAACACACAGACATGATGTTCCAACAGAATAATAATAAAAACGGAACCAGGTCCGGTGTAAAACACACAGACAGGATGTTCCAACAGAATAATAGAAGAATGTCACCAAGAATAGGGTAGACCGCGTATACAGGTTATTCCAACAGAATAATAATAAATGGAATAACAACAGTTCTCTTCATGAATAAGAAAGAATAACACCCCTTACCGTTTTAAAGAAGAGCTGAAATAAGGAAGTAGTTAAGTAGCAGAATACTCTTCTTCTATCTCTCTATAGTTTCTCTCTATAGTTTCTCTCTCTAGAGTTCAGTGAATTCGTAAGAAATAATGAAGGAATGAGCTGCTATTTATAGAAAAATAGTATGCATAGTAACTAATCCATGAACGGTCCAGATTGATTACTTTAATCTGACGGTCCATATTTAAATAAAAATCTTTTAAATAAAATATAATATATTCTATTTATAGAATAACTTTAATAAAGTATTCTATTTTATATAAAAAGATGTTTCTGTTTTATTACGTTAATAATACGAATAAAACAAAACGTCATTATTGCTAAATAATTCATATTATTAACTGACAATAATTGAATCAAACTGAGTGACTTCTCACATAAGAATTAATAATCAATACCGTGTGTTACTATGCAACCACACGTATTACTGTACTTTTACTACCGAGTAGTTCAACAGTAACAATTGTAAAACTTTCGCCATTATTTTTAATAAAATATTTTTGTCGTTTTCTCAATCCGACAATAATTCTGTTGTGGGGTCCACCAATGATTGTGCCGTTGTACGAATATTCCCTGTTAAAACGAATATTTCTCGACCAATCGAATATTATATAACAACTTGCGTACTTTGCAAAATTTATAAATATTACCCACAACTATAACATTATATCAAATTAACTCCATAATATTCAAAAATGATATTTATAGAAATTTTATCTTTATTTATAAAAGTTGGGGTCTTACATGTTTGTTTGGTTTGTGTTTGTTTGGTTTGACCACACCATTAATGGATGCCTACGTACTCCCATTGATGAGGGGAAATAAGGTCTTTTTGTAGTTCAGGTTTTGGTTTGAAAGGCTAAAAATATTTATTGGAGGTTAAGCTTGGTTGAAGGGGTTTATCGATTTTTACAGTGGTTAGACTGCACAGTATATGGCTATCTACGTACTCCCATTAATAAGGGGAGATCAGGTCTACGTAGTTCCAACTTTGGTTTGAAAAGGCTCAAAGTAGCAAGTGGTGAGAAGGGTGTTTGACATGCATGGAAAATAAATGGCACACTGTGAAGAAAGTGATATCGTCCCAACATCTCCTGGAACTCACAACTGTATCCTCTGGATCTGCATCTTCATGGCTAGTTGAGGCATGATAGTCCAGTTGTCAGTGGTTATGTTGCCTTCAGGGCTCGCGATAGAGGTTACCTCTTGGTTCTGAATATCTTCACTTATGGCCATAACTTGATCGCTTCCTGATTCAATACATTCCTCAGGGATGCTTGAATTGGACCCATCGCAAAAAGGGATGAACTCTGGATTCTTCAATGGGTTGGCTTCCCCGACAATCTCACCACCTTTTTCTTCATCTGTTCCTTCGCCTTTTTCCTGGGTTTGAGATGACTCGACCATGAAATCTCCCTCGAACTGTTGTTGTATTTCTCACAAGGAACTTTCCTTTTTGGCCTTTTCTTCTTTGGAAAGGATTAGTATTTCCTCCTCATCATCCAAGGTGATGAAATCAGGAACGTGGTTGATATCTTTGGACCACAGGACGTTTGATGTTAGCGGAGGAATCTTCTTTGGGGATGCCTTTGTCTCCTCTGTCATTACTTGTATTAGGATTAGTCCACCTTGTGTTCTGGCAGAATTGTCGCTCATAGCCCTCACCTCATTTGAACTGCCTGTCTCAAATGGACATCTTAAGCTTTTTATTTCCTTTTTGCCTTTTTTGGTCATGGGAAATTCTATCTCCAGCTCTCCATTTTCAATGAGATCCTGGATTTTATGTCGCAAAGACCAGCATTCTTCAGTCGTATGTCCAAGTGAGTTAGAATGGTAGAGACATATTTTGGTGGAATCATAAAGATCTTGGTATTTATAGGAGGCAGCAACTCAGTAATCTCCTTCGCTTATCAGAAAGTGTAGCATTTCTTCATTTGATTTGCTCAAAGTGGTGAATTTTCGGACTCTTTTGGAGGTTGTTTGATCTTTCATCTTTGAGAATTCGCATTCCCTCGAGTGATTTTTTTGCTGGCGAGATCTTCTAGCACATTTATCATCCCCCTTTTCTTGTACTTTCAGCCTGCTTTGATCTTCTTTATTTAGTTGGCTCATCATGGAGAGATATGGGCTTGCATTGTGATTAACCTCCTTTTCCTCTTGGCTTTTTGATAGTTGGGTGAAAAACTGCCTCGTTTCCTGATGTTGGCGCACTATCAGCTTAGCCAGTATATTTACTTGATTCTGGATCGTCTCTAATTTTTGCATTACTGGCTTACCCTCCTCCGAGTTTTCCCACTCTAGGACATTTGTTCTGTGCCTTTGGGGGTATTCCTCCACCCTTCGTATGTACTTACGATTTGGATACATTCCAGCGCTTCCTAACCTAATCATGTTTACTTCCCCCATACCATGCTGCAACGAAAGGTTGGTGTTAACATTTTGTTGACCAGGTTGTTGGACCACAATACTGCCACTTTCGATTAGATTTTAAATTTTATGTTTGAAAGACCAACAATCTTGTGTATCGTGTGTTGGAGACCCTGAGTGGTAAGCACATCTTTGGCTTGGATTGTATCTTTTGCTCCCTGGTTCCAGAGGTGGGGCCAATTCGATAATTTTCTTGTGATCCATTAATATTGCCAATACATTTTTAAGGGAATCGCCAAGTGGAGTGAATACCCAATTTTCCGCTCTTTCAAGTTTTCTTTTCCTATCCTAGTATTGGTTGAATGGAGCATGTTGTTGAGATGATAGATTGTCTTGCATTTTCTAAATGGGGGGACTGTAGGTTGGTCTCCTAGTTTGCCCCTGTACAACGAGGGATACATCTTCAATGCCTTTATCGGGTACACCCTTAGGATCGCTCACATACTTGCCAGTCTATATATGCTTGGCGACTGCTTCCAAGGCAGTGAAGTCTTTAATCTTTCCTGCCTTCAGGCCCATCTCTGCCATTTCACCGTGTTTGATCATTTCCGAGAATGGCTTTTCTATGCCGGCTAGGATCCTCTCATAGTACGGAGCCTCTTGGATGTCAATAAACGTCATAACCATCTCAGTTTCTGTCATTGATGGAATGACTTGTTCTGCTAGATGTCTCCACCTTTGGGCATATTCTCAGAAAGATTCAGTACTTTACTTTTTGACTTTAGTCACTTGGTATTGATCTGGCGCCATTTGTGACTGAAAACTGCACTGATTTAGAAATGCATGGGCCAATTCTTCCCAAATGTGGATTTTGGCATTGTCAAGTCGGGCATACTAGGCTTTAGCCTCTCCAGTGAGACTTTTTTGAAAAAGTTGCATTCTGAGGCTTTCATCATCAGCATAAGACCCCAGTTCGCTAATGTACACTTTTAGATGCATATAGGGATCGCCTACCCCGTTGTACTTTTCAAACTCTGGGACTTTGAATTTGGTAGGGTACCGAGCCCCTGGGAATATACAGAGATCTGAATAGGTGACACTCCCATAATTTCCAGTCCCTTTGATTGACCGGATGGTTTCCTCCATTTGTTGAACTTTCTTTCTTATATCCCCAGTTTCTCGATCATCCCTGAGATTTGTGATTTCTTTATTGGAATGAGGTTTAAGTATCTGGGTTTCCATATTGTTGCCAATACCCTGACTGCCCCCTGGTGTGAATGAATCTGATTGAATAGGTATTGTCGGGCCCTGAGTATTTTTACTTTGTTCTTTTAGAAAGACAAACAATTCTGCTATCTGATTCCTTAATCCTTCAAACTCCTCTTGGGACACAAGAGTAGGATCAGACTGGCCCGGTGTAGCCATGCTTGGCTATAGGCTTACTGCCTTTTTGGACTTTGAACGGGTTATTGGATCAATTGCTTCCCTGCGACAAAATTGGCATAGTTTAGTTTTAGGGATGGTGTAAATGTTAACATGCTATGTGATGTGTCCGTTTAGGAATTTTGTCCTGCAATACGAATGTTAGCTGTTTGTAATACAGGATAGCATGTTAATTTAAATATGTACATGCACATATTTATTCATATTTCTCATTACATGGAGATGAATTTGGAATGTAAATTACAGGCAATTGACTTTTCGAGTAATTTGAAATGAGAAAGCATGAAGAGACTTTCCTCCGCGTTTAGTTTATCAGAGGCTGACCTATCTTAGGTTACTCTCGCGGTTTTTTGGCATGAAGGTTCCCAAATCATCGCAATTTACTCAACAGGAAGTTAATCCGGTCTTTCAACTGGAGCGAATTTGGGTGGTGCCTTTCCTGAGCCTCGTTGGAATTAGTCTTCCTACGAGTCCAGTAATCAAACACCGATAGGATAGCCTCCTGGTGGAGGGACCACACAACATACATTCACATACATCGCGTCTCACCGTATGGAAATGATGATATGTTTGAAGCACTAATATCACATGCAGATATAGTGTAAAGCATTAATCGTAGGAAAGATATGCATTCGTACACATTCATCATAAATGTAAATGCAACATCCACACACAAGCATATAAAAAATTTGAAAAGCTTATAATAGCGGGTTAAGTCCTCTTACTGGAGTCCTCAGCAGAGTCGCCACCTGTCGACGTCAGGATTTTTATTTGTCTCTTTTCGTTACCTGTTCTTTTGTGTTCTCATTTTTAGGTGAGATTTGTTTGAAAAAACAAGTGAGAAAGGTTCGACATGTGTAATGTCGACGATTGGACTGTAAGAGTTGCCAGTTAGTTTTTTAACTGGTTGTACCAACACAACCGAGAAAAGGTTTCCACATTGACCCAGTGATGTGACACTGCTAAACGGGTCTGTGAAACCGAGATTCATTTAGGGTCAGGGGACTTGCTTATGCGGAAGAAAGGTGTTAGGCACCCCCCGACATCCATGTTGCCACGATGACCGCCACTTTTCAATAAACTGTTATATGAATGTGTGTGTGTGTGTGGGTCAATGTGTTGTTATTTGGAAGTAGTGTTATGCCTCTTTCGCACCTATATACATAGGGTTTGAATTTATGTAAAAATTCAATTTTAAACAAGATATAGCAGTAATGTTTTAAAAGAGGTTTTTCAAACCCTGTGCTCAATAGTAATATAGGCCTTTGATACTTCCATTTTTATTTCGGCTTGATTGCTTTTATTTTCGAGATGCGAAGCATCTTCGAGAAAATAATATACAAAGCAGTGCCGAACTCCTCATGGGTATGAAAACCATCGGAGGAAATCCGAACACCGTGAATAATTTACAAGCTACTTACAGCTGAAAATGTCCATCACGGGAACCGAATCTAGATTTAGTAGACTGAATCTGTGATCACATGATTCCTATGCTCACATGATGCCGCAGTTGGTATAAAAGCTGTAAGCAGGTATAAATATAAAAGCTGTATATATATATATATATATATATATATATATATATATATATATATATATATATATATATATACAGACAGGATCAACCACCACGAAGCACCTCCATGGGGGATCGAAAATGTAAATAAAGCTGTAAAAGCAATCAACCGCCCCGGAGGAAACTCCAGGCGGGACGAAATGTACAGAAAGCAGTAAAAACGGTCAACCACCACGAAGTAAACTCCAGTTGGGATGTAATATATATATATATATATATATATATATATATATATATAAATGATAAACGCACCGGATAATAAAATCCAGGCTCATCGGACAAAGTCCAACAATAGGTAATATATATGAGTATATATATATTAAAACAGTAAACGAACCAGATGTAAAATCCAGGCTCATCGAACAAAGTTCGACACACAGTTCATATATGTAAGTATATATATACGAAAGCCATTAAACGTTCCAAACCGAAGTCTAGGCTCAATCGAGGCATAACTCGATGATATTAGTCCATATATATATATATATATATATATATATATATACAAACTGAAAGAAACCACGGACCGAAGTCCGGGCATACACACATAACACGACTCTCAATGTGAAGAACGGTGTGTGCAAAGATGAAGAGAAAGACTTTAAAGTGTATAAGAAGGCTTACAGTGGGCTGCCAAAGACGACTTCAATAACTTGAAATGGATGAATATTCGGCTCCCGCCGGTAAAAAGTAGCTATATATGAGCTTACATGTATGACCCCAATTTTTTATTTTATTTTTAATAAAGATGAGTTTTTTATAACTATCATTTTTAAATATTATGGAATGAATTTGGTATAATGTTATAGTTGTGGGTAATATTTATAAATTTTGCAAAGTACGCAAGTTGTTGTATAATATTCGATTGGTCGGGGAATATTCGTTTTAATAGGGAATATTCGTACGACGGCACAATCATTGGTGGACCCCATAATAGAATTATTGTCGGATTGAGAAAATGACAAAATATTTTATGAAAATAGTGGCGGAGATTTTACCGTTAACTGTTGAAACACCCGGTGTTAAAAGTACAGTAATACGCGTGGTGGCATAGTAGCACACAGTATTGATTATTGATGCTTACGTAAGAAGTCACTCAGTTTTGTTAAATTATTGTTACAATAATTGCTGCATAGTATCTCACGTTATTTGATTCAATTATTGTCAATATTTTATTATCAGTAATTGAGACGACAAAGTTATTAATATTATTATTTACAATATTAACAATGTCTAGAAGTTCTGTCAAGGAAAGGTTTGGTCACCTAATTGTGCTCCAATAGGGAAAAATCTTTATTGAAAAGCCCCCTCTTTCCTGGGAACGACCTGGTCAATTAATAGTATGAATTATAATAATGATGATAAATGTTGTTAATTATGTTGAGGTGTCTTTTTATGAAGTCACGGATGTTTATATATATATATATATATATATATATATATATATATATATATATATATATATATATATATATATATATTATATAAATTTTGTTTTATTAGTATTATTAATGTAATAAAACAGAATACTTTTATAAAATTATCTGTTTATTAGGCTATAAATAGAATATATTATATTCTATTATGCATAGTATTTTGCATAGTAAAATCTTTTTATATAAAACAGAATACTTTTATAAAGTTATTTGTTTTATTAGATTTTAAATAGAATATATTATATTTTATTATGCATAGTATTGTATAGTGCCTGCATAGTATTTTGCATAGTAAAATCTTTTTATATAAAACAGAATACTTTTATAAAGTTATTCGTTTTATTAGATTATAAATAGAATATATTATATTTTATTTAAAAGATTTTACTTTAAATATGGATCGTCCGACTAAAAGTAAATCAATTTAGACCGTTCATGAATTAGTTACTATGCAGTCCATTTTTCTATAAATAGAAGCTCATTCCTTCATTATTTCTTACGAATTCACTGAAACTCTAGAGAGAGAAATTATAGAGAGAAAGAAGAAAAGTATTCTGCTACTTTACTACTCCTATATCCAGTACTCTTCTTCTTAAGGTAAGGGGTATTATTTCTTTTGTATTCATGAAGAGAACTTCTGTTGACATTATTTATTATTCTATTAGAATAACTTGTATACGCGGGCTACCCTATACTTGGTGAAATTCTTCTGTTATTCCATTCTTTATTATTCTGTTAGAATATCCTGTCTGTGCGTTTTACGCCGGACCTGGCTCCGTCTTTATTATTATGTTGGAATATCCTGTCTGTGCGTTTTATGCCGAACGTGGTTCCGTCTTTATTATTCTGTTGCACTATCATGTCTGTGCGTTTTACGCTGGACCTGGTTCCATTATTTATTATTCTGTTGGAATAACCTGCCTGTGCGGTCTATCGCATGCCTGGTGATTTCTTTTGTTATTCCATTCTTTATTATACCCAGTTGGTTAAAATTTTGGCTTCTATACTCCATAAAATTAGTGGAATATCCTTGATATTTGCGCTTCATCCAGTATCTTTTCACGGAAATATACTTCTGAGCATTCTTGAATTTTACTCTACAAAGAAGTATCATGTTGACAATTTGGACGTTATTAGTTCCCGGCAGAATGAAAATACCAGTGGTAACAGTCATTGAAGCGGTGACAACAAACGTGGAGGGAATCTACATGCCAAAAATGGTAACCACTTTGGTGGTAATAATGGCCAAGGCAATAAAAGTGGACATTTCAAGAAGAGGAGATTCAACAATAATGGAAAGACGTCAGCACCAACACCTGTTGTTAAGGAAGGAGAACGACCACCTATCATATGCTTCAAATGCGGAGGGGAGGGACATATCAGTCCAAACTGCGCAATGCCATCCAAAGCGTGTTATAATTGTGGAAAAGAAGGTCACCTAGACCGATTTTGTCATGCACCGAAGACAAGTCCAGTTGGAACGGTGACACAAAATACCGTCCCATACAAGTCAAAACCAGTAGTTCAAGGGAGAGCGTTTGTTGTGACCTCCCAGAAAGCAAGAAAATCGAACGAGGTCATCACGGGTAAGCTTATCATAAACTCTAGCGAAGTCTATACCTTATTTAATACAGGTTCTACCCATTCTTTTATTTCTCCTACTTGCGCTAAACGATTAAATTTGACTCCGGAGAAATTAGACTTTGACTTATCTATGGAAACTCCGTTGGAAAAAACCTTCATTACATCCACTGTTTATAAGTCTTGTTTGGTTCAAATCGGTACCCTGACCTGTCGATCTTATTTCATTGAAAATACTTGCATTTGATGTGATTATTGGGATTGATTGGTTAACTACTCATCATGCTAAAATTGATTGTTTTCGTAAGGTTGTTAGCTTTCATATTCCTAATCAACCTATTATGCGAATTCAAGCGATCAAACCATTAAAATCAATCACGGTCATCTCAAGCCATAAAGCTATTCGTTTATTGAAAAACAGATGTCAAGCTTTCTTTAGCTCATGTCGCAAATCTAAACAAAAATACGTCAGTTTTGAATGATATTGCTATTATTAATAAATTTCCTGACGTATTCCCTGAAGAACTTCCTGGCCTGCCCCCAGAGCGTGAAATTGAATTTTGTATCGACCTTGAACTCGGTACAAAACCCATTTCCAAAGCTCGATATCGGATGGCTCCTATTGAACTTCAGGAGTTAAAGACCCAATTACAGGAATTGTTAGACATCGATTTCATTCGACCTAGTATTTCTCCTTAGGGTGCTCCTATTCTATTCGTGAAGAAAAAATATTGAAGTATACGACTTTGTATTGATTATCGGGAGTTGAATCAAGTCACCATCAAAAATAAGTACCCATTACCTCGCATTGATGACCTATTTGACCAGTTGCAAGGAGCACAATTGTTTTCAAAGATCGATCTTCATTCTGGATATCATCAACTGAAGGTTAGAACTGAGGATATTCCAAAGACTGCCTTCAAAACTCAGTACGGGCATTATGAATTCTTAGTCATGTCTTTTGGATTGACTAATGCTCCTGCTGCCTTCATGGATATGACGAACCGAGTATTCAGGAAATATTTGGATCACTTTGTGGTCGACTTTATTGATGACATCCTCATATATTCCAAAAGCCGTGAAGATCATGAGCAACACTTGAGGCTGATACTCCAAAAGCTTCGTGAAAGCAAGCTTTATGCCAAGTTGAAGAAATGCGAGTTCTGGCTTGAAGAAGTGGCATTCCTTGGGCACGTAGTATCAAGTCATGAAATATGTGAAACCCTAGATTTTATGAATAAAGATTTAATTTTTTTGAAATATTTTTTTTTAAATATTATGGTGTGAATTTGAGATAATGTTATAGTTATGGGTAGTATTTATAAATTTTGTAAAGTATACAAGTTGTTGTATTATATTCGATTGGCCGGGGAATATTATTTTTGTCGGGGAATATTCGTACGACGGCACAATTATTGGTGGACCCCACAACGAAATTATTGTCGGATTGAGAAAACGACAAAAATATTTTATTAAAAATAACGGCGGAAGTTTTACCGTTGATACTGTTGAACTACTAGGTAGTAAAGTACAGTAATAAGTGTGGTTGCATAGTAGCACACGGTATTGATTATTAATGCTTATGTGAGAAGTCACTCAGTTTGATTCAATTATTGTCAACTAATAATATGAATTATTTAGCGACAATGAAGTATTGTTTTATCGTATTATTAACGTAATAAAACAGAAACATCTTTTTATATAAAACAGAATACTTTATTAAAGTTATTCTATAAATAGAATATATTATATTTTATTTAAAAGATTTTTTTTAAATATGGACCGTCAGATTAAAGTAAATCAATCTGAACCGTTCATGGATTAGTTACTATGCATTTCATTTTTCTATAAATAGAAGCGCATTCCTTCATTATTTCTTACGAATTCACTGAAACTCTAGAGAGAAAAACTATAGAGAGAATTCTTCTTCTATAATCTTGAGCGTATTTATTTAGAGTTTAAGAAAGCTTTGAGCGTAGTGCAAGTTTTCTTCGAGTATATCCTCGCCCTACCAGTCGGAATACTCTTCTTTCAAAGGTAAGGGATATTATTTGTTGTACTCGTAAGGGGTATTATTTCTTTTGTATTCATGAAGAGAACTTCTGTTATTCTATTATTTATTATTCTGTTAGAATAACCTGTATACGCGGACTACCCTATACTTGGTGAAATTCTTCTGTTATTCCATTCTTTATTATTATGTTGGAATAACCTGTTTATGCGAAGTATCGCATATATGGTGAAATTCTTCTATTATTATGTTCTTTATTATTCTGTTGGAATATTCTGTCTGTGCGTTTATGCCGGACCTGGTTCCATTATTTATTATTCTGTCAGAATATCCTGTCTGTGCGCTTTACGCCGGACCTGGTTATTTATTATTCTGTCGGAATATCCTGTCTGTGCGTTTTACGCCGGACCTGGTTCTGTTCTTTATTATTCTGTTGGAATATCCTGTCTGTGCGTTTTACGTCGGACCTGGTTCCGTTATTTATTATTCTGTTGGAATAACCTGTCTGTGCGGTCTATCGCATGCATGGTGATTTCTTTTGTTATTCCATTCTTTATTATACTCAGTTGGTTAAAACTTTGACTTCTGTACTCCATGAAATTAGTGGAATATCCTTGATATTTGCGCTTCATCCAGTATCTTTTCATGTAAATATTCTTCTAAGCATTCTTGAATTTTACTCTACAAAGCAGTATCATGTTGACAATTTGGACGTTATCAGTTCCTGGATAAATTAATTCTTGAACTTGTTTTATTGAATTCTTATATCATTGTCATCATCCTCATGCTTATATTTTGTTGAAAGTTATCTATGGCCTGTAGTGCATAGATGGACTTGGTCTGATTATGACCAGGGATTAATCGGTGTAATCATGACCGTAATATTACAAATGATGTGGAAAAAGTCCTCATTGGCCCGTAGTGCATTGATGGACAGTTTTTGGTAAGATTATGGCTATGGATTCTCTTCGGCCGTAGTGCAGAGATGAATTGTTTTATGGCATGATCAGGACCGTTGATCAAAACATGATTATCTTTAGTCGTAGCGCATGGATAATTCGTGGTCGTAATACTAAAGAATATCCTTGGCCGTAGTGTAGGGGTGATTCGATGATGTGGATTATATTTTTAGCTGAGTCTCAGCGATAAAAGTCATGAAAAACCCTTTAAATTATAAAAGATAGTAAATTTTATTCTCTACTTGACTCTTTTAATGGATTGTTGGTTCCGCTGCAGTTAAACTTGATGTCTATTATATTTTATCAGTTTAGCATTGTGGAAGACTAATGGTAATTTATTCTGCATTATATTAGTCATAATATTTCTTACTGGGCTAGTTGAGCTCACCCTTTCTTTCACTGTTCTCTTCAGGAAATGAGTACGTAGCTAGGACTAGTAGGGGAACAGAGTGATGGTCCTAGATGACAGCATTAGTAGTCCTGAATATTCTATGTAATAGTGTGATAATAATTGTAATGAGGACTCCTTTTGAGTATGGATACTCTCTAGAAGATAATATTTGTATTCAAACTCACAGTTTATGTTTTGTCGTGTACACGACAGTTGTATTAGTAAGTTGTATTTGAATTCTGTACCATGTATCTTGCGACCCAAGATGGGTGATGTATACCTGATTTTGAGAGAGTCACAGTTGGTATCAAAGTTTAGGGATATGATCCCTGGCTAGGATGTGAGAATAGAACTAGGAGGGGAGAGACGGGGAATTCCTTCGCTAGTATGACCTACCTAAGTTTACTTGTTATTTAATTGGTCGATCAGAGTATAGAGATAATATGTGATATGTTAATTAACCCTTATTTTGTAACAGTATTTGAAAATGGCATCTGAAAATGTTGAGATAAGCAATGGAGCACAGGAGACCGTTGAGTCTCCACAGATCAATAATCAGGACAATGTGCAACAGGAAGACAATAATCCTCATGTAAACAACAACACTGATCAATTGACGAACGACGGTACGGTTAGTAGTTTTTTAGAATTCATGCAACATCAGGCGAAGGCGGCTCCTGTTCATAATGCAGGAGGAAACAATGGCAACCCACGGTTGATCACCGCTAATCAATTCAAGGAGCTGGGACCACCAGAGTTTTTGGGAAAGCCAGAACCACTTAAGGCGAAGACGTGGTTAAAGCAGATCACCAAGATATTTGATGTCTTGGGATGCTTCGAGGAGCAAAAGGCTCCCTTTGCCACCTTTATGTTGCGTGAAGAGGCAGATCACTGGTGGGAATCTGTAAAACATACCCAACCTAACGCACTCAAGATGTCTTGGGAGAAATTCCAGGAGCTGTTCAACGACAAGTACTTTCCCGAAAGCATTCGTCACATGAAGGAGGTGGAATTTATCAAGTTGGAGCAAAACAACATGACCGTGTCGCAGTACGAAGCTAAGTTTGCCGAGTTGTCCCGATTTGCGTCCCACTTGGTTGATAATGAAGAAAGAATGACACAGATATTTTTAAGAGGTTTGAAGCCGGAGATACGTCAATAACTGATTTCTCATAAACTGTGTTTGTATTCAGATGTTGTAAATAGGGCTCAGTTAGTAGAGCGTAAAAATGAGTCAACGCAACCAAAAGAGAGCAGCCGACAAAATGATAATACTGGTGATAACAGTCATCAAAGCGGTGACAATAAGCATGGAGGGAATCAACATGCCAGAAATGGTAACCACTTCGGTGGTAATCATGGCCAAAACAATAAGAATGGACATTTCAAGAAGAGAAGGTTCAACAATGACGTGAAGACGTTGGTACCACCACCCGTTTCAAAGGAAGAAGAACGACCACCGGTCGTATGTTTCAAATGCGGACAGGAGGGACACATCCGTCCAAACTGTACGTAGCAATCCAAAGCGTGTTTTAATTACGAAAGAGAAGGTTACCTAGCTCGATTTTGTCATATGGTGAAGTCAAGTCCAGCTGGGATAGTGATGCCAAAGGATGTCCCAGACAAGCCAAAGCTGGTAGTTTAAGAGAGAGCGTTTTTTTTCGTGACGAGGAACCTGAATAAAATTATCACGGGTATGTTAGTCATAAACTCTTTTGAAGTCTATACCGTGTTAGATACCGGTTCTACTCACTCTTTTATTTCACCTAGTTGTGTTCAATGTTTGAACTTAACTCCGGAGAAGTTAGACTTTGATTTATCTGTTGAAATTTAGTTGGGAGAAACTTTCGTTACCTCCACTATTTATAAATCTTGTTCAAATCAACACTTTCACGTTACCTGTCGATCTTATCTATTTGAAAATACTTGCATTGATGTGATTTTTGGAAACGATTGGTTAACTGCTCATCATGCTTTTCGTAAGGTTATTAGCTTTCATATTCCTAACCAACCTATTATGCGAATTCAAGTAACCAAACCACTAAAGTCAATCATTGTCATATCAAGCCATAAGTAAAGAGCCCCGGTCCTTTCGTTGTTGACTTTCTTGTGTGGAATGCACCGAAGCCAGACTTTCTGTAGACGACGTTGTGAATGACGATGACAAGTTGATAGGTATCAATGTGACGTGCTATCCAAGTCTTGGATGAGGGTCACAGTTTTGAACGATATTTCTATTGTTAATAAAGTTCCTGACGTATTCTTGAAGACTTCTTAGCCTACCCCAGAGCATGAAATCGAATTTTGTATTGACCCCAGTACAAAACCCATTTCTTAAACCTTCAAATATTTTTTTTTCAACTAAAACGAACGTATTATGCGCCAAAGACGTTGGCTCGAGCTGTTGAAGATTACGATCATACCATTCAATATCATCGTGGAAGTGCGAACGTGGTAGCTGACGCGTTGAGTAGAAGATCGTATACGAGTGAGATGTTGTTAACACAAAGATCCATTTCGTATAACCTACAAATGATGAAGATAGAGTTAAAGACTCTAGGGACCCACGTGAAAATAACGAATATACGATTAGAATCGACTTTAATCGATAAAGTTAAAGCCGTGCAAGCTACGGACCCGGAGCTGATGAATACTAAGAAGAAGGTTCAAGAGGGCTTTATTCTAGAAGCAAGAATCGATGAAGAGAGGAAATCTCAACCCTTGATTTAATTGGCCCATTTGAAATCCTTGAGCGAGTAGGAACTGTGGCTTATAGACTCGTTTTACCGCCAAGTATGTCGCGTGTTCATAACATTTTTAACGTATTGATGTTACGTAAATATGTGGACGACCCGAACCACATTATTGATTTAGAACCGGACGAGATAACGGATAATTTAACGTATGAAGATGTACCTGTTAAAATCCTGGAATGTATTCAACAATCAAAGGTTATACCTCAAGAGTTAGAATCTGATGAAGTGTCCTCATCTGTTCGGCATACCAGGTACATAAGTAAATTTTGAGGGCGAAATTTCATAAGGAGGGGAGATTGTGAAACCCCAGATTTTATGAATAAAGATTTAATTTTTTCAAAATATTTTTTTAAATATTATGGTGTGAATTTGAGATAATGTTATAGTTATGGGTAGTATTTATAAATTTTGCAAAGTATGCAAGTTGTTGTATTATATTCGATTGGTCGGGGAATATTATTTTTGTCAGGAAATATTCGTACGACGGCATAATTATTGGTGGACCCCACAACGAAATTATTGTCGGATTGAGAAAACGACAAAAATATTTTATTAAAAATAACGGCGGAAGTTTTACCGTTGATACTGTTGAACTACTAGGTAGTAAAATCACAGTAATAAGTGTGGTTGCATAGTAGCACATGGTATTGATTATTAATGCTTATGTGAGAAGTCACTCAGTTTGATTCAATTATTGTCAATTAATAATATGAATTATTTAGCGATAATGAAGTTTTGTTTTATTCGTATTATTAACGTAATAAAACAGAAACATCTTTTTATATTAAACAGAATACTTTATTAAAGTTATTCTATAAATAGAATATATTATATTTTATTTAAAAGATTTTTCTTTAAATATGGACCGTCATATTAAAGTAAATCAATCTGGACCGTTCATGGATTAGTTACTATGCATTCTATTTTCCTATAAATAGAAGCTCATCCCTTCATTATTTCTTACGAATTCACTGAAACTCTAGAGAAAAAAACTATAGAGAGAATTCTTCTTCTATAATCTTGAGCGTATTTATTTAGAGTTTAAGAAAGCTTTGAGCGTAGTGCAAGTTTTCTTCGAGTATATCCTCGCCCTACCAGTCGGAATACTCTTCTTTCTTTGGTAAGGGATATAATTTGTTGTACTCGTAAGGGGTATTATTTCTTTTGTATTCATGAAGAGAACTTCTGTTATTCCATTATTTATTATTCTGTTGGAATAACATGTATACGCGGACTACCCTACACTTGGTAAAATTCTACTATTATTCCATTCTTTATTATTATGTTGGAATAACTTGTTTATGCGAAGTACCACATACATGGTGAAATTCTTCTATTATTCTGCTCTTTATTATTCTGTTGGAATATCCTGTCTGTGCGTTTTACGCAGGACCTGATTCCATTATTTATTATTCTGTCGAAATATCCTGTCTGTGCGTTTTACGCCGGACCTGGTTCTATTCTTTATTATTCTGTTGGAATATCATGTCTGTTCATTTTATGCTGGACCTGGTTCCGTTAATTATTATTCTGTTGGAATAACCTGTCTGTGCGGTCTATCGCATGCATGGTGATTTCTTTTGTTATTACATTCTTTATTATACTCAGTTGGTTAAAACTTTGACTTCTGTACTCCATGAAATTAGTGGAATATCCTTGATATTTGCGCTTCATCCAGTATCTTTTCATGTAAATATTCTTCTAAGCATTCTTGAATTTTACTCTACAAAGCAGTATCATGTTGACAATTTGGACGTTATCAGTTCCTGGATAAATTAATTCTTGAACTTGTTTTATTGAATTCTTATATCATTGTCATCATCCTCATGCTTATATTTTGTTGAAAGTTATCTATGGCCTGTAGTGCATAGATGGACTTGGTCTGATTATGACCAGAGATTAATCGGTGTAATCATGACCGTAATATTACAAATGATGTGGAAAAAGTCCCCATTGGCCCGTAGTGCATTGATGGACAGTTTTTGGTATGATTATGACTATGGATTCTCTTTGGCCGTAGTGCAGAGACGAATTGTTTTATGGCATTATCAGGACCGTTGATGAAAT
The DNA here is from genome assembly GCA_016801055.1 of Panax notoginseng. Classification (NCBI taxonomy): domain Eukaryota; kingdom Viridiplantae; phylum Streptophyta; class Magnoliopsida; order Apiales; family Araliaceae; genus Panax; species Panax notoginseng. The sequence goes on from CM029021.1 coordinate 36,681,474, forward strand.
ATATGATTATCTTTAGCCGTAGCGCATGAATAATCGTAGTCGTGATACTAAAGAATATCTTTGGCCATAGTGCAGGGGTGATTCGATGATGTGGATTATATTTTTAGCTGAGTCTCAGCGATAAAAGTCATGAAAAACCTTTTAAATCATAAAAGATAGTAGATTTTATTCTCTACTTGACAATTTTAATGGATTGTTGGTTCCGCTGCAGTTAAACTTGATGTCTATTGTATTTTATCAGTTTAGCATTGTTGAAGACTAATGATAATTTATTCTGCATTATCTTTGTCATAATATTTCTTACTGGGCTAGTTGAGCTCACCCTTTCTTTCACTGTTCTCTTCAGGAAATGAGAATGTGGCTGGGACTAGTCGGGGAACAGAGTGATGGTCCTAGATGATAGCATTAGTAGTCCTCAATATTCTATGTAATAGTGTGATAATAATTGTAATGAGGACTCCTTTTGAGTATGGATACTCTCTAGAAGACAATATTTGTATTCAAACTCACAGTTTATGTTTTGTCTTATTGTACACGACAGTTGTATTAGTAAGTTGTATTTGAATTCTGTACTATGTATCTGGCGACCCAAGATGGGTGATGTATACCTGATTTTGGGGGTGTCACAAAACATCTGTTAACCCGGCAAAGATTGAAGCTATTCAAAGCTGGGAGCAACCCAAATCAGTGACAGAAGTACGTAGCTTTCTCGGCTTAGCTAGTTATTATCAAAGATTCGTGAAAGGATTTTTCTCGAATCGCTACTCCACTAACTCAGCTGACTCGGAAAGATACAAAATTCGGTTGGAGCGAGGAATGTGAGAATAGTTTTTAAGAACTCAAGAGAGTCTTTCAGCACCTGTTCTGACCATACCATCTGGCTCGGAGGGATTTGTCATCTACAGTGATGCTTCGGGCAAAGGGTTAGGATGTGTTCTCATGCAACATGGGAAAGTCATAGCCTATGCCTCTCGATAACTCAAAGAATATAAGAGGAATTATCCTACTCATGATCTAGAGTTAGCAACTGTTGTCTTCGCACTTAAAATTTGGAGGCATTACTTGTATGGGGAGAAAGTGGAGATCTTTACGGATCATAAAAGCCTCAAATATTTCTTCACCCAAAAGGAACTTAACATGCAGCAACGACGTTGGCTTGAACTGTTGAAAGATTATGATCATACCCTCCAATACCATCCTAAAAAAGCGAACGTGATAGCTGACGTATTGAGTAGAAGATCATATGCGGGTACGAGTGCGATATTGTCAACGCAAAGGCCCATTTTGTGTGACTTGCAAAGGATGGAGATAGAGTTAAAGACTTCGGGGGCCCATGTGATGATGGCGAATATACAAGTAGAACCGACTTTAATTGATAAAGTTAAAGCTGCTCAAGCTACAGACCTGGAGCTGATGCGTATGAGGAAGAAAGTGCAAGAAGGTGCTATGCCGGAAGCAAAAATCGATGAGGAAGGAATACTTCGACTCAACTCCAGACTTTGTGTTCCTAACGACCCTGATTTAAAGTATAACATTATGATGAAGGGGCATAACACACCGTTTGCATTCCATCTTGGGAGTACCAAAATGTATCATGATCTTCGACATACATTTTGGTGGGGCAATTTGAAGAGAGAGATAGCGTTGTTTATCTCAAGGTGTCTAACATGTCAACGAGTCAAGGCGGAGCATCAAGTACCAAAAGGTCCATTGCAACCACTTAAAATTCCAAAATAGAAGTGGGAGCACATTACCATGGATTTCGTTACCGGTCTTCCCAAGGTTTCTCAAGGCATAGATGCGATTTGAATCATTGTTGATAGATTGACTAAGTCGGCTCATTTCTTACCTATACGAGAAACTTATACACTTGAACGTCTTGCTCATATGTACAAAAATGAGATTGTAAGATTGCATGGTATGCCAGTATCCATAGTTTCTGATCGAGACCCAAGATTTACTTCACGATTTTGGGTTAGTTTGCAGAAAGCTATGGGTACAGATTTACGGTTTAGTTCGACATATCATCCTCAAACGGACGGACAATCAGAGAGGACTATTCAAACTCTTGAAGATCTATTAAGACTCTATGTCCTTGATTTCAGGGGAAGTTGGGATAAGTTCTTACCATTGGTGGAGTTTTCCTACAACAACATCTATTAAGAAAGTATTGACATGGCTCCATTCGAAGCATTGTATGGAAGAAAGTGTCGTTCTCCAGTATGTTGGGATGAGGTGGGTGAAGCAACGTTGTTGGGACCGGAGTTGGTACGTATGACTACGGAAAAGATTCAACCGATCCGGCAACGTATAAAAATCTCACAAGATCGACAAAAGATTTATGTTGATCTTCATCAAAAGGACGTGGAATTCGATATTGGAGATCATGTGTTGTTACGTGTTGCTCCATGGAAAGGAGTTACAAGATTTGAAAAAAGAGGATAGCTCAATCCTCGATTCATTGGCCCATTTTTGATCCTCGATCGAGTAGGAACTGTGGCTTATAGACTCGCTTTACCGCCAAGTATGTCTCGTGTTTATAACGTTTTTCACATATCTATGTTACGTAAATATGTGAAAGACCCGCACCACATTATTAAGTTAGAACCGGACGAAATAGCGGAAGATTTAACGTATGAAGAGGTTCCTGTTAAAATCTTGGATAAGAAGGATCATGTTCTACGCTACAAGGTTATACCTCAAGTCAAAGTTTTGTGGAGGAACCACGATATTGAGAAAATGACCTAGGAGTTAGAATCTGAAATGAAATCAAGGTATCCTTATCTCTTCGACATATCAGGTACGTACCCTAATTTCGAGGGCGAAATTTCATAAGAAGAGGAGGTTGTAAGACCCCAAATTTTTTTTTAATAAAGATGAGTTTTCTATAAATATCATTTTTAAATATTATGAAATGAATTTGATATAATGTTATAGTTGTGGGTAATATTTATAAATTTTGCAAAGTATGCAAGTTGTTGTAAAATATTCGATTGGTCGGGGAATATTCGTACTACGACACAGTCATTGGTGGACCCCACAACGGAATTATTGTCGGATTGAGAAAATGATAAAAATATTTTATGAAAATAGCGGCGGAGGTTTTACCGTTAACTGTTGAAACACCCAGTGTTAAAAGTACAGTAATATGTGTAGTGGCATAGTAGCACACGGTATTGATTATTGATGCTTACGTAAGAAGTCACTCAATTTTGTTCAATTATTGTTACAGTAATTGATGCATAGTATTTCACGTTATTTAATTTAATTATTGTCAATATTTTATAATCAATAATTGAGACGACAAAGTTATTAATATTATTATTTACAATATTAACGATGTCTAGAAGTTCTGTCAAGGAGAGGTTTGGTCACCTAATTGCGCGCCAATAGGGAGAAATCCTTATTGAAAAGCCTCCTCTTTCCTGGGAACGACCTGATTGATTAATAGTGTGAATTATAATAATGATGATAAATGTTGTTAATTATGTTGAGGTGTCTTTTTATGAAGTCACGGAGGTTTATATATATATATATATATATATATATATATATATATATATATATATATATATATATATATATATATAAATTTTGTTTTATTAGTATTATTAATGTAATAAAACAGAAAAGCTTTTTATATAAAGCAGAATACTTTTATAAAGTTATCTGTTTTATTAGACAACAAATAGAATATATTATATTCTATTATGCATAGTATTTTGCATAGTAAAATCTTTTTATATAAAACAGAATACTTTTATAAAGTTATTTGTTTAATTAGATTTTAAATAGAATATATTATATTTTATTATGCATAGTGTTGCATAGTAAAATCTTTTTATATAAAACAGAATACTTTTATAAAGTTATTCGTTTTATTAGATTATAAATAGAATATATTATATTTTATTTAAAAGATTTTGCTTTAAATATGGATCGTCCGATTAAAAGTAAATCAATCTGGACCGTTCATGAATTAGTTACTATGCAGTCCATTCTTTTATAAATAAAAGCTCATTCCTTCATTATTTCTTATGAATTCACTGAAACTCTAGAGAGAGAAATTATAGAGAGAAAGAAGAAAAATATTCTGCTACTTCACTACTCCTATATCCAGTACTCTTCTTCTTAAGATAAGGGGTATTATTTCTTTTGTATTCATGAAGAGAGCTTCTGTTATTCCATTATTTATTATTCTGTTGGAATAACCTGTATACGCAGGCTACCATATACTTGGTGAAATTCTTCTGTTATTACATTCTTTATTATTTTGTTAAAATATCATGTCTGTGCGTTTTACGTCGGACCTGGTTCCGTCTTTATTATTCTGTTGGAATATCTTGTCTGTGCGTTTTACGCCGGACCTGGTTCCGTTTTTATTATTCTGTTGGAATATAATGTCTGTGCGTTTTACGCCAGACCTGGTTCCCTTATTTATTATTCTGTTGGAATAACCTGCCTGTGCGGTCTATCGCATGCCTGGTAATTTCTTTTGTTATTCCATTCTTTAGTATACTCAGTTGGTTAAAGTTTTGGCTTCTATACTCCATGAAATTAGTAGAATATTCTTGATATTTGAGCTTCATCCAGTATCTTTTTACGAAAATATTCTTCTGAGCATTCTTGAATTTTACTCTACAAAGAAGTATCATGTTGACAATTTGGACGTAAGTTCCTGGATAAATTAATTCTTGAACTTGTTTTATTGAATTCTTATATCATTGTCATTATTCTCATGTTTATATTTTGTTGAAAGTCATATGTGGCCTGTAGTGCATAGATGGACTTGGTATGATTATGATCAGGAATTATTCGGTGTAATCATGACCATAATGTTACAAATGATGTGGTAAAAGTTCTCATTGGCCCGTAGTGCATTGATGGATAGTTGTTGGCATGATCATGACCATTGATGAATACATGAATATCCTTAGCCCATAGTGCATAGATAATTTGTGGTTGTGATACTAATGAATATCCTTGGTCGTAGTGCAGGGATGATGTGGATTATTTATTTAGCTGAGTCCAAGCGATAAAAGTGATGAAAAACCTTTTAAATCATAAAAGATAGTAGATTTTATTCTCTACTTTACTCTTTTAATGGATTGCTTATTCCGCTGCAGTTAAACTTGATGTCTATTGCATTTTATTAGTTTAACATTGTTGAAGACTAATGATAATTTATTCTGCATTATCTTAGTCATAATATTTCTTACTGGGCTAGTTGAGCTCACCCTTTCTTTCACTGTTCTCTTTAGGAATTGAGAACGTAGCTGGGACTAGTCGGGGAACGGAGTGACGGTCCAGATGATAGTATTAGTAGTCCTCACTATTCTATTAAATAGTGTGATAATAAATGTAATGAGGACTTATTCTGAGAGTGGATATTGTTTAGAAGACACTATTTGTATTAAAACTCACAGCTCTCTTGTTGTATTTTAAAGATTGTAGTTGTATTCTGTACCATGTATTTGGTGACTCAGAATAGGTGATGTATACCTATTTTGGGGGCGTCACATTACAAGTGTTTAAAATGAGAAAGTACTCAGTTTGAGGTGTGTACAGAGCAAATTGGACAGGGCTTCCTCGCTATTTCTCTTTCAAATAAGGCCACCCCAAGCCCCATATATATAGAGGGGGGTGCCGCAAGTCTACCTGCGGCTACTCGTGATGCCCAGGATGCCCAACAATATGGGTCCCGCCGTATCGAAGTACGTACACTCGGACAACGCGTTGTTCGCTCGGTCGTTCATAACTTTCAATTCGGGAGTCCGATGGAAGCGTGCCATACCATTCCGGAAAGCTCTTTCCGAGAGCTACACAATGACATAGTATTTGCCCTTTTTGATTTCGGGAAGATGGGTCTGTGACCAAAATAGCATTTCTAGGTTTTTGTTAGGCAATCCGGTGAGCCGTTTTGCATAGTTTGCGCTTGAAAGTTAAGATATGGTTCTTGTGGGACTTCTATTGAAGTATTTTGAGTTAAAATGAGTGTATTTGGTGTGAGTTGAAGTTGAATTGGCAAAATAACCATTTTGCCCCTCCCGGGGTTATCTCCAGTTTTCGCGCAGTTGTAGCAGTCTTTTCTCAGGGTTATCTCTGAGGTTATCATGCTGTTGACTCTGAATATCCTCAGGGTTATCTCTAAGGTTGGAATTGATGTTGTGGTCCTCCAGGGTTACCTCTGGAGTGTGAAAGATGCTTTTATCCTCCTGCATAGTTAGTAACAGGAAAACGAAAATTTCGAGTGTCTACAGACTAGATAAAGTTAAGGAGGCTCAACTTTAGGACAAAGAATGTAAAAAGGTGAAAAATAAGATATCTGAAGGAACCGAACCGAGATTCAAGATGGACAATGAAGGAATACTAAGATTTGAAAGTAGAATTTGAGTATCGCCAGTACCAAAGATTAAGGAAGACATTTTGAGCGAGGCTCATAGCTCACGATATTTGATTAACCCTGGTAGTGCCAAGATCTTCGACAACATTTCTTGTGGCCAAATTTAAAATGAGATGTTACAGAGTGTGTTGTCAAGTGTCTAACATGTCAGAAAGTGAAAGCCAAACATCAGAGGTCGAGTGGGTTGCTACAACCGTTGGAGATCCTAGAATGGAAATGGGAACATATTACGATGGATTTCGTGGTTGGCCTTCCGACAACTCAGAAAGGCTATGATGCAGTATAGGTTATCGTTGACCGACAGACAAAATCCGCACACTTCCATCCGATCAGAATCAAATTTAACTTAGACCAGTTGGAAAAATTATATGTTAAAGAGAATGTTTCGAGACACGGAGTTCTGGTGTCAATTATTTCTGATAGGGATCCGCGCTTTACATCGAACTTCTAGAAATGACTACAGGAATGTATGGGTACGTAGTTGAGAATGAGTACGACTTATCACCCTCAGACAGACGGGCAGAGTGAAAGAACGATTCAGACAATAGAAGATATGTTAAGAGCTTGTATAATGGACTTTAAAGGAAATTGGGATGATCACCTACCGCTCGTGGAGTTCGGCTACAACAACAGTTACCACGCTAGTATTGGCATGCCGCCTTATGAAGCGTTATACGACAGAAAGTGTAGAACTCTGCTATACTGGGATGAAGTTGGTGAGAGACAATTACTAGGCCTAGAATTGGTACAGTAGACAGCAGAGATAGTTAAAGTGATCCGAACAAGACTGGTAGTAGCTCAAGATAGGCAGAAGAAATACGCCGACCCACACCGTAAAAATATTAAGTTTGAATCAGGTAGTTATGTGTTTTTAAAAGTCTCTCCCTAGAAGGGAAAGATCAGGTTTGGAAAGAAAAGAAAATTAAGCCCAAGATTCATTGGACCCTTCGAAGTACTGCGAAGAATTGGAGAAGCTGCGTATGAGGTAACCTTACCTCCAGCACTCGAGAATGTCCACAACATTTTCCATGTTTCGATTTTACGACCCTACAAACCCGATTACAAGCACGTGATTGAATATGAACCCCTTCATTTTGAGAAAGACTTATCCTATGAAGAAATTCCTGTTCAGATTGTCGACAGGAAAGAATAAGTTCTCGGAAATAAAGTAATACCTTCCGTTAAGATAATTTGGAGGAACTACAACGCTGAAGAAGCAACGTGGGAACTCGAAGAGCATATGATGAAGAATTACCCTCATTTATTTAATTAATTTATGTGTAAGCGATTTTGGTGACAGAATCTTTGTAAGGGGAGGAGAGAATGTAACGAGAAGAATTGATTGAGTCGTGATTTTGAGGACAGAACCCTTTTAAGGGGGGAAAGATGTGACAAACGAGATTTTATAATTTAATTTTAATATTTATTAAATTAAATAAATATTTTTTGATGATTTAATTATTAGATTAAATAATTAATTGATGAAATTGTGGTAGATTAATTTAATTATATGTGTTATATTTATTAAATTAATGTGGAGAATTTCTATTGTTCAAATTATGTATTTATGTGAGCTTATTGAAGTAAAGGAAATATTGAATAAGCATAATGTTATTTTAATTAATTTAATAATTAATTAGAGATTTAATAATTTGACAGAATTAATAAATGAGAAATTTAATTTTATGACTATGTGAATTAATGAGAAATTATTATATTTTATTTAAATTAAATTAAATAAGATATTCACGGGGTTTATATTTTTATAAAAATGGCTTTGAAGTCTATGTAATTGAAAAAGAGTAATGATTATGTGTTTATATATGTGATAAGATGTTATCCTAACATGTTTTATTATATATTGTATGTTTCCATAACATCAGTTTAATAAAAATATGTCGTATATTGTTCTTCAAAATTACGGAGTATAGAAATATGGTCATATGACCCTTACGTGCAACTTTAATACGTTAATCATATGTTGTATCATAAATTTTACACTTGTATATAATTATGCATGTTAAAATGAAGAAAACAAACTTCGAATGGACAGATTTAGTGTTATAACGAACTCGTAGTGCCAATCTTCATGTTTTATTTTCAAAACTTTCAAGAACATCAAGAACAATGAAATTATATAATTTGATTCAAGTAATTGTGTGTTTAAACTTGTTAAAATCACTCTAGAAAGGTTGGGTAATGATCATATATGAATTATAATATTTGGGTATGCTTAAATTAATGTATGGACAAGAAAATTGGAAGTTATGACAGAACGTATAATTGAACTTGTGAGATATTTTTTGGCCTAATTTGGCCTTATTATGTTCGCAAACTGCAGAAACTGAGTTTGGGTAACCCGACCCCCGACGAGCGTTACCAAACTAAATTACCCCGCCCCAACAGCCAAAAAAATAATTAATAATAATAATTAAATAATTAAAATATTTATCAAATAAAATAAATATTTTTTTAAGTGAGATATTTATGGAATAAAATAAATGTTTGATGAAAATTATTATTAAAATATTTATAAAATAAAATAAATATTTTAATTGAGATATTTATAGAATAAAATAAATTTTCGATGTAAATTATTATTAAAATATTTATCAAATAAAATAAATATTTTAATTGAGATATTTATGGAATGAAATAAATATTCGATGGAAATTATTATTAAAAAAATTATAAAATAAAATAAATATTTTAATTGAGATATTTATGAATGAAATAAATAATCAATGGAAATTATTATGAAAATATTCTAATTTAATTAAGTAATTAAATTAGAAGGGTAATGATTTGTTAAATAAAGTGGAGTTATATTAAATAATTAAGTGAAAATGTAACTAATGAATGTCGTGAATACATATGGTATGTGTGTAGGACTTGTGGTGAACGGAAGTAGTAATCGTTTAGCCTACGCACGAGGCAAGTTCCCAAATCTTGTTTCTTTACATAAAGCAAGTTCCTTATTCTACCTTGTTTATTACTGTTCAAGTCAAGATTTCATATTAGATGCTATCATTCTTTAAAAGCATGATTCCTATTATACAATACTTATTCGATTGTATACATATTGAAATATATTATTCAAATTGAATATCCATTATTATTGAACCTTGTAAGACTAGCGAACTCTTATTGATTCGACTAATCCATAGTTGATGAACGTTCTAAATTTTCAGAACCATTGTTGAGCTTATCCAAACCAAACTTCCTTTGGTGCAGACTCTAATGTCAAACTGAGATGAATAACCCTGTTATAGGGGATTAATTATGCTTTAGCGTTAAGATATTGTGCACAATATGGTACTAAGGGCTGATCCCCCTAAGTACGAGAAGAAGAGTCTATATTCTTATGATTGTTAAAGGTTTTAAGTATAAACACTTGACAACCTAGGACGTAGTTCAATGTCTTATGACCCTCAGAAGTTCTTTTGATTCTTGTTATTCATTCTTGATTCAAAAGCCAAGCTTTCTTATTTCAGAAGTCATTGATTCATTCACATGTTATTATTTTATTGTTATATTATTATACTTGTGGGCAATCGTGCTCACTCTTGCGTAATAATAACATTACAGTTAAGAACGAAAGGTCCGACGAGCCTTCTACTAGCAAAGGCAAGGGCAAAGTTAACAAGTGATGAAGACTTGTTGTTTATTTGTTATGTTATGTTTCAGACTTATGTTTAAGTTGTGTAAGTTTAAGTTGTTATGTTTAAGTTATGCCTTCTACTACTATGTTTAAGTTGTTTCACATTACATGCGTCAAACCACTTTTCTTTTCACATCACCAGTCGTCAAGCCACTTGCCTCTTCACATTGCAAGGGCTAAGCTAGAAATCTTCTATAAATAGAAGCTTATTTCTTCTTTCATTCTCACTAATTCACTACGACTCACAAGAGAATTCTATAGAGAGAGAATCAGAGAGAAAGAAGAAGAGTATTATGTTATTACACTATTTCAGTATCCAATCTCCTATTAAGGTAAGGGATATTATTTCTTTCGTATTCGTAAGGGATATTATTTTTGTTCAATATTCGTATGGAGTAATATTTTCTTCCATACTCTGTAGTATGTAAGTAATATTATTTCATTTGAGATTCTGAATTCTACACTCATGTTGTTAAGTATTGCTTCTATAATCCTTGAAATTGGTAGAATATCCTTAAATTTTGCACTTCATCTAGTATCGTTTCACAATGATATTTTTCTTAACATTCTTGTTAAAGTTTAATCTTTTCATGTTGGAGTACTATTCACGGGATACTATTCATGAAATACTATTCACTGGGTACTATTCATGACAAAAATTGATTTCTTTCCTGTCCAAATTATTTTTGATACAATATTATTCTTGAATTTTACTCCACAAAGCAGTATCATTTTGACAATTTAAACATTATTGAATTCAGGATAAATTAAATTATAAATCTTTAAAATTTATCCTTGCTCTCATTTAATTGAATTCTTATATCATTGTCATCATCCTCATGCTTAGATTTTGATGAAAGTCATCTTTGGCCATAGTGCATAGATGGATTGTTGATTGGTATGATTATGACCAGGGATCATTCAGTATAATCATGACCCACAATGTTACAAATGATGTGGTAAAAGTCCTCATTGGCCCGTAGTGCATTGATGGACAGTTGCTGGTATGATCATGACCATTGGTGATAATAATGAATATCCTTGGCCCGTAGTGCATGGATAATTCTGTGATGTAGATTATTTATTTAGCTGAGTCCTAGCGATAAAATTGATGACAAACTTTTTAAATAATAGAAGATAGTTGATATCATGCTCTACTTAACTCTTCTAATGGATTGCTTGTTCCGCTGCAGTTAAACTTGATGTTTATTGTATTTTATCAGTTTAATACTCTTGAAGGCTAATGATAATTTATTCTGTATTATCTTAGTCATAATATTTCTTACTGGCTAGTTGAACTCACCCTTTTGCTTTCATTGTTCTTTTCAGGAAATGAGAATATAGCTGGGACGAGTCGGGAAATAGAGTGGCGGTCCAGATAGGTGGCTATAGTAGTCCTCACTATTATGTGAAATTGTGTGATAATAATTGTAATGAGGACTTTATTTGAGTTTGGATACTCTCTACGAGACATTATCCGTGTTGAAACTCTCAGCTACGTTTTGTCGTACTGTATAAAAGAAGTTTGTATTTAAATTCTGTACCATGTATTTGGCGACTCAAGATGGGTGATGTATACCTATTTTGGGGGCGTCACACTGCAGGTACTTGGTCTATCTGACCACACTAAGGAATACTGAAGCAGATGACTTCAGGTAAGAAGATTCAACCAGCTGGAGGCTTAAGACATTTCAGAAATGTTTCTGACAAAATCCTTATTTGTCAAAGCATGTCCTTGAAGAGTTGCTGAGCTAACATGAATGTAGCTCACATGGTTGTTGATCTCCATATGGAAGCAGACCATTCACCCTAAGATAAAAAGGGTCTTATATGCTCAATCATCCAAAGCATATCATCTGAGAACCCTCGAGAAACTCATTATTGAGGAAGAACTCCACAAGTACAAACTGTCAAAGAAGACTATGTTCGTAGTTCTGTCAAACTATCGTAGAGTGATCAGTTCTGGAGATATCTATTTCTATAATCCAAGGAGGTTTAAATAATTGTGATGACTTCAGTCAGAAGAAGAACTCATACCTCTCTGAGAAGATAGTATCAACTATAGGGGAACAGTGATCTGGTAAGGAACAGTAGCACTGAAAGTATCAGAAATTCACTATGAAGCAATATACCAGTTACAAAGCCCCAAAACTTTGTGGCTGATGAACCAAATGAAGATCCATAGTCATTAGGAATGTCTCAAAACGTACTATTGATAACCTTGTCAACCACCCAACTCAAAATCGTGGAGCGCCTACGATCACACATCTGATTGTAGTGTAGAGCAGGAGGACTTCATGATTACAGCCAATGCAAATGTCTACAGTTGGTAGATGAACTCCCCAGCAGAAAAGATCAAGATGAGATATCTGTACTAATCACATCTAAAGCTCTTCATCTAGTGAGCGCCTCAGGGACAAACCTGACCCTTAGTTCACTCTAAGAGGTTGGCCCTTCCTTAGCTATCTTTACCCAGAAGGAATGCTTAGTCAAGTTTATCTCAAAGACCAGGACAGACAACGTTCGTAGAGTAGATTCTCAACGATCGTAGTGCAACCTCAACGATCATAGAGTAGGCTCGACGATCATAGTCTTCCCAAAGGATACACTAGCTCATGGGGAGCTCGAAAGAATTAGACACATGCCCAACTATTCAGATCGTGTGAAGATAAGCTCGAATACAGTTTGGAAAGATGCCCTGCAAACTCACCTCAGAATTTCAGTGCCAGAACTATCTCGGAGTACATTAGTAGTTAAGCCTTACAACTTCAAGATGAGGATTAGTGTCAAATCATCCACTAAAGCATCTCTCAGAAGACGATCGTTGAGTCGACAAAGTAAATCGTAGAGTCCATAGCTACCTCACCAAGCTACTCTACGTACTGAAAAGGTCAACAGTTAAACTAAGTCAGCAATGCTTATTTTCTTAAAAGAAAATTAAAACTAAAAAATTATTTAGTTTATGGAGAGTTACAGTTCATTACTGGGCATCGTGCAACCAATGACTGGTTGACACATCACAGCTTATGCAGAGTCAAAAGGAATTGTTATAAAGATAAATTTAAAATCTCCAAACAGTTATTAGAAGCTATCGAACCTCTCTCCCTCCCTTTTTCAAACCCTAAAATCTTCTTCAAAGCCTGAATCCATTAAACCTCTAGAATCGCCTGAATCGCATTCAACTATATCTCATAGAAGGTCTGAAGCTAAATACCCCTATATTTTGAACCCTCAAAATGGAAGAATTGCGTGTTATAACCGGAATCCAACTCGATTTCAAGAAATTCGAAAGATCAAAAAAGAAGTTCAAGGACATACTTGAGCTTGTAAAGAATGCTGGGTTTTCTAAATGCTTGGAAGCAAACACTCCCGTCTATACCGAGATAGTGAACCAATTCTACTCTAATGCATTGATAGAATCTGGGCTTCTATCTACAAAGGTCAAATAAGGAAGCCTGAAGATAAAGGCATCAGACATCAACCAATATCTAGGGTTTCCCAACCAAGGTCTGATAAATCTCGAAGAAGTTGACATTGAAGAAGGCAAGAAGTTAATGTGTTACAAGAGAAATGTAAATTTGAAGGATATAAAGAAGAAGGAGTTTCCTGAAGAGTTTGAATTTATGGCTGAGATTACAGGAAAATGCATCTTGTGGAAGGACACTGCACATGATACTGTCAGTGATCTACAATTGAGAGTTATAACTGCAATCGTCATGAAGCAGCAGATAAACTTCGAAGCCCTTATAATTTATTGGTTGACCAAATGGCTGGAAAAGGCTGAGATGAAGAAGTCTATAGATAAACCACTCACAAAGGTTTTTCATGGAAGACTCTTGAGCATTGTACTAAAGAAGAAATTAAAAAGCAAGATAAAGGATGATGAGGGAGAACCACTGAATGTTCATAAGGTGATGTCCCCACAGCTGTTTGAAAATTGGAAGAAAAATCCTTAGGAAAACAAGAGGCTAATAACTTCTGGTAGCAGTGTTGGTGTCAAATCAATACACACAAAAACACGCAAGTATACGTGGTCAACAAGTAATAAAGTGATGAGTAGAGTATCGTTCCCACAAGGACAAAATATCAAGAATCTTAACTTCACAATTATCAATTTTTTTATTAATCCTAATTTTATTAAACTAATCGATTCAATGGTTTTTTTAAAGTAACTAATTAAAAGAAACTAAATTAATGAATAATTAAATTATCACAAAAGAAATAAACACCAATAACGAAATTCGGAATTTTTAAACAATTAATGGAGAGTTAGACTTATGATTTTACCCTAAGCTTCACTCTGATTTTCTAACTTTTATTCCAATTCAATTCAATATTCCAGTTTATTAATCAAGAACACGTACGTAGTAAGAGCCACCTCTCGATGCACTAATACCATATCAACATCAATCCACAATTAAGATAGAAATCCGTTAAACACCTAAATTAACTAACTCACTATATCTCTATGTGAACTGCAATTAAAAAAAAGTTGAAGTTTAAGTTCTCTTAACGATTACATGCGATGTCAAGCGTATCTCTACCTTAACAATAATCACAAATATGCTATCGACATAATTTATGACACATGCTATATTAACTAGGTCTAGACTCGAATATCCTCTCTCGATTCCTTTCAAGTCCACATAAAATTGTTGATCAGGCAATTCATAAATTCACACTCAAATTAACATAGATAAACTGAAACTATCTTATAAAATTGGAAATCAAGTTATAGAATCATCGCTAAGCTTAAAGATCCATCATAAGTCTAATAAGTAAATTAGTTCATAACGAACGAATTAAAAACTGAATAATCTGTTGAAAACATCATCCCAATTACAAAATAGATGAAAGAGAAGAAGAATTGTAGAAAACTCCTTCACGTAGCCTCAATCTGCAATCGTCGTGACAATCTCTGAAAATCACTCCTCCAATTTTCGCTCTCCAAATCCTTGAATCCGTGCTGAAAATCTTTTCTTTGTGCTAGAGAATTGTTGTTCTTCTAAGTGGTAGCAAGCTCCTGGTACTTCTGGACGTATTCTCCTTTTAATAGACTCCAAAACGCACCAGCTAGCCCACAAATCCGAGCCAAAACAGAAGTCGAAACCAAACAGGACAGCTGCAGGAAACGGGACCCCCGCCCCGGCGGGGGGTGCTAGCTTAAAAAGGCCCGCCCCGGCGGGCTACCCTACTGACTTCAACTTTTTTTTATGAATTCCAACTTTTTCCACTTTTACTCCAAAAAGACCACATTCTCATCCCTAATGCATCCATAACCACCCTACACATAAAATAACATGAAACAAGTAAAAACGAACACAAAACATGAACATAAATACGAATTTAAACTTGATTTGAACAATGATTCATGTATATAAAATTCACTTATCAAAATCCCCCAAACTTAAACCTTGCTAGTCCCCTAGCACAAACAACTAGATGCAACGCAATGAAACGCAATAATAATCTAAATGCCTAAACAAATCCAACAATATCGCATAAACAAATGTATTCCATCCGCTTCAGAGAAAACAAGCAACTTTACACTACGAATTATCAAAACCAATCCACGCTTACATATTAATTCTCAATTCTTGAACAATCATCACTGGTATAGCGTGTGTGTGTGATCAACATCAAGTTTAACTGATACGGATCCAAATTCAATACATAAACAACTTCTTAGAAGGAATTATACAGTACAAACTTATAATCTCTCAAAGATAGGCACGATTCAACTAAAATTAAACTAAACCAACATCAAGGGTACATGCAGGATACTTATGCTTCCTCTTTCTTTTTATACGGGGGCTTTTTGCACTTTTCCCGTTTTATTCTTTTTTTTTCTTCTTTCTTTTTCTCATAGATAGTTGGTGAGTGCGTTTTACGCTCCATCTCACGCTTGTGTTTATGGGGAGTGCTTCACCTCAACCCACCACAAGACTCAATATATTGCATGTTTTTTCTTATTTTTTTTTTCAAAGCTTATATATATCCCACATATATTCCCCCAAACTTAGGTTCTTGCGTAATTTAAGCCTTCACTGCCTATCCTTGTCATTTTTTGGTTCACGCTAGCACTATCCTTTAGAAACCCTTTATGTATCAATTTGAACTAACCGGTCAATAAAGATGTTATTAGTGCTACCCTTTTTATAACAGTTTCAAACAAGTCCAAGAATCAATTCATAACAGTAATTATATCACAGTTCTAATAATCCATACTATATTGGTTAACCTGTTCACAATCTCATCATTGGCCAGAATAACCTGTAGAATGCGACACCATTGGACATATGCAACCTAACTAATTAACTAACAAATTTTTTTTTTTTTTAGATAATAATAATATGCAACTAATATAAGATATTAAAAGTCATGCATGTAAACAAATAAAACTCCCCCAAACTTAAATAAAACAATGCCCTCATTGGATAAAAATAAAATGCAGGAAGACTTCCCTATAATTGTCTAAGTCTGGGGCGGTGGTTGGTGCTCTTCCTCATCTGAATCACTAGGAGGAAAGCTAGGGAGTGGACCATGTTGTTGATACGGAAAAAACGCCGCCGGGTTGACACTTTGAAGTGTTGTGTTAAGTGCGGTGAAAGATGCGTTCATAGCATCGAACATATGATCTTGGCGCATCGCCAATCGCCGCATCTCCCGGCGTGTCACCCTATTGGTCGAAGTCAGTTGATTCTGAAAAGCAAGGAACTGAGCACTAGAAAATGTCTCAGTCGGCGGAGTCTGCTCAGTTCACGGATCACCCATTGCTTCATCCTTATCCCCCGAAGTATCTTCGGCATCATCCTCGGGTTCCGACGCCGATGGAAAAATAAAACCCAAACCCCGGGGATGGGACTCTCCTCCAGGCCAAACAGAATACCGGGTTATCATTCTAGTATCTAGGATCTGCAGCGGCATCAAAGTGGGCTCATCATCGGACCAACGTACTCCGGCTTGATGACACAACCCACATATAAGAGATGGATGTGGTAAGCCGCCAGAAAAGTTGCCGCGGAGACATCGGCGTATAGAAAAACTGATAATTGCCCCGATGTCTATGAGGAAATCTTGCACAATGGCATACAGGAGGAGTGCCTTCTCCTTGGTCATGTCCGAGGTGTGCGTGGACGGTAGCAGTTTAGCACAGAGGAAGGCATACCAGATTTTACCATATCGACTGAGGTCTTTACTGTGAAACACGGTGCCCCCCTTTCGTCCCTTTATCCAAGTAGTCCCTGGCTTAGTCATGTTTTGAATCACCTCCTCATAATCGGGGTCAAAATCCCGCATGTAAGCATATTGACACTGGCTTGGCACCCGCAGCTGATAAAAGGCATTGATGGCATCTGCACTGAACGGGACCATGCGACCCCTCACAAAGGCAGTGAATGGTGCCTTGTCCTCGGTATTTGCATAAAATTCTTTAACAACATTCACAACAGCGGGCTCGGGCTCTGCTGTAAACCTTATCCATCCTTGTTGGTAGATTTGTTGCATCATTTCCCCATCATTTCCCTCGGGAGCCAACCCCCGTTCCGGTGTAAGAGCCTTGGTAGCCATATAGTCGTAGCGGTCAGCAGCGGCGGCACTTCGGAATTTGCGGCGGTCATATGTTCGGGTTGGTGGAGCCGTGCTAGAACTCGCCCCCCGTTGGCGTTTTGATGTTGGTTGTGAAGCCATGGATAACCGGATGCTTAATTGTGCTAGCACGCACTAGTTTCAATTTCTCTGTGTTTTAGGCAATATGGCAAACACCTTGCGTGCACAGCCCGATCTTCCCCCAAACTTAGGTGGTTTGTAGGGAATGTCAGTGGAGAGAAGATGAGAGTGTGATAATAAGGCTAGAGTACTCACCCGTAAGTGTTTGTGGTCCAATAGCTTGAAGAATTCGTGTATAATGGAATGTATATAATGGAGATAGGAGTTAGGGTTTATATGGAGGGAGATATGGTGGGGAATGTGGTGGGGTGATAGAAGTAGTGTGGAAGATGAGGGGAAGGTGGGTAAACTGATTTAGGTAGTGGTGATGGTGGTAGGAATAGGTTAGGGTCATGGGGTATGGTGGGGAGAAGAAAACGGCAAGAGTAGGAATGGGAAGGGGAAAGTGCTGGGCGTGTGTTTTAAAAAGAGCCGGATGCCCAGAAATCAGGACCCCCGCCTCGGCGGGGGGTACACGCCTAAAAAGGCCCGCCCCGGCGGGCTGGACTGCTGTAAAAAAAATTTGATCCAAAATTTTGGACGATAAAAACTTTCTGAAATGCGTCCGTTGCGTTGTCCTCGTTGTTCTATGTTGTATTTGACTTCTCCTGAGACCAAAAACAAGCAATACGTTAGAGTAATGACCATTTAGATTTTGGATTTATTTTTAGTATTTTTCAGAGATTTTAAGCAAGCTTAATAAATGAAAAGTCCTAACTACTTTCATAAACTATATCCTACCAACTTAAATGTGAAATATGAAAAATAAAGAAATATTGGGTTGCCTCCCAATTAGCGCTTGATTTTAAGTCGTTCAGCCTGACTACTCCCTGTTTTACTGTGTATCGGCTAGGATGATAGTGTCGGCGTCCAAATTTGACTCGCCACCCCAGTAATGCTTTATACGTTGGCCATTGACTTTGAATGTTTCTAATGGATTGCGACTGTATAGTTCAACCGCGCCATGAGGAAATACCCGTTTGATAGTAAACGGTCCCGACCATCTTGACTTAAGCTTTCCGGGGAACAACCGCAGCCGTGAATTGAACAAGAGGACTGCTTGACCCGGCTTGAATGTGCGTTGGATAATTTTGTAGTCGTGCCATTTTTTAACTTATTCTTTGTATAGTTTGGCATTCTCATAGGCATGAAGGCGGAATTCGTCGAGCTCATTAAGTTGGAGTAACCTCTTTTCTCCTACGACGGCTTGATCAAAATTCAATTTCTGTATTGCCCAGTAAGCTTTGTGCTGTAACTCCACTGGCAAGTGACATGCCTTTCCGTACAAGAGTTGATACGGCGACATCCCGATTGGCGTTTTGTATGCAGTGCGGTATGCCCATAATGCATCATCCAATCGAAGCGACCAATCTTTTCGGCTTGGGTTGACGACTTTTTCCAATATCTTTTTAACTTCTCTGTTCGATACCTCGGCTTGCCCATTAGTTTGAGGGTGATAAGCAGTCGCCACTCTATGATTGACCCCATACTTAGCCAAAAGAGCTGTAAACGATTTGTTGCAGAAATGACTGCCTTCATCAATAATAATTGCTCTTGGCGTGCCAAACCTTGTGAAAATATTTTTCTGTAAAAACTTGAGGACCACCTTGGCATCATTAGATGGTAATGCGGCAGCTTCAACCCATTTCGATACGTAGTCCACCGCGAGCAAAATGTACTGATTGCTCAAAGACGACGGGAATGGTCCCATGAAATCGATGCCCCATACATCGAAGATTTCCACTTCCAGAATTGTTTGTAGGGGCATCTCATTCCGTTTCGATATGTTACCCACCCATTGGCATCTATCACATGTTTTCACAAATTGGTGGGCGTCTTTGAACAACGTCGGCCAATAAAACCCGGACTGAAGAACTTTCGCCGCAGTGCGCTCACTTCCGTAATGGCCACCATACGCCGACGAATGGCATTCTTATAATATAGTGTGGACTTCACTATATGGAATACACCGTCGTATCATCTTATCAGCGCATTGTTTAAACAGATACGGCTCATCCCATATGTACCACTTGACGTCATGAAGAAACTTCTTTTTCTGCTGTCGTGTGAGATCTGGGGGAAGAATCTTGCTTACCACATAGTTCGCGAAGTCTGCATACCACGGAAATTCTGCATTCAACCCAAATAACTGCTCATCCGGAAATGTCTCATGAATCACGCATCTCTCTTTATCTATTGTCTCTGGATTTTCCAGTCTGGATAGATGATCGGCGACTTGATTCTCCGTCCCCTTTCTATCTTTAATTTCTAAATCAAACTCTTAAAGTAAGAGAATCCATCGGATAAGACATGGTTTAGCATCTTTTTTCGCTATTATGTACCGAATCACTGAGTGGTCAGTGTAGACTATTACCTTTGTCCCGATCAAATATGCCCGAAATTTGTCGAACGCGTATACTACTGCAAGCAACTCCTTTTCCGTAGTAGTGTAGTTCATTTGAGTTTCTGTTAGTGTTTTTCTTGCATAATATATTGCGTGAAACACCTTATCTCGTCATTGGCCTAAAACTGCCCCAACCGCATAGTCGCTTGCATCAAACATGAGTTCGAACGGCATTTTCCAGTCCGGTGCCACTATCACGGGGGCTGTAGTTAACTTCTTCTTCAACAATTCAAACGCGGATTTGCACTCCTCTGTAAAACTAAAAGTCGCATCCTTCTCTAACAGACTGCATAGAGGTTTTGTAATCTTAGAGAAATCCTTTATGAACCTTCGGTAGAACCCAGCATGCCCCAGAAAACTGCGAATACCTTTAACTGAGCTCGGTGGAGGTAGTCTCTCGATAGTGTCCAACTTTGCCTTGTCTACTTCCAATCCTTGCACTGACACCTTATGTCCTAATATTATGCCCTCTTCAACCATGAAGTGGCATTTTTCCCAATTTAGTATGAGGTTGGTATCCTTACAGCGCTGCAATACCATGACCAGATTTTTTAAGCAAGTGTCAAAAGTACTTCCATAAACCGAGAAATCATCCATGAATACTTCAACGTTTTTCTCCACCATGTCCGAAAAAATTGCCATCATACACCGCTGGAAAGTTGCCGGTGCATTACACAGTCCGAATGACATCCGTCTGAATGCAAAGGTGCCGTAGGGGCAAGTGAATGTTGTCTTTTCTTGGTCTTCAGGAGCGATAGCAATCTGATTGTATTCCGAATATCCATCCAATAAGCAGTAAAACTCATGCCCCGCTAACCTGTCTAACATTTGATCGATAAAAGGTAGCGGGAAATGGTCTTTCCGGGTTGCCTTATTCAATCTCCTATAATCAATGCACACCCTCCAACCTGTTACTGTCCTTGTTAGAATTAACTCGTTGTCCTCATTCTGAATTACCGTCATTCCCCCTTTTTTCGGCACACAATGAATCAGACTTACCCATTTACTGTCGGAAATTGGGTATATGACTCCGGCATCCAATGATTTCAGAATTTCCTTCTTGACCACTTCCTTCATGATTGGGTTGAGTCGACGTTGATGCTCCACGGATGGGCTCGCAGTATCTTCCATCAGAATCTTGTGCATACAAAATGACGGGCTAATGCCTTTTATATCCGTAATTGTCCATCCAATTGCTGATTTGTGATCCCGAAGCACCCTCAGCAACTTTTCCTCCTGCAATTTGTTAAGTGCAGCAGAAATAATTTACAGGTAAAGAATTTAAATCGCCTAAATACGCGTACCTGAGATGTTCAGGGAGTGGTTTAAGTTCCAAGGCTGGTGGCTCATCCAATGATGGTTTCAATTTTGCTGCAACTGTATCCTCGGTGTGCAGAGGTTCAACCGGTGGTCTGAATCGGCTAACTCGTGGTAACGAGTCTAGCATCTGTAATAATTCCACAAATTCGGGGTCGTCAATTTCCTCATCCCCCAGTAACATTGTTTCTAACGGATCGTTGCTTAAACTCTTGCTCATTTCTTCGGTGGCAATCTGCTCAATTAAATCTATCCGATTACACTCTTCCTCGTCTGTCGGATATTTCATGGCCTTGAACACATTGAATTTTACTTCTTGATCTTGGACCCTCATTGTAAGTTCTCCCTTCTGCACGTCTATGAGTGTCCGTCCCGTGGCCAAGAAAGGTCTCCCTAGGATGATCGGGATGTTCTTATCTTCCTCGAAATCCAGTACGATAAAGTCCGCAGGGAATATGAACTTGTCCACTTTTACCAGAATGTCCTCGACAATGCCTCTCGGATATGTGACCGACCTATCTACCAGCTGTAATGAAATATTCATGGGCTTCGGTGCGGGCAAACCCAATTCTGAATATACTGATAAGGGCATAAGATTTATGCTTGCTCCCAAGTCACATAGGCACTTATTGAACGACATCTTCCCGATTGTGCATGGGATGGTAAAACTTCCAGGGTCTTTAAGTTTAGGTGGAAGCTTTTTCTGTAACACTGCACTGCACTCCTCTGTTAGTGCTACTGTTTCTAAGTCTTCCCATTTCTTCTTCCTTGACGGAATTCCCTTCATAAACTTTACGTAACTCGGCATTTGCTCCAAGGCCTCTGCAAATGGAATATTAATATGGAGTTTCTTGAACACCTCTAAAAATTTTGCGAACTGCTTATCGGACTTCTGTTTTTGGACTCTCTGCTGAAACGACGGTGGAGGATAAACAATCGGCTCACTGTTTAGCTGTGGTTCCTCTGATTTGTTCCCCTCTACTGCATTACTGTCGTTGGCTTTTTCTTCCGGTGTTGCTGAATTTTCTGCACTAATCTCTCCGAGGTGTTTTCCGCTTCTCAACATAACTGCCTGACATTGCTCATGATTACCCTTCGGATTTCTTTCAGTATCGCTAGGTAAGGTTCCTTGTGGTCTACTATTTAATGCCAACGCAAGTTGTCCTATCTGATTCTCTATATTCTTGAGAGCAATAATATGATTCTTCAACATCAGATCAGTGCTAGTTTTGTAACTTGCCCAGGATTCCTCATCATCGGATTTCCTGTCCTGCTGTTGAGTTTGTTGTGGATGACTATGAAATCCAGGGGGATATGATGGTTGTGGAGCTTGAGTTTTCTGATTATTGCTCCACGAGAGGTTTCGGTAGTTCCTATTCCCCTGATTGTGGGTATTCTGATATGTATTTTTCGGATTCCTATTGTAGTTGCTTATGTACTGAACGGAAGCTGGATTTATCGCGCACTGCTCTGTCAGATGATCCCCCGCACATAATTCACATACTGCCATAACCTGCTGAACTTGTTGAGCTTTAGCCCCTGCTAACATGTGCACCGTCTCATTCAACTTATCAAACTTCATGGATAGTGCAGAAATAGTTGCGTGTAAAGATGTTACTCCGTCTAATTCCAAGACCCCAGCTGCTTTTGCCTCTGTTATTCTTGATGTGGGCCACTGGTAGTTATTTGCCGACATTGTTTCTATCAAATTGTAAGCATCCTCATAACTTTTAGCAAAGAATGCTCCCCCCGATGCCGCATCAATACTCGCTCTGATATTGCCATGTAGCCCGTTATAGAAGGTGTTCATTTGTAACCACTTGGGCAATCCATGATGTGGGCACTTCCTGAGCAAGTCTTTGTATATCTCCCATGACTCATATAGTGACTCTCCACTCTGTTGCGCAAACAATGTGATGTCACTCCTCATTTTCGCAGTCTTTGCCGGTGGGAAAAATTTGGCAAGAAATTTTTGAGCCAAATCCTCCCACGTAGTGATCGAACCCGGCGGGCAAGAGTGTAACCAACTCTTCGCCTTGTCCCGTAAGGTAAATGGGAACAAGCGAAGTCTTACTGCCTCATCCGATACCCCGTTGTACTTGAACATGTCGCACATTTCTAGAAAACTGAGCAAGTGCTCATTTGGATCGTCGTGTGCCATTCCCCCAAACTGACATGAATTCTGCATCATCTGAATAGTCCCAGGCTTTATTTCAAAAGTGTTCGCAGCAATTGCAGGCCTAGTAATGCTTGACTGCAGATCAGTCACCTTAGGTGTGGAAAAATCCCTCAACGCTTTCTGGTCTTCGTGTATATAAAATTCACTTATCAAGCAGCAGCAAGGTCTCGATAAAGAAGAGATAAGCATAAGAGATGGAAAGAAAGCTATCTTAATCTGATGACTCTGTGCCTGTAGCAGCCACTCAAGCAAAGAAGAAATCTAAGAGGTTGAAGAATACAGAGGCTCCACCAAGCAGTCTCTCTGCTGACAAAAAGAGACATGGAGCAGGAGAAGAAAAAGTATCAACTACAGAAACCCCAAAAAGAAGAAGGAGTAACAGATTACTCCAAGGGCCATCCAAGAAGAAACAAAGGTGATGAAGAAGTCAGCCCCAGTTCCCCAAGAAAGTCTATCTACCAAAGAAGAGAACGTAGAGTCAGAAGATGAGAAGGGAACTGAAAGCCTCAAGAATGAACCCTCAAAGAGCAAGTCGTCCAGCAGTGAAGAAAAAGTTAAATCTATGAAAGGAATAGATAAATACGATGCTAAAGAAGAATGTACAAGCCCTATGGCTAACCCTCAGAGCAGTAACTCTGCTACTGAAGAAAGTTTGAAAGCTGGAACAACTGCATCTTCTACTGCTAAAGTCCAAACAAGTCAATCTGATGATTCAAAAGATGTTGAGTCCAAAGAAGAAGGACCTGCCCCTATTGTTGTTGAACATCAAGGAAGCTTATCTAATTATATAGAGGCTTCAGATTCTAAAAAAGAAGAAAAGTTTGACTCTCCTATAGTTGACCCTCCAAGGAGAAGAAAGAGAACCAGACTGCTTGCTAAATCTATCCCAAAGAAGAAAGGAGAATCTTCTACTGGTATCATTGAACTAAGTGATGATAAGTCTGAATCCAAGGGAGAAGACACTAAAGAAGGTAATAGTAATGAAAATCAGCATGAAGGATTCACTAATGAATCATATGAAAGAAGGCAGCATGATTCAAGCTCAGAAGGTGAAGACATGGAAAAAGATTCTAGTTCTACATATCAGGAATCAGAGGAATCAACATATTATCATGTTCTCTCTCCAGCAAGAGTTTGCAGAAGAATAGTGGTGGAAGTTTTTGATGAACCATCAGATGTACCACTAGAAAGATGGATAAACTATAGAAATGAACAACTCAAGGTTGTAAGGATGACTACAGACGATGTGTTTAACAATTGGAAAAACATGGAGCTAGACTGAACTACAATTCTCTATAATCCTGATGATCTTCTGATGAGACAGTTCTTCCCATGGATGCCCTGGTTAAAGGCATATACTGAAAAAGATGGAAGTTACTTCAGCTGGTGTTACTCACAGTTTTTGAACTTGGAGCTGGTGTCACAGAACTTTTCAAGGGTAAAGAAGTTTGCAACCAAGATGATCAAAGACCAGTCTCACTTCAAAGTCTACCGATATGCTTGTAACTACTACATTCCCTATGATTGGAGAGTAGGTTCAGAAGGCAGAAAGGTTATGCCCAAGTATATGATCGTAGAGTCCATTCACTCTACCATTGAAGATGATCAAGTTCAGTTTGAGAAGCTTCTCTCTGTTCAAGCATAATTTTCTGAAATTCCTTCATCCTCCAACAGTGATTGGCACTCAACAATTTACCAGATTCTCACTGCTTTCAAAATTTGTCCAAGAATGAAAATCGTGGAGTCCAATCTGACGTTCAACAAGTGTCTGCCCAACCAAATGACCAAACACCTACGGAGCAGGAGTTACTGAAGAATTCTGATGAGTTGGTTGAGAAGATATCTATCATCACTGAAGAGGCAAAGATGTTGACAGAAGCAGGAGATAATGCGGTTCAAGACAGACTCCAAGACACTATGTTTGATATATCTCTCAAAATCAAAAAGAGAGATCAAATTTATCTGAAGGCTATGAATGATCAAAAGGAAGAAGCTCTACGAGCACAGAAGGCAAATGAAGAGCAAATCCTATCCCTCTCTGACAAGATTGACAATCTGAATCAGTCTCTCTCCCTACAAATTGAGCTGAGCCAACAAGAACTCAAAATTGTGGTTGGGAAACTCCACATTATCAAAAAAAACTCAAGATTGAGGTTGGGAACTCATCTTACCTCATGGAGCAACTTATGTCAAACATGGAGCAGCTTTCACAAGTGATTAATGACAAAAAGGGGGAGAAAAAGAGACATAGAAAGAGGCACTCAAGGAGGATCAAGGAGAATAGAAGAAAAGAAGACAAGAAGGCCAAGAGAAAGGCAAAGGAATAGAAGAAGAAGATAGCAGCAGCAGAAGCAGAATCATCATCTGAGGGAGAGCCAAAGGATGATGATCCCATGAATACAAAGTCTGAGGGGGAGCCAGATAAAGAAGAAGAGCATGAATCTGAGGAGGAGCAGAGAAGTGAAATGAATTCACCATCCCAGGGGGAGCAGGATCAAAAAGATAAGGAGATGAGTAACTGATCAACAGACATCTTGGAGACACACATGGAGCCAAAAAGGTACATCTCTATCTAGTTATGTATGTTCTTGATTCAGGATGTAAAGTGTCATAGTTTATGTAATTCCATATTATTATCAATGGCATTCATGATTATTTGTTTGAGAAATACAGCTGCTCACTGTATATAAAATTCATTCATCTCATGCATATGCACTAATTATTTTTGTCATAATCAAATAGGGGGAGATTGTTAGGAATAAGCATGTAAATGATATTCCTTTTTATATATGATTTGATTATGATATAAATGAATGAATATGCAAGTATGCTTGCATTAAGAAAAGTTGTAAAGTCCTTTAATAGATAATAGAAACATATGTACAAGGACTTAGAATGAATTGATCAAATATGTTAGGTTGATCCTATATAAGCAAAATAGCTTTGTAAAGTCCTTATAAAAAAATGATGTACAAGGACTATAAATATAAAAAGATTAAGCTTGTTAGGTTGATCTTAAAATGTAATAGATAGGCATGTCTGATCGTCGAGCACTGCATCGGAAATCGTAGTCTGCCAGGAGAGTCAAGAAAAACTCGAGAACTATCAAGGCAGAATCGTAGTCTGCAAGATAATAGATCTTAAAGTTTGTAGACTACCAGGAGAGACGAGGAAGGATCGTAGTGTGTCGAGAAGAACTTCCTCAAAGCCGTAGTTTGCTGAGGAAGTCATGTTCAGAACCGTAAAGACAGCCTGTCTTAGAACCGACCGAGCATCTGCCAAAGCCAAGTTAAAAATCATAGACCACACTCGGAGTCATAGAGTCTACTGTTCAAATCAAAGGCAGAGATCGTAGTCGAGCCAGATCAGATGAAGACAACAAGCATAAAGACAGAAATCATAGAGTGTCAAGATCTGATCTCGGAGTCGTAGTGTCAGCAGAACCAAAGCTAAATCGTAGAGTGCAGAACTAAGGCTTCAACAAAGGTGCTCACAACTTCAAGGTAGAATCGTAGAGTAAACACGATTCTCAACAAATGAGCACTCCCAGAATATCCAAAGTATGAAGCCTCTGGTCTGAGCCGCAAAGATACATTCCACCTAAAGGAAACTAGAAAGCACTCAACAAATGGCATGCAAGCTAACAAAAGATCCAAGCACCAACACAATCAACATCCAGATTGAGTTGTGAAGCCATTCAAGATGAAGTCTTCCACAAGTTGATCAGAAGAAGACTTCAGTAAAAGTGACTGACTAAGGAAAGTCAGCAAGTGCAGTAGCTGTTAAGAGAACAGAAGACAACGATCTTGGGGTTAACCAGGATCATAGTGTTTACCGAACAAAGTAAGAATTGATGTAGTTTACACAGAGATACTGGCCAACTTTTGAAGAACAAGGATAAAGTGATTAAGAATGGGTCAGTCCATTGATGATAAGTGAACGAGAGATCACAAGGAGAAAGTGAGCTGGGCATGCCACAACTGATGTGTCTTGCTATTCAAAAAAGGTTAGAACAAGAAGTTAAGCTATCAGTTCCTGAGATCAGTCGAGACAAACAGAAGTGTTGAAGCATTGCACAAGAAAAGGAATAGGTGTTGTACATTTGAAGATCCAGTGAACACTATTCAGAATCGTAGTGTTGTCTCAATCAGTCAAAGAACAACATTCAACAAGACACACTACGATCAGGTCCAAGAACATATGCATCAGAATCGTAGAGTTCGGTCATCTGAAGATTGAAGCATTGGCAACGGTTCAATCTGAAGACTGATATTCAAACATTGCTAATTGAGGGCATCGATGCAAAACGACAACTCTTGATGCTCTAATCGAGGATTTAAAAAGGAGAAATAAAGTTGACTACCTACCCGAGACATCAAAATGACATCTCTGACGGGGTAGGTAAAACAGTAGACTGCAGTGTTAAAAAGATGAAAAAGGGGACGTCATGTCACATCTGCAGTCTACATTAAATAACTCGAGATCTACGAATCAATTCAAATAGCTTTCAACGGCTATATCCCAAACGGGAAGATTGGGAAGGAGTATATATCAGCCAGAGCTTCAAAGATCAAAAGTTACTGATGTTGCTGAGTTAAAGGATCGTAGAGTTGTTGGAATGCTATAGTGTTGACTCTACGAGTTCCACCAGAGCTAAACAGAACAAGTCTCAGTAACAGTGAGACTACAAAGGTGAAAGTGAAGCAGCTTTGAAGAAGGACTTGAACAGACTAAAGCTTCACTTAACAAAGATGAGAATGTCACTGAAGATGGTAACTAAGCTGAGAGCCAAGAAGGCCAAGAAGATAGCATTCAGAAAAGTGGCAGAGCACAAAGAAGATCCAGAGAGTCACTCTACGAATCACCATAAACCAAAAGCTAAAACAGAACAGATGCAAAACTATGTATGCAAACCTTTTAAGAAGGGTTCAGAGGATGCTAAGTGCAAGACGAAGTCTACCAAAAGCTCAAACACTTAGCAAACCCAAATGGTGATGGTGCACAGCTGACATCGAATGAAGATGAGCTAAACAGTGTGAAGATCAGTTGCACCAGAGAAGAAGTGGTCCAGACTCTACGCAGAATGCAAAGAGGACCACGCCAAGTTGCTAAGTACAGAAGATGTTCAAGCTTAAAGATATCTTAGCAGCAAGGCACTAACAACAACAACTACACCAACAAGTAGCCAGGGCCTGAGGGGTTCTTGTCCGGAGGGACTAAATAAAGTTCCAAGCCTGCTGGGCTTGAAGAGTTCCTAGGGAACTAGAGGAGTTCTAAGCCTGCTGGGCTTGAAGATTTCCTAGTGGACTGAAGTTCCAAGGCTACTGGCCTTGAAGGAATCTTAGTGATTCAGGGTGCTACCCTTCTTTAGTGGAAATCCTACTAGTTTAAGCAGAAGAGTAGATTAGGAGCTTGAGTCTCTGAACCACTTAAAATCTATTGTATCTTTTTCATTCAGTCATTTACTTTCTGTCATTTATATTATGTACTTAACTGCTATAAATGCTATGTATGTATTAACTGCTTACAACTTAACTAACTCTACGAACAATGTATGTATGGTCATGAATATATCAATTAAGGGGATCTTTTACTTATTCCGATGTGCTTGAAAAGATTCTTATGTTTGTCATATGCTAATTCATTAGCAATACAAAATAAACGATAAGAGTATTTGAAATTAAATAGGATCTATTCAACCCCCCCTTCTAGATCTATTGTGTGCCTACTGGGAACTAATAGAATATGCCTTTGACAAATTTTGGGCATATTTGATAGGGACAAAGGTGGTGGTTTACGCAGATCACTCGGTAACTTGCTATTTGATTTCGAAGAAGGATGCTAAGCCTAGACTTATCAGATAGATCCTTCTCCTTCAGGAATACAACTTAGAAATAAAGGATAGGAAGGGGACAGAAAGTCAAGTAGCAGACCATCTATCGAGGCTAGAAAATTCGGATAAAGATTAAGCGGATAAGTGTGTCATCAATGAATCATTCCCGAATGAATAGCTATTTGGAGTTAATTCAGAGTTTTCGTGGTATGCAGATTTTGGTAACTATTTGGTGAGCAATATCCTTCCCCCTGATTTGACGCGAAAGCAAAAAAAGAAATTCGTTCATGACATTAAGTGGTACATGTGGGATGAGCCATATTTATTCAGACAGTGCGCCGATAAGATGATTCGAAGGTGTGTGCCATGCAGTGAAGTGAAGAATATCCTACACGAGTGTCATTCATCTGTATATGGGGGACATTATGGTAGCGAGCGGACAGCGGCCAAGATTCTTCAAGCAAGATTTTATTGCCCTACGGTGTTCAAGGATGCCCACCAGTTTGTGAAAACATGCGACAGATGTCAAAGGGTGGGTAACATATCAAAGCGGAATGAGATGCCACTACAGACTATCATGGAAGTGGAAATTTTTGACGTATGGGGAATAGATTTTATGGGACCGTTTCCTCCATATTTTAACAACCTGAACATCTTGTTAGCTGTCGATTATGTATCAAAATGGGTTGAAGCCGTAGCACTCCCCACGAACGATGCCAAAGTGGTTCTTAAGTTCTTACATAAGAATATATTTACAAAATTTGGCATGCCAAGAGCTATTATCAGTGATGAGGGTAGTCACTTTTGCAACAGATCGTTTACTGCTCTTTTGGCAAAATATGGAGTCAACCATAGGGTGGCTACAACATATCACCCCCAAACAAGTGGTCAAGCTGAGGTTTCAAACAGAGAGGTGAAGAAGATTTTAGAGAAAGTAGTGAATCCGAGCAAAAAAGATTGGTCTCTAAAATTGGACGACGCACTATGGGCATATAAGAAAACATATAAAACATCAATTGGGATGTCTCCATACCAGTTGGTCTACGAAAAAGCGTGTCACCTCCTAGTAGAATTATAGCATAAAGCATATTGGGCAATTCAGAAACTTAATTTTGACCAAGCAGTTATAGGAGAGAAAAGATTGCTCCAACTGAATCAACTGGATGAGTTTCGACTGCAAGCATACGAGAACTTAAAGTTGTATAAAGAAGAGGTAAAGAAGTGGCATGACCAAAAGATCATGCAAAAAAAGTTTGAACCGGGACAATCAGTATTACTGTTCAATTTACGACTGTGGTTGTTCCTAGGAAAGCTTAAATCGAGATGGTCGGGGCCATTCACAATTAAGAGGGTTTTCCAACATGGCGCCGTTGAGTTATACAGTAGGAATCCATTGGAGATGTTTAAAGTCAACGGTCATCGACTGAAGCATTATTGGGGTGGCAACATCGACAATGATGTCATCGCAATCACACTTGCCGACACGCCACGAAAAGGGAGTAGTCATACTTGAAGTGCTATTACAAATTTGGGGGGTATTGTGAGTCGTGCACACCACATGTTCGACGAATTGCTTAAGTAAAGTTTGTGGGGATTGTGGCTAGAGTTCATCCATTCCAGTATCATGGTACCAAAACTAGCATTGAAAAGACAGTGAGGCGAGAGTTCCGGGTTCACACCACCGACTCGGGCATTTAACAGAAAAAAGTTTAGGAGTGCCAACGCCGCCGATCACTATGACTATCTAGTGACTAAGGCACTAAACCCAGAGCGCGGCTTAGCACCTGACAACGTGGATGGCAAAATAAAATGACAAATATATGAAAAACGATGGGATAAGTTCACCAACGAGCCGGAGCCAGCGATTTTTAATGTGGTGAAGGAATTTTATGCCAATATGGAGGATAAGGCCCCATTCATAGCATTCGTGAGGGGCAAGCAAGTACCTTTCAGTGCTGACGCTATTAACAAGTACTACCAACTGCGAGTTCCTATGGAATGCCAGTATGCCTATTTGCGTGACCACGAGCCCGACTACGAGAGGATTTTAACTGAAATAACAAAGTCGGGCACCACATGGTTCAAGGGTCGAAAAGGGGGCACCATCTTTCATAGCAAGGACTTAAGCCGCTATGGTAAAATACAGTACGCGTTTATGTGTGCTAAGTTAGTCCCGTCCACACATACGATAGAGGTGACAAAGGAGAAGATACTTCTTTTATATGCAATCGTACAAGACTTTCTCATCGACGTGGGTGCCATCATCAATTTTTTTATACGAAGATGCTTACGAGGGCCATTTTTCGGTGGCCTACCACACCCATCCCTCATATGTGGGCTTTGCAGGCAGGCTGGAGTGTAGTGGTCCGGTGATGAGACTACACAGATTCCGCTTTAGACTTTGGACACAAGGATGATCGCACGATATACAGTGTGGCTAGGGGGCGAGTCACATCCAAAAGGAGTCGGGTTCATATTTCCACCAGCCTCTGAGGAAGAGGCTGATGCTGAGGACACCTCTGATAACGACAAATTCCAAGCGGACAAGGTGATGGGAGAGCAGGAAATTGAGGAGATGCCGCAGTCCGGCAGAGATATGTTTAGCCTTCAATTTCAGAGCCTACAGAGATAAGTGGATGGGTACAACAAAGATGCCAGCAGACAAATGAGGAGACTCACGGCCAGACAAGACCACATGTTCGAGGCCATGAACATGTCCTTCACCTCCTTGAACGCGACGCTTCAAAGTATCAATTCAAATACACAGTGACCATTCCAGCAGCCTGCCCCAATGCCAAGGTTTCCACCTTCCGATTCAGACAATAAAGAGCAACAACCACCACCACCTCAAGCTTAGACGATTACAGGGAAGTCCTCGTACACTGAGTGATTTATCTTTACAATGAGGACATTGTAATTGTTTAGTTTGGGGGAGTTAGTTTAATTTTTATGTTTGCATGTTTAATTTAGTAGTTAGTTTTGCATATGTTAGTTTCATGTTTAGTTTTAGGTTCATTATATGTTTGCATTCACGTAGTATAATTGTTGCAAAGTAGAGTAGTTTGATAAATAGTTTTTATTATTTGTAATTCTGTTATGTTTATTCCATGTATATAAAAAAAACAAAAAAAAAATTAGTTTAGTATTGTGTTATCTTGCATGAGTCCAGCGGTTTGATATAGTTCAGTTTATTATGGCCAATGATGAGATTGAGATTGAGTAGACAAGTATAGTACCGACTAT
The DNA here is from genome assembly GCA_016801055.1 of Panax notoginseng. Lineage (NCBI taxonomy): Eukaryota > Viridiplantae > Streptophyta > Magnoliopsida > Apiales > Araliaceae > Panax > Panax notoginseng. Next base: position 36,714,221 of record CM029021.1, read on the forward strand.
TAGAACTTTGACGTAATTTTTCATTATGAATTGGATCTTTTCCTGTTTGACACTGGTATAATAAGGTTAGCACAATAATAACAACTGTGTTGATTGATTTAGTTCAAATTGATACCTAAAGGACCTCTAAAGGATAATGCTAGTTTGAATATATATATATATATATATATATATATATATATATATATATATATATATATATATATATATATATAAACACCGTGGCATGATTGTCTAGTTTTGTGGCTTTTGTTACTTGAGTAAGTAAGCCCGAGGGGATTGTCTTTACATCTAGCGCCCTAAGGTCTTAATGGTCTGGGAGTCGTTGGTCGAAAGCTCGTTAAGGTAGCACTGAAAAGCCTAAGGGAATAAGACATTGCATAGTCATGTGTATATAAAAAATATATATATGAATAAAACGGGGAATAAGAGCAAAAAGCCCCCGTAAATGAATAAGAAAGCATAAATACCCTATTTGGACCCTTGATATTGGTAATTATTTGATTTTAGTTGGATCTTGTCTGTTTTTAAAATTCTTGAGTTTACACTGTATGACTTCTTCTAAGAGACTTGTTATGTATTAAATTTGAATTGGCATCAGTGAACATGGATGTTGAGCACACACGCACTATACAAGTAATTACAGTTTAAGATTTGATGATTGATAGAAATTATTGATTGGTTTTGATATGTAGTATTGTCATGTTGTTTGATGTCTCTGAGGCCGGTTGAATAGACTTGTTTTATCACTACTGTTGGATTCGTAGGCATATATACTAGTTGCATTCCATGGCATTGCATTGCATAGCACTGTTGTTTTATTTTGTGCTCGAGGACTAGCATGGGTTTAAGTTTGGGGGAGTTTGATGAGTGGGTTTTATACTTACGAATCGGCCTCTAATTCGAGCTTAAACCGTGTTAATTCGTCTTGTTTGTGATTCATTTTACTTGTTTAGTGTTATTTTTATGTTTAGGTATGGTCACATAGCATTTGGACTTAAAAGGTGGTTTCATGGCGAAACTTGCTAAGAAAAAGAGCTAAAACTGGACTGCAGCAGAATAGACCCCCGCTGGGGCGGATATTTTGCACACAAAACCCCTGCAGGGGTGGGGGGGGGTACTCGACCAAAGATAGTAGCACCCCCCGCTGGGGCGGGCACTTAAAGAAGGAAAACCCCCACCGGGGCGGGGGTACGGAAAAAGGCCAAAGTCCTGTTTTGATTGTGTTGCTGCAGTGGCATGAAGGAATGAGGTTGGCATGGTTCGGAACTGTAATTGGCATCGAATTATGGTCAGAATTTGTGTCCAAGGTTGGATATTAGCAAGTAACAACAAGGGAGATAATATCATACAATCAATTAGCAATTGGAAGCGCGAATTTTGAGAGATAGCATTGGAGGAAGGATTGAAGGTCTGAGTCACGATAATTGCAAGTTGGAGCTAAGATGAAAGGTGGTTCTGGATTCATTCTCTTTCTTTAATTCAATAATTCATTTATGATGAACTAATTTACTTATTAGGCTTATGACGGATCTTATGGTTGAATGATGATTATGTAGCCTTGAATTTTAGTTTAATAATCTATCATTCAGTTTATCTATTGTGATTTGTGCTTTAATTTATGAATTGCTTGATCACCAATTTTGTGTGGAATTGTATGGACTCGAGAGATGAAATATGAATCTAAACTTAGTCACTTTAGCATGTGTTCTTGAATTCTGTAATTGAATGGAATCTTGATGAATGTTAGCGTAGAGATATGCTTGACATCGCATGTAATCAGATAGAGAACTTGAATTTAAACCTTCTTTGATTGTAATTGTGACGCCCCCAACATTAGGTATACATCACCCATCTTGGGTCGTCAGATACATGGTACAGAATACAAATACAACTTACTAATACAACTGTCGTGTACAATACGACAAAACATAACTGTGAGTTTGAATACAATTATTGTCTACTAGAGATTATACAAACTCAAAAGGAGTCCTCATTACAATTATTGTCACACTATTTAACAGAATAGTGAGGACTATTAATACTATCATCTGGTCCATCACTCCGTTCCCCGACTCGTCGTAGCAATATTCTCATTTCTTGAAGAGAACAGTGAAAGAAAGGGTGAGCTCAACTAGCCTAGTAAGAAATATTATGGCTAAGATAATGCATAATAAATTATCATTAGCCTTCAACAGTGTTAAACTGATAAAATATAACGAACATCAAGTTTAACTGCAGCGGAACAAGCAATCCATTAAAAGAGTCAAGTAGAAAATAAAATCTACTATCTTCTATGATTTAAAAGGTTTTTCAACACTGTTATCGCTGGGACTCAGCTTAATAAAATAATCCACATCATCGAATCACCACTGCACTACGGCCAAGGATATTCGTGTATTCATTAATGGTCATGATCATGCCAACAACTGTCCATCAATGCATTACGGGCTAATAAGGATTTTTACCACATCATTTGTAACATTACGGTCATGATTATACCGAATAATCTCTGGTCATAATCATACCAAGTCCATCTATGCAGTACAGGTCACATATGACTTTCAACATTTTATAAACATGAGGATGATGACAATGATATAAGAATTCAATAAAACAAGTTCAAGAATTAATTTATCCAAGAATTAACAACGTCCAAATTGTCAACATGATACTGCTTTGTGGAGTAAAATTCAAGAATGCATTGAAGAATATTTTCATGAAAAGATACTGGATGAAACGTAATTATCAAGGATATTCCACAAATTTCATGGAGTATAGAAATCAAAACTTAACCAACTGAGTATAATAAAGAATGGAATAACAAAAGAAATCACCATGCATGCGATAGACCGCACAGACAGGTTATTCTAACAGAATAATAAATAATGGAACCAGGTCCGGCGTAAAACGCACAGACAGGATATTCCAACAGAATAATAATAAAGACGGAACCAGGTCCGGTGTAAAACACACAGACAAGATGTTCCAACAGAATAATAATAAAGACGGAACCAGGTCCGGTGTAAAACACAGAGACAGGATGTTCCAACAGAATAATAATAAAGACGGAACCAGGTCCGGTGTAAAACACATAGACAGGATGTTCCAACAGAATAATAGAATAATGTCACCAAGTATAGGGTAGACCGCATATACAGGTTATTCCAATAGAATAATAAGAAATTGAATAACAACAGTTCTCTTCATGAATAAGAAAGAATAACACCCCTTACCGTTTTAAAGAAGAACTGAAATAAGGAAGTAGTTAAGTAGCAGAATTCTTTTCTTCTCTCTCTCTCTATAGTTTCTCTCTCTAGAGTTTAGTGAATTCGTAAGAAATAATGAAGGAATGAGCTGCTATTTATAGAAAAATAGAATGCATAGTAACTAATCCATGAACGGTCCAGATTAATTACTTTAATCTGACGGTCCATATTTAAAGAAAAATCTTTTAAATAAAATATAATATATTCTATTTATAGAATAACTTTAATAAAGTATTCTGTTTTATATAAAAAGATATTTCTATTTTATTACGTTAATAATACGAATAAAACAAAACTTCATTATCGCTAAATAATTCATATTATTAACTGATAATAATTGAATCAACTACTTCACACATAAGCATTAATAATCAATACCGTGTGCTACTATGCAACCACACGCATTACTGTACTTTTACTACCGAGTAGTTCAACAGTATCAATGGTAAAACTTCTGCCGTTATTTTAATAAAATATTTTTATCGTTTTCTCAATCCGACAATAATTCTGTTGTGGGGTCCACCAATGATTGTGCCTTTGTAGGAATATTCCATGTTAAAATGAATATTCCCCGACCAATCGAATATTATATAACAACTTGCGTACTTTGTAAAATTTATAAATATTACCCACAACTATAACATTATATCAAATTAACTCCATAATATTCAAAAATGATATTTATAGAAAATTTATCTTTATTTATAAAAGTTGGGGTCTTACAACCTCCCCTTCTTATGAAATTTCGCCCTCGAAATTAGGGTACGTACCTGGTATGTCGAAGAGGTAAGGATACCTTGACTTCATTTCAGATTCTAACTCCCAAGTCATTTCCTCAACATCGTGATTTTTCCACAAAACTTTGACTTGAGGTATAACCTTGGAGCGTAGAATATGTTCTTTCTTATCCAAGATTTGAACAGGAACTTCTTAATACGTCAAATCCTCCGCTATTTCGTCCGGTTCTAACTCAATAATGTGGTTCGGGTCTTCCACATATTTATGTAACGTGGATATGTGAAAAACGTTATGAACACGAGACATACTTGGCGGTAAAGCGAGTCTATAAGCCACAGTTCCTACTCGATCGAGGATTAAAAATGGACCGATGAATCGAGGATTGAGCTTTCCTCTCTTTCCAAATCTCGTAACTCCTTTCCATGGAGCAACACGTAAGAACACATGATCTCCTATATCAAATTTCACGTCCTTTCGATGAAGATCAGCATAACTCTTTTGTCGATCTTGTGAGGTTTTTATACGTTGTCGGATAGCTTAAATCTTTTTTGTAGTCATACGTACCAACTCCGGTCCCAACAACATTGCTTCCCCCACCTCATCCCAGCATATACTGGAGAACAACATTTTCTTTCATACAATGCTTCGAATTGAGCCATGCCAATACTTGCTTGATAACTGTTGTTGTAGGAAAACTCCACCAATGGTAAAAATTTGTCCCAACTTCCCTTGAAGTCAAGGACACAGAGTCTTAATAAATCTTCTAGAGTTTGAATAGTCCTCTCTGATTATCCGTCCGTCTGAGGATGATATGCCGAACTAAATCGTAAATCCGTGCCCATAGCTTTTTGTAAGCTAACCCAAAATCGTGAAGTGAATCTTGGGTCTCGGTCAGAAACTATGGATACTGGCATACCATGCAGTCTTACAATCTCGTTTATGTACATACGAGCAAGACGTTCAAGTGTATAAGTTTCTCGTATCGGTAAAAAATGAGCAGACTTGGTCAATCTATCAACAATGACCCAAATCGCATCTATACCTTGAGAAACCTTAGGAAGACCGGTAACGAAATCCATGGTAATGTGCTCCCACTTCCATTCTGGAATTTTAAGTGGTTACAATGGACCTTTTGGTACTTGATGCTCCGTCTTGACTCGTTGACAAGTTAGACACCTTGAGATAAACAACGCTATCTCTCGCTTCATATTGCTCCACCAAAATGTATGACGAAGATCATGATACATTTTGGTACTCCCAAGATGGATTGCAAACGGTGTGTTGTGCGCCTCCATCATGATTTCATACTTTAAATCAGGGTTGTTAGGAACACAAAGTCTGGAGTTGACTCGAAGTATTCCTTCTTCATCGATTCTTGCTTCCGGCATAGCACGTTCTTGCACTTTCTTCCTCATACGCATCAGCTCCAGGTCTATAGCTTGAGCTGTTTTAACTTTATCGATTAAAGTTGGTTCTACTCGTATATTCGCCATCATCACATGGTTCCCTGGAGTCTTTAACTCTATCTTCATCCTTTGCAAGTCACACAAAATGGGCCTTTGTGTTGACAATATAGCACTCGTACTTGCATATGATCTTCTACTCAATGCGTCAGCTACCACGTTCGCTTTTCCAGGATGGTATTGAATGGTATGATCATAATCTTTCAACAGTTCAAGCCAACGTCGTTGTCGCATGTTGAGTTCCTTTTGAGTGAAAAAATAGTTGAGGCTTTTATGATCCGTAAAGATCTCCACCTTCTCCCCATACAAGTAATGCCTCCAAATTTTAAGAGCAAAGACAACAGCTGCCAACTCTAGATCATGAGTAGGATAATTCCTCTCATATTCCTTGAGTTGTCTTGATGCATAGGCTATGACTTTTCCATGTTGCATGAGAACGCATCCTAACCCTTTGCTTGATAGATGACAAATCCCTCCGAGCCAGATGGTATTGTTAGAACAGGTGCTGAAATGAGTCTCCTCTTGAGTTCTTGAAAACTCTTATCACATTCTTCGCTCTAACCGAATTTTGTATCATTCCGAGTCAGCTGAGTTAATGGAGTAGCGATTCGAGAAAATCTTTCCACGAATCTCCGATAATAACCTGCTAAACCAAGAAAGCTACGTACTTCGGTCACTGATTTAGGTTGCTCCCAGCTTTGAATAGCTTCAATCTTTGTCGGGTCAATAGATATTCCATGACTTGATACTACGTGCCCAAGGAATGCTACCTCCTCCAGCCAGAACTCGTATTTCTTCAACTTGGCATAAAGCTTGTATTCACGAAGCTTTTGGAGTACCAGCCTCAAGTGTTGCTCATGATCTTCACGATTTTTGGAATAAATAAGGATGTCATCAATAAAGACGACCACAAAGTGATCCAAATATTCCTTGAATACCCGGTTCATCATATCCATGAAGGCAGCAGGAGCATTAGTCAATCCAAAGGATATGCTCGTACCGAGTTCTGAAAGCCGTCTTTGGAATATCCTTAGTTCTAACCTTCAGCTGATGATATCCAGAACGAAGATCGATCTTTGAAAAGATTTGTGCTCCTTGCAACTGGTCAAGCAGGTCATCAATACGTGGCAATGGGTACCTGTTTTTGATGGTGACATGATTCAACTCCCGATAATCAACACAAAGTCGCATACTTCCATCTTTCTTCTTCACGAATAGAATAGGAGCACCCCAAGGAGAAGTACTAGGACGAATAAAGCCAATGTCTAACATTCCTGCAGTTGGATCTTTAACTCCTGAAGTTCAATAGGAGCCATTAGATATGGGGCTTTGGAAATGAGTTTTGTACCGGGTTCAAGGTCGATACAAAATTTAATTTCACGCTCTGGAGGTAGGCCAGGAAGTTCTTCAGGAAATACGTCAAGGAATTTATTAACAATAAAAATATCATTCAAAACTAACGTATTTTTGTTTAGATCCGTGACATGAGCTAAGAAAGCTTGACATCCATTTTTCAATAAACGAATAGCTTTATGGCTTGAGATGACAGCCATTGATTTTAACGGTTTGGTTGCTTGAATTCGCATAATTGGTCGATTAGGAATATGAAAGCTAACAACCTTACGAAAACAATCAATTTTTGCATGATGAGTAGTTAACCAATCAATTCCTAGAATCACGTCAAATGCAAGTATTTTTAATGAAATCAGATCGGCAGGTAATATGTGGGTACCAACTTGAACCAAACAAGACAAACCGTGGATGTAATGAAGGTTTCTCCCAATGGAGTTTCAACAGATAAGTCAAAGTCTAATTTCTCCGGAGTCAAATTTAATCGATGAGCGCAAGTAGGAGAAATAAAAGAATGGGTAGAATCGGTATCAAATAAAGTATAGACTTCGTTAGAGTTTATGATAAGCTTACCCGTGATGACCTCATTCAGGTTCTTTGCTTTCTGGGAGGTCACAACAAACGCTCTCCCTTGCACTATCGGTTTTGACTTTTCTGGGACGGCCTTTGGTGCCTCCATCCTGGATGAACTTATTTTTGGTAAACGACAAAATCGAGCTAAATGACCTTCTCTTCCACAATTATAACATGCTTTAGACGACACACGTAGTTTGGACTGATGTGCCCCTCCCCTCCGCATTTGAAACATATGATAGGTGGTCGTTCTCCTTCCTTAACAACGGGTGCTGGTGCTGACTTCTTTCTATCATTGTTGAATCTCCTCTTCTTGAAATGACCATTCTTATTGTTTTGGCCCTGATTACCACCGAAGTGGTTACCATTTCTGGCCTGTTGATTCCCTCCACGCTTGTTGTCACCGCTTCGATGGCTGCTCTCACTGGTATTTTGGTTGCGTTGACTCATTATCGCGCTCCACTAACTGAGCCCTATTCACAACATCTGAATACAAACACAGTTTATGAGAAATAAGATGTTGACGTATCTCGGGTTTCAAACCTCGCAAAAACATTTGCGTCATTCGCTCTTCATTATCCACTAAGTGGAACGCAAACCGGGACAACTCAGCAAATTTAGCCTCATACTGCGACACGGTTATATTATTCTGCTCTAATTTGATGAACTCCACCTCCTTAATGTGACGAACACTTTCGGAAAAGTATTTGTCATTGAACAGCTCTTGGAACTTCTCCCAAGACATCTTCAGTGCAGCAGGTTGACTACGCTTAATCGATTTTCACCAGTAATCTGCCTCTCCTCGCAACATAAAGGCGACAAAGGGAACCTTTTGCTTCTCAAAGCATCCCAAGACATCAAATATCTTGGTGATCTGCTTTATCCATGTTTCCCCTATAAGTGGTTTTGGCTCTCCCTTAAACTCCGGTGGTCCCAGCTCCTTGAACTGTTTAGCAGTGACCGTCCGAGAGTTTTTAGTGTTTCCACCTACATTTTGAACAGGAGCCACTCTCGCCTGCTATTGCGTGAACTGCATAAAGCTTCTGAACATTCCATCATTCATCATTTGGTCAGTATTGTTGTTTGCATGAGGATTGTCGCCTTCCTAATGCACATAATCCCGATTATTGATATGTGGTGAATCAACAGTCGTCTATGCTCCATTACTATTCTCAACATTCTCGGATGCCATTTTCAGATACTGCCATAAAATAAAAGTTAATTGATATGTCATATATTATCCTTATATTCTGGCCGGCCAATTAAATACCATGCAAATAAACTTAGGTAGATCATACTAGCGAAGGAATTCCCCGTCTCTCCCCTCCTAGTTCTATTCTCACATCTTAGCCAGAGATCATATCCCTAAGCTCTGATACCAACTGTGACGCCCCCAAAATTAGGTATACATCACCCATCTTGGGTTGTCAGATACATGGTACAGAATACAAATACAACTTACTAATACAATTGTCGTGTACAATACGACAAAACATAATTGTGAGTTTGAATACAATTATTGTCTACTAGAGACTATACAAACTCAAAAGGAGTCCTCATTACAATTATTGTCACACTATTTAACAGAATAGTGAGGACTACTAATACTATCATCTGGTCCATCACTCCATTCCCCGACTCATCCCAGCTATATTCTCATTTCCTGAAGAGAACAGTGAAAGAAAGGGTGAGCTCAACTAGCCCAGTAAGAAATATTATGACTAAGATAATGCAGAATAAATTATCATTAGCCTTCAACAGTGTTAAACTGATAAAATATAACCAACATCAAGTTTAACTGCAGCGGAACAAGCAATCCATTAAAAGAGTCAAGTAGAAAATAAAATATGCTATCTTCTATGATTTAAAAGGTTTTTCAACACTGTTATCGTTGGGACTCAGCTTAATAAAATAATCCACATCATTGAATCACCCCTGCACTACGGCCAAGGATATTCGTGTATTCATTAATGGTCATGATCATGCCAACAACTGTCCATCAATGCATTACGGGCCAATGAGGACTTTTACCACATCATTTGTAACATTACGGTCATGATTATACCGAATAATCTCTGGTCATAATCATACCAAGTCCATCTATGCACTACAGGCCATAGATGACTTTCAACATTTTATAAACATGAGGATGATGACAATGATATAAGAATTCAATAAAACAAGTTCAAGAATTAATTTATCCAAGAATTAACAACGTCCAAATTGTCAACATGATACTGTTTTGTGGAGTAAAATTCAAGAATGCATTGAAGAATATTTTCATGAAAAGATACTGGATGAAACGTAATTATCAAGGATATTCCACAAATTTCATGGAGTATAGAAATCAAAACTTAACCAACTGAGTATAATAAAGAATGGAATAACAAAAGAAATCACCATGCATGCGATAGACCGCACAGACAGGTTATTCTAACAGAATAATAAATAATGGAACCAGGTCCGGCGTAAAACGCACAGACAGGATATTCCAACAGAATAATAATAAAGACGGAACCAGGTCTGGTGTAAAACATACAGACAGGATGTTTCAATAGAATAATAATAAAGACGGAACCAGGTCCGTTGTAAAACACACAGACAGGATGTTCAACAGAATAATAATAAAGACAGAACCAGATCCGGTGTAAAACACACAGACAGGATGTTCCAACAGAATAATAATAAAGACAGAACCAGGTCCGGTGTAAAACACACAGACAGGATGTTTCAACAGAATAATAGAATAATGTCACCAAGTATAGGGTCGACCGCGTATACAGGTTATTCCAACAGAATAATAAGAAATTGAATAACAACAGTTCTCTTCATGAATAAGAAAGAATGACACCCCTTACCGTTTTAAAGAAGAATTGAAATAAGGAAGTAGTTAAGTAGCAGAATACTTTTCTTCTCTCTCTCTATAGTTTCTCTCTCTAGAGTTCAGTGAATTCGTAAGAAATAATGAAGGAATGAGCTGCTATTTATAGAAAAATGGAATGCATACTAACTAATCCATGAACGATCCAGATTGATTACTTTAATCTGACGGTCCATATTTAAAGAAAAATCTTTTAAATAAAATATAATATATTCTATTTATAGAATAACTTTAATAAAGTATTCTGTTTTATATAAAAAGATATTTCTGTTTTATTACGTTAATAATACGAATAAAACAAAACTTCATTATCGCTAAATAATTCATATTATTAACTGACAATAATTGAATCAAACTGAGTGACTTCTCACATAAGCATTAATAATCAATATCGTGTGCTACTATGCAACCACACGCATTACTGTACTTTTACTACCGAGTAGTTCAACAGTATCAATGGTAAAATTTCTGCCGTTATTTTTAATAAAATATTTTTGTCGTTTTCTCAATCCGACAATAATTCCGTTGTGGGGTCCACCAATGATTGTGCCGTTGTACGAATATTCCCTGTTAAAATGAATATTTTCCGACCAATCGAATATTATATAACAACTTGCGTACTCTGCAAAATTTATAAATATTACCCACAACTATAACATTATATCAAATTAACTCCATAATATTCAAAAATGATATTTATAGAAAATTCATCTTTATTTATAAAAGTTGGGATCTTACAGTAATTCATATAGAGATATAGTGAATTAGTTGATTAAGGTGTTTTGCTTAATTCTATCTAATTTGTGGATTTAAGTTAATATGGTATTAGTGCTTCGAGAGATGGCTAGTTCTACTTGAGTGTTCTTGATTAATAAACTGGGATAGTGAATTGAATTGGAATAGGGTGTAGTAATCAAAGTGATACTTAAAGTGAAGTCGTAAGCCTAATTCTCCATTTTGCTTGAAATTACAGTTTTTGAGTTTGTTGATTGCTTAGTATTTTTTATGTTCTTAGTTTTTAATAATTATAATCATTGAATTGGATAGTTTAATAAAATTTGGATTAATATAAAGCTGGTAATTGTTAGGATTAATTTCATACTAGTCTCTGTGAGAACGATACTTGACTTATCATTATATTACTTGTTGACCACGTGCACTTGTGTGTGAGCATATATAGATTTTACCCAGCAGTCATGATCATGTTAAACACCTGTTCATCTTTGCACTACGAGCCAAAGATATCAATCAACAGTTCTTGTTTGCACTACGACCAAATATATCAATCAGCAGCTCTTCTTTGCACTATAGACTAAAGACATACAATTGTAAAACCAATGGTAATGATAATACCAATACACAATTACGGACATGATTATACCAATACACAATTTCTTGTCATAATCATACCAATCAACAGTTCATCTTTGCACTACGGGTCAAAGATAATTTTTCAACACTAATTTAAATCTGAGGATTATAACAATGATATAACGAATCAATCAAGTGAGATCAAGAACAAATATTAAATATTTATAATTCAATTTATCCAGAGTTCAAGAATGTCCAAATGGTCAACACGATGATCAAAACGTGGATTCAATTTTAAGAATAAGATTCATATATCAAAGATAATTTGGACAAAAAAGAAACCAATTTTATCGTGAATAGTACCCCGTCATGCAAAGTACCCCGAATGAATAGTACTCCGGATAAATATTACGATGGTATGAATAGTATCCATAAATGGAGAATACGAAAAAAAATGATATCCCTTGACGAGTACAGAAGAAATGATATCCCATATAAGTATGAAAGAATATACGAAACTGGAAATAAATTTTCACCCATCTTGCTGTAATCCACGTAGACAAATCATTTTCACAATTTAATAAAGAATGAATACGAAGGGTTATTCAACATGCATGCGGTAATCCGTGTAGACAGGTTACTCCCGCAGATTAATAAATAATGAATACGAAGGGTTATTCACCATGTATGCGGTAATCCGCATAGACAGGTTACTCCCGCAGATTTATAAAGAATGAATGCAAAGGGTTATTCACCATGCATGAGGTAATTCGCATAGACAGGTTACTCCCGCATATTAATAAAGAATGAATACGAAAGGTTATTCACCAAGCATGCGGTAATCTGCGTAGACAGGTTATTCCCGCAGATTAATAAGAAATAGAATGACAACCCTTATGAGTATGAAGAAAATAATATCCCTTATGAATATAATAAATAATATCCCTTACCTTAGGAGATTAGATATTGCAATAATGTAGTAGCAGAATACTCTTCTTCTTTCTCTCTTATTCTCTCTCTATAGTTTCTCTCACTATAACTTGTGATTATAACTTTGCTCTTCAAAATTGGTAGGAAATAATGAATGGATGAAGGAGTAGTTATAGGCTAGGAAAAGGTGAAAAATTACAAGGTTAATTATACTTTAGTACCTTCATCTTTGCCTCCATTTTTAATTTGGTCCTTCAAGTATTATCAATCTTGCATAATCTCCCCTAATAGTACTTGCACGTGAACTAATAGTTCCTTACATGTGAACCAATAGTTCCTTGCATGTGAACTAATAGCAATTAATTGCTCATTTATCCGATTAATTACTCGTTTGGTCAATTTAACATCCACAAATCAACTATTATCGAAATAAATATCGATTTCCACTAACATTAATATTCCCAACACAATGAAATTTTTTTTATCAACAATTTCATCTTTGAATTTTTGAAGTTTGACTTTTTTTCAAAAAAGTCAAACCCGACAAATTTTGTGTTTATAGTGTATTTTGACTAATTTCATCGCCCCGGACTCAAATATTTCGTCCGCGTCTCCAAATTCAACTCCGAACTCAAAATTGAATTTTAATTTCGTTTTCATGTGTTTTATACACACTTTTGCTTTCTTAGTTAGTTCAAACTATTTAATTAGTCTTGACTAACTATTAAATTAAATTTGATCACTTATCGCTAATAAATATATATAACACATTTTTAATCTTTTACAAATTATTCATTATTAATATTATAACTCACAATATTGACAATCAGATCGTTCCTAGGAAAGAGAGTCCTTTCCCATAAGAATTTTTCCTTAGTGGCGCACAATTAAATAACCTAACCCCTTTCCTCGACAGAACTTTCTAAATATTTTTAATAATGCAAATAATAATATGAATAAATATGTCGTCTCAATTATTGATTTAATAATATAAAATATTGTGCAGATGATACTATGACAATAATAATATAAAATATTGTGCAGATGATACTGTGACAATAATAGAATCAATAATATGATATACTATGCAGCAACTACTATGATAATTATTGGATAAAATTGAGTGACTTCTTACGTAAGTATCAATAATCAGAGATACTGTCTAATACTGTGTGCTACTGTGCAACAACGCATACTATTGTACTTTTATCATTGGGTATTTCAAAAATTTAACAGTAAAAGTTTTGTCGTTATTTTATGAAAATGTTATTTCTGTCACTTTCTATATCTGACAGTTATTCCGTTATGTGGTCCACCAATGATTGCGTCGTCGTACGAATATTTCCCGACCAAACGAATATTTTATGACCACTTGCTTACTTTGTAAAATTTTCACATATCACCCCTAACTTTAACCTTTTATCAATTTAACCATTTACTGAATAGAATAATAATTTATTAGAAAAATTGCATACTTTTATTTTATAAAATTCGGGGTCTTACACCACCCCTAACCTACCCCACCCCACCCCCACTCCCACCTTACTCTTACCCCCCACGCAATACCCCTACCATCCTATGCCTACCCTACCTCTACCCCCTCACCCCTACCCCTACCAAATACCCCAACGCCCTACACCGACCTCTACCACCACCCACTACTCCCACCCCACCCCCACCCCACCCCCACCACTAACCATTACCCCTACCCTCTACCCCTACGCCCACCCTTGCCCCATACCCCCTACGCCGTACCCCATACCCCCACCCTACCTAATACCTCACCTCCACCCCACCCCTACCCTTACCCCCACCCCACCCCTACCCCTACCCCCATACGCCTTACCCCCTACCCCTACCCGTACCCGTACCCGTACCCCCTACCCCTATCCCTCCCTACCCCCACTCTACCCCATATGCCCACCCCTACCCCCCTCCCTTACCTATACCCCCTACGCCTTACCCCCACCCACCCCTACCCCTAATCCTACCCGTACCCGTACCCCTACCCCCTACCCTTATCCCTACCCAGGGCCAGTCCTACACTTAAAGTAAATTAAGCAATTGCTTGAGGCCCCAAAATTGTGAAGGCCCTCAAAATTTAATAATCCTTATGTTAGAACGCATCAAAAAAGCTCAAATTATTTTCCCTCAAAATTTTAATAATCCTTATGTTAGAGCTCATTAAAAAGTCCAAATTATTTTTTCAAACAAATCAGTAGTATCGAGATTAGAACAGTGACTCTCTTCCTCGATATTAGAACAGTGACTCTCCCTCTACCCAGAGTACCAGTGACTCTTTACTTCTGTCTCTTTCTCTCTGGCTCTTTATGCGCCTTTCACTTTCTCTCTAAATAAGTGTTTTTCTCTACCTACAAATTTACAATTGTCAATAAATATTATATCTTTTAATATTTTATACTTTTTGTTTGCTTCAAATTTGAGTTGAGTGTTGAGATCTTTTGGCTCTACAAAAATTAAATTCAATACATCAATAGGTAATAATATCAATTTTTACTCAGTTGTGTAATTTTTTTCTTTGCAATTAGGATTTGTAAATTAATATTTCTTACTCTTAATTTGTGATGTTCATTGTTCAGATATTTAATCTTGGGAAAAATCACTAAATCGACATAATCAGGTTCTATTGTTCTATACTTTTCTATTTTAATTTTATTAAATTTTACTTGTTAAATAGGTACTATTGTTACTCGTTTTAGAGGAAAAAGTTATGTTATTTGTGTTTTGACTGGAAAGTATCTGTTGCTATTTGTTTTTTGGGTATCTGTTTGTCATTTGTATTTTTGGCTTGTTACTTGTTTCTTAAGCACTATATGGCTCCTCGAAAATATGAATCTAGGTATCAAAAACTTAAAAAAAAAAAAAGAAGAGTAGAAAAATTAATTGAATCCCAAAAGGGAGCTCTTGAAAAATTTGTTACCAGTAATAAAAAAAATATCACAGAAAAATTAGGTGAAAGGCAAGAAAAATAAAATTTTAATTTTAAAAAAATCATAAATACTAATTTAATTTAATATTGAATGGTAAAAAAAAGTCTCCAATTTAAGATTCGGCTTGAGGCCCCCAAAAAGTTTGGACCGGGCCTGTCCCTACCCATTATGCCCACTCCTACCCCCATCCCCTATCCCCTATCCCCTATCCCCTTTGTACTTACTGGTATATTTAGTCTTTGTACCAGTAAGTTTTAAGGTGCCAATAATAATAAAATAAATTATAAGATATGATGATCATTTTAAAAAAAGATTGAGGTTAATTTTGTTTATTAATTTTTAATCCCAAATGGTAGGGATTATAATATCAAGTAGAACATGGTATTAAATAATCTCTCATCTTAAATTATTTTATAATCCCAAGATTAATAGTCACAAACTCAAATTTAAAAATAAACAAGATACTTGAAATTAATAGTATTATCTCAAGTGTAATACTTCCAAATAAACATAACCTAAACGTCTTATTAATGTGTCAATATAGGTATCCTAAACATGCATCTGGTGCAATACTATGATGCAACATATGAAGTGACATTATGAAAAGTTGATGTGAAATTAAATATCCCTATTTAGTTTAATAATACTTAAATATCCCTACAAGTAAAATCTGAAGACAAGTTAAATTGTCTTGAATATATTTACAGAAATTGATATTTTCACGATATTTTCTAATATATTTTTACATAAAAATTGACGTTGTAGATGTATAACGGCGGTAAAAATTATAGTTATTTAGGATTTATAACGACGATTTTTATTTAAAAATATTATTTTTTATTGTGAATTTATCAGTTTCTCTTACTTATTTGCCATTCATCTCCGTAATTTTTTCGTAGTTATAATTTAGTTTTTCAGCTTGTTGATGACTTGATATCAAGAAATATAAATTACTGACCAAGGAAGGAAAAAAAAATGTAGTACGTGTTTCACAATTAAAGATATATTTAAGTTTTTCAAGTTAATTTGTGAGATTTAAAATTCAAAATCGATACATGATTATACCATTTTAATATAAACCTCTATAATTATTGTAAAATATATTTATATTTTAAATAATTAAATAATTTCTTATTAATTTTAAATTTTGAAATTTTAAAAGTTGATTTCAAGAAAAAAAATCTCTACCTCGGAAGTTAGAACTAAAGAATAATCAAATAACATCAAAAAAATTGAAAAAGTACTCCCTTTACTATAATTATTAACTATATAATTTTTTAGGTGAGTATAAAATATATTGTAATACCCGGTAAAATAATAATAATAATAATATTTAAATTCATATTTTAATTGGGTTTTTCTTATGTTTGGGTCAAATTGTATAAAATTTGTGTGAACTATAATAAGTATGTGATTACATTAATTTGGGCTTTTATACTAATTGGGTCTATTTTGTATTTGGATATTATTAAAATCCTATTTAAATTTAGAGAGTTAATAAATTAATAAATAAATAACTAAACCTAATCTTTCTCACCTATTTTGTTACGAATTAGCGGAGAGAAAAGGAGAGAAGGCGGCTGAAGCTTGAAGGGACTGGAAGAATTGTTAATCATGTAAGTTGTTAATTATTTGTTTATTTCTGATGTGGTCATTTAGCAATTAGAGAGTATTGAATTCAACAACCATAAAAGAGTTCATCGAGGAAAGGGGTAAAAACCTTACTTTTTTTAATTTAAGCTTCTTCCATGAGTATCATATGGAGGAAAGTGTTGACTTAAATAATGAACTTCCATGTGGGATTCTAAATGTATATTTTATAATATTAAAGGCCATTTTTAGAGATTGTCAGATTTGCCTTGGTTGGAGCGGAAGACATTGAACTGTGTTTATATATATATGTTGAACCTGCTACTAAAAAAAAGGAACGTCTGATTCATGCTGCTCTATAGTAGATATACATAGATATATTAGTACGGTATTTTCTTATATATGTTATTCTATTAAGTAAATGGTTAAATTGATAAAAGGTTAAAGTTAAGGGTGCTATGTGAAAATTTTATAAAGTAAGCAAGTTGTCATAAAATATTCGTTGTGTCGGGAAATATTCTTTTTGTCGGGAAATATTCGTACGACGGCGCAATCATTGGTGGACCCCACAACGGAATAACTTTCGGGTATAGAAAGCGACAGAAATAACCTTTTCATAAAATAACGACAAAACTTTTACCGTTAAACTATTGAAATACCCGCTGATAAAAGTACAGTAATACGCGTTGTTACACAGTAGCACACGGTATTGCACAGTATTTCTTATTATTGATGCTTACGTAAGAAGTCACTCCGTTTTATCCAATAATTGTCGTAATAGTTTTTTTTGGCTAAATTTAAACTGTATTAAAATAAAAGAAATTACAAACCTCATGGAAAACCCCAATCAGAATATAGCATAGTCATCATAGGACAACCCCTATGATGTCATGACTATAAAAGATTATAGGCCTGATGCCCAACATAACTAATACAATAAACAAACAACTATCATTTTACAAATCAACAACAAGAAGCAATAATATGCCTAATACGCAGAGTAGAAACCCAAAACATTCGGCTGCAGAAACAGCCCACAAACGTAGACAATAGAAGCCCAACTGCAGCAGCAATAGCAGTAGGGCAACCCAGTAGCAACAGCGCAACCCAGCAGTATCTCATATTATTACAGTAGTTGTTGCATAATATCTCATATTATTAAATCAATAATTGAGACGACACAGTTATTCATAATATTATTTACATTATTGACAATGTCTAGAAAGTTTTGTCGACTAAAAGGGTTAAGTTATTTAATTGTGCCCCAATAAGGAAAATCCTTATCGGAAAATCCCCTCTTTACCGAGAAGGATCTGATTGTCAATATTGTGAGTTATAATATTAATGTTGAATAATTATTGAAAGATTAAAAATGTGTTATATATATTAATTAACGATAAATAATGAGATTTAATTTAATAGTTAGTTAAGACTAATTAAATAGTTTGAACTAATTAAGAAAGCAAAAGTGTATATAAAAGACACGAAAATGAAATTAAAATTTAAATTTGAGTTCGGAGTTGAATTTGGAGACGCGGACGAGATATTTGAGTCCGGGACGATGAAATAAGTCAAAATACACAATAACACAAAATTTGTCAGAGTTAACTTTTTGGTCAAAAGTCAACTATTGACTTTTTCGGGAAAAGTCAAACTTTAAATATTCAAAGATGAAATTGTTGATAAAATATTTTCATTGTGTTGGGAATATTAATATTAGTGGAAATCGACATTTATTTTGATAATAGTTGATTTCTAGATGTTAAATTGACCAAACAGGTAATTAATCGGATAAATGAGCAATTAATTGTTATTAGTTCACATGCAAGGAACTATTGGTTCACATGTAAAGAACTATTGGTTCACATGCAAGTACTATTAGGGGAGGTTATGCAAGATTGATAATACTTGAGGGACTAAAATAAAAATAGAGAAAAAGATAAATGTACTAAAGTATAATTAACCTTGTAATTTATCACCTTTTCCTAGCCTATAAATACTCCTCCATCCATTCATTATTTCCTACCAATTTTGAAGAGCAAAATTATAATCACAAGTTATAGTGAGAGAAACTATAGAGAGAAAGAAGAAGAGTATTATGCTACTACACTATTGCAGTATCTAATCTTTTACTAAGGTAATGGATATTATTTTTCGTATTCGTAATGGATATTATTTTTCGTATTCGTAAGGGATATTTTTTTTCGTATTCGTAAGGGGTATTATTTCTTTCGTATTCGTAAAGGATGTTATTTTCTTCATACTCATAAGGGTTGTCATTTTATTCCTTATTAATTTGTGGGAATAACCTGTCTACGTGGATTACTACATGCCTGGTGAATAACCATTCGTATTCATTCTTTATTAATCTGCGGGAGTAACCTGTCTACATGGATTACCGCGTGCATGGTGAATCGTATTCATTCTATATTAATCTGCGGGAGTAACCTGTCTACGCGGATTACCGCATGCATGGTGAATAACCATTCGTATTCATTCTTTATTAAATTATGGAAATGATCTGTCTACGCGGATTACCGCATGACGGGTGAAAATCCATTTGCACTTTTGTATATTCTTTCAAACTTGTATGAATATCATTTCTTTTGTACTCTTCAAGGGATATCATTTTCTTTCGTATTCTCCATTTATGGGTATTATTCATATCGGTGTATTATTCATTCGGGGTACTTTATATGACGGAGTACTATTCATTCGGGATACTTTGCATGATGAAGTACTATTCATGGGATACTATTCACGATAAAATTGGTTTCTTTCTATCCAAATTATTTTTGATACATGAATATCAATCTTAAATTTTACTCCATAATTAAGTATCATGTTGATAATTTGGACATTCTTGAACTCTAAATAAATTGAATTATAAATATTTAAGATTTATCCTTGATCTCATTTGATTGATTCGTTATATCATTGTTATAATCGTCAGACTTAAATTTGTGTTAGAAAGTTATCTTTGGCCCGTATTGCAAAGATGAACTGTTTATTGGTATGATTATGACCAGATTGTGTATTGGTATAATCATGATCGAAATTGTATATTGGTGTAATCATAACCATTGGTTTTACAGTTGTATGTCTTTGGTCCGTAGTGAAAAAGTGGATGGTTGATTGTTGGTTTTACAATTGTTTGTCTTTGGCCTGTAGTTCAAAGATAGACTATTAATTATTGATTTTACAGTTATATGTTTTTGGCCGTAGTGCAAGGATAAACTGTTGATATTTGGTTTTACAGTTCAACATCTGTGGCCTATAGTGCAAAGATAGACAATTGATTTGTATGATCATGACCATTGATATTACAGTTGAATATCTTTGGCCCGTAGTGCAAAGATAGACAATTGATTGATATGATCATGATCATTGTTGTTACATTTGAATATCTTTGGGGTAAGTTGTAAAGACGATATGATTATTGAGTGGTTTTATCCTTTATGGCAAGGACATTAAGTGAAAGTTCTATTAAGACTTTATGGCAAGGACAAATTGTTGATTTAAATTATTATAAGCATGAATTGTGAATTTAACTATAATCTTTGGTGGTTCAGGTGAAGACAGGTGATGAAAGTTCTCTTTATCTTGGGTACAACAAAGAACTGTTGATGGATATTACAGGGATGAAATACTAATGATGGACTTTTAATTTGAAAGAGATAGTAGACATTATGTTCTACTTGACTCTTCTAATGGATTGTTATTTTTGATGCATCTAAAACTTGTTGTCTGTTGTATTCCATCAGATTTTTTCCCTGTTGAGGACTAAGAATAATTTGTTCTACATTATCTTAGTTATAATATTCTTTACTGGGCTATTTCTTTTGCTTCATATTTCCTTTCAGGTAATAAGACTGTAGCTGGGTCGAACGGGGATAACAGGGTAGTAGAGTGATGGTCTATGACTGTTGAAGTTTCTCAATACATTATAAAATAGCATGACAATATATAATTATATTAAGGACTTAAAATGTGTATGTCGTATTTTATACGTCATTTAATAGTTAATTTTGGTGAACAACAATAGGGTGAGGTGAACTCGACTTTGAAAGTGTTAGAAATGCACCCCATTAGAATGAGGAGGACAAAAATCTTCTCGTGTTCCTTTGAGGACTTGAAATATTTGTTGCTATATTTTATATGGCATTGTAATAATTTGGGTGTGTATATTGTCGTATTATATTCAGTACAATATTTGTATTGAAACTCACAACTTATGTGTTGTCGTATTTTGCACGACAGTTGTATAAATGAAGTTTGTATTTTGGATTCTGTAGTGTGTATTTGGTGACCCAAAATGGGTTGTGTGGACTTATTTTGAGGGCGTCACAACAAGTGCTATCATCTCTAAGCACCATACGGAGGTCATAATTGTCTTAAGGACATAGTATTAGCCTTGACAAGTTACATTCTACAGTTTGAGATAAGTTAATATATATATATATATATATATATATATATATATATATATATATATATATATATATATATATATATATATATTTGCAAGAAATATGTCTACCGATTCTGTTACTATAATCGGTTCTTCTTCTTCTACACCTTCTATACCAAATGTTTATGTGAACCACGCTGAAAAACCAGAAAAGTTCAATGGAACAGAGTTTAAAAGATGGCAACAAAAGATGTTGTTTTATTATTTTATCTCACTACCCTCAACTTGGCGAGGTTTCTTCATGAAGACCCCCATGTGCTTAATGAGAATGAAATAGATAGGCAAGTGGTTGCTGCTATTGATGCATGAAAACATGCTAATTTTTTATGCCGAAACTATATCCTCAATGGATTGGATAACACATTATATAATGTGTATAGTTCTCTCAAAACAACAAGAGAACTATGGGACTCCTTGGATAAGAAATATAAGATGGAAGATGCTGGCACGAAGAAGTTCGTAGTTGGCAGTTTTTTGAACTACAAGATGGTTGATTCCAAGACTATCATCAATCAAGTCCAAGAATTACAAGTTATCCTGCATGAAAAACATGCAGAAGGTATGTCTTTAAGAGAATCTTTTCAAGTTACTGCTATTATTGAAAAATTGCCATCAATGTGGAAAAGGGTTACCATCAAATCCTGGTACTTCAATTCCACAGATTTGGCATTCACTGTCTAATTAAATCATATCTAACTACCCAAAACAAAGTATATAAATAAGCTTAATAAACCTCCCATTAAAGGGTTACATAATCTCAAAATAAATCCCAGATTTTCTAACCTTAACTATTACATCATCAGCGGAATAATAAAACATAAACATAAATAAGTATATTACATAAGCTCCACAAAGAAACAGTAAGCTAAACATCATTTACTCAAGCATTTTGTCTTTGCCTTTATCTGTAGAAGGCTCTTTAAGCTTCTTGATCTCATTTGCATTGTCTTGCTCAAGAGTGAGCAAACAATTTTCCACAAGAAGAATAATGTTCAATAATAGTGTGACGAATGAATTGTTTGAGTTGCGATTCTATGGACAGAATCCTTGTAAGGAGGGAAAGATGTAACGATCCAAAATTTTTATATGTAATTTAAAATATTTATTGAATTAAATAAATATTTTAGTTGATGTGGTTATTGTTTAATAAATATTTAATTGATTTGATTATTTATTAGTTAAATAAATAATTCATGAGTTGTGGATAATTAACTTAATTAAGTGTAATATATTAATTAAGTTGGTATTTGGTAATTTTGTATTTTGAAGTTAATTAAATTAAATGAGTGTTGAATTAATTATTATGTTACATAGTGGTAATATTCTAATTTAATTTAATAATTAAATTAGAGGGTTGGTAATGATTAACTGAGTTGTTATAATGTTGTTTTAAATTAATTTAGTAATTAAAAGTGATGTACTGAGTTAATAAATAAATTATAATTTATAATGAAAATTATAATTCTGTAGCAATTGGAATATGTGGCATCTTGTTGTTAGCTTTAATTTAATTGAATTGGAATATTAGAATTTAATTAAATAAAGTGTGACAATTAAACTATATACCAAGTGGGTTATTAAAATAAATTAAAAGGAGTTTAAACTTGGTTTTACCAAACAAGACTTAAGACTGTTTAAATTCTTATTTTCATCTTGTTTTGCCAAACAAGCCTTAGTGGCTTTTGATTTTCAAAATTCTATAACTGATAAATATTAAGTATACGTATTATATTGTATTAAGTATATATCAGTTAAAGTTTTACGTTAAATTTTATCAGCCTAAGCCTAATTCTAAACAAAGAAAACAGAGAGAATTAAGGAAGAAGAAAAAAAAAAGAGAGCTCTAGAGGGTTTGAGAGAGAGAAAAACTTTCTCTGTGATTTTGAAGCTATGTTTTAAGGAGAAGAAGGGGTCAAAATAATTCTCATCATCTAACAAAATATAAACAAGGATTAAAGGTAGTAATCTAACTCTTTATTCTTAGTCCTTGTGTTCTTGAGTTTCTTCATGAAAAGTTTAAGTATTGGATGATGAATTGGTTAGATAATTGTTACATGTGTTAATAGTTGATTGTAACATGTTAGTTATCATCTATGAACGATTTTAGTATGATGTAATCTATGAAATCATGTTTTAAAAGATGAATTTGAGTTTTTGGTTGATGTATGTAAAAAAAGGGTTACTTTGGAGTCAAAATTGTAGATTAAACATGTAATAATATGTAAATTAATAGTAGATTGTGTTAATACGTTAAGAAACAAAAAGAATACAAGTTAAACCAACTGATTTGGTTAAGAAACGAACCCAAAGTGTTTGATTACACTAAGGATGTCAAAATATGTGAAATAGCATGAACTTTGGGTTTTAATTCCTCTAAAATTGGCTGTTTAATGATGTTTTATTATTATAATAGTTGTTTACATGTTGGGTTTTGATTATATGAAGTTTATAACTTCTGGGTATGATTAAATTGTTGTACGGACGAAGAAATTGGAGTTTTTGGCTTTGTTCTGTGTTTTTTCACAAACTTCAGATTCTGGAACTGGCGCTTCGCGCTGCAGCGCCAGTTTTAGGCTTAAAATCAGAGTTGCAGCGCCAGATTTAAGCCTAAAGTCCGCGTTGCAGCACCAATCCTAGTTCAAATGATGGAGCTGCAGCGCCAGTTTTTAGTTCAATTGGTGGCGCTGCAACGCCACTTAGCAGAATTGCCAAGAAATGAGATTTTTAATTGTTCAAGTCCAGAAGATGTAATTGTAACCTAATCTAATGAACATAAAAAGACGTTAATTATATTATATGTTGTCAAACCAGATTATAATCACATTATAAGTCAAATTTGATGATTGTAAGGTTGTGACTTAATTGATTGTTAATAATTGAGATTTGATGTTGGTAAGAATTGAAAATGTGATTTAAGTGCTACAACCTCATGTTACGTGATAGTAAAGGTTTCATTTGTGCTATGTGGTTAGTATGATTAAACCTAGAGTTAAAGAATGTAAGACGGATGTGTAACTAAGCAATTTGGTCGCGTTGTGGCTAATTGAGATTGTGATTCTAAATGACATATATGTAGGATAATTGGAGAACGAGTTGTAATTGCTTAGCTTACGAAAGAGGAAAGTTCCCTAACATTTGCTACTTTATTATTCAGTAAGGTTTTCTTTTTACTGTTATCTTGTTTACACTTATGCAAGTTCGTAATCTGAATCTCTTATATGAGCGTCCTTAACTCTACTTATCATTGAATAAGCTATATATATTTATCTTGTTTATGCTTACGCAAGTTCATTTACCTTAATAATTCATTATGCAAGTTCTTGTTCCTAACTTGTTATTGTTATGCATATTCTTTAACTCTGAATTATTGTTAAGCAAGTTTCTAAACTATACTTTCATTGAGTAAGTTATAATTAATCTTTACTCCTTCATTACAAGCGAGGTTGTTTTCTTTATTCAAAGTTTGTATTGTGGTTGAAAGCTTGACCTTGTTGGAAAATGTTTGTTCAGCTAAAAATAATTGTTGTTCAATCTCTAATCACCAATGTCATTGTACTATCTTACATTGTTGTACCGAACTCTTAGTTGAGTAGCGATTCTTTATTGATTCAACTAATCCTTAGTTGATGAATGTTCTAAACTCTAAATTACCCTTGAAGTCAGTCCAAACCAAGCTTCCTTTAGTTTGCTTATGAACCTATACAGTTTTGAAAGCATATAGTCGATGACTAATACTTGTTCAGCTTATAAACAATTGATATCCTATCTCTTATTGATTCATTACCATACTTCGATTGGAACCAAAACTGTTGAATAGTTATTGATCCTTAATTGATTCAACTAATACTTAGTTGATGAGCATTCTAAAAATCTAAAATTCCTTTGAAGTTAATTCCAAACCAAACTTCCTTTGGTACAGAATGTAACGCCCCGAAATCCGGTCTATTTTCACACCCAGATTTCGTACGTCACGATTCCATCTCCTTCCAAACATACATCATTATATAGTCAAATATAACAACATACTGTGACGCCCCCATAATAGGTATACATCACCCATTCTGAGTCACCAAATACATGGTAAAGAAACAACTACAACTTTATTAATACAATTGTCGTGCAAAATACGACAACACATAAACTGTGAGTTTAAATACAAATATTGTCTTCTAGATAGTATTCAAACTCAAATAAGTCCTCATTATAATTATTGATACATTATTTTACAAAAAATAGTGAGGACTACTAAAATAACTTTCTAGAATCATCATTCCATACCCCGACTAGTACTCGCTACATTCTCGCCTCCAAAGAAGAAAAATGGAACAAAAAGGAAAGGGTGAACTCAACTAGCCCAATAAAGAACATTATAACTAAGATAATATAGAACAAATTATCGTTAGTCCTCAATAGGGAAAAATCTGATAGAATATAATTGACAACAAGTTTTAGATCAATATTTGCAGCGAAAATAACAATTCATTAGAAGAGTTAAGTTGAGAATAAAATCTACTATCTTCTATGATTTTAAAGTCCATCATCAATATTTTATCCCTGTGACATCAATCAATATATATCTTGAATTAAATACTCATATGTGCAATACGACCAAAATATTCAATCGTATTCCAAGTTGGTCATGTTCATCTCAACATATGTTCATCTTTGCACTACAGGCCAAAGATATTCATCATGTAATCATTCATCTTTCCACTACATGTAAGACCCCAACTTATTAGTGAATAAAATCAAATTTTCTCTAATTATTATTGTGAATAATAAGGTGTTAATTTGATATAATATTTTGGTTATGGGTGAAATGTGCAAATTTTATAAAATAAACAAGTGGTTATAAAATATTCATTTTGTCGGGGAATATTCGTTTGGTCGTGGAATATTCTTTCTGTCGGAAAATATTCGTACGACGGCGCAGCTATTTGTGGGCCCCATAACAGAAAACGGTTGGATGAAGATAACGACAAAAATTGAGTTTTTATAAATAACGACGTAGTTGTTACCGTTAACACTGTTGGAATACCCGGTGATTAAAATACAATAATACGCGTGGTTGCACAGTAACACACGGATTGCACAGTAATTTTGAATTATTGATTCTTACGAAGGAAGACACTGCTCAATAATTGTTACAGTAGTTACAGTTCAATATTTTATTTTATTGATTCAATAATTGCTGCATTGATATTTTATATTATTGTTGTTTCAATAATTGTTACTGCTCAGTATTTTCCATTATCAGATCAATAATTCATATTATTTAAATAATATTATTAGATAGCATTATTGACAATGTCTAGAAAGTTCTGTCTAAGGAGAGGTTTGGTCACCTAATTGCGCGCCAGTAAGGAAAAATCCTTATTGGAAAGCCCCCTCTTTCCTGGGAACGGCCTGGTTTTCATAAATGTGATTCTGTAATATTAATTGTGAATAATGAATTATTGATTCATATGATAAGGAAATATTTATTTGAATATAAATGTTGGATATATTTTTTGGTTAAAAATGAAGGAGTTAATGTTGAGGTGTTTTATCAGTATTTTTGTCGGAATGGAGGTATTAAAAATTAATCAGGATTTTTGAGATATATTGCGGGGGTTATAATTTTTAATCCGACCGTTGGATCGTTGTGATTTTTGGATATGTTATACATATATAAGTTGAGTATATATCCACAAATTTTGAACCGTTAAAAATGAACGTATGATTTGTTATGAATTTTAAGAGATGACTGGTTCAGAAATTGTTGAAGTTTCGGAATTTATTATTTTGGTGGAAAATTCTAGAATTGGTGGACCCCACTTTTGGTTGGTGAAAATGTGCTGAGATTTTTATTCAAATGTGGTGGGTAGGAATAGTAGCAGGTAAAGCCATCAGGTTGCAGGTTAAGTCTGCTTCGACGTGCTAACATTTTCCTATAAATAGAGGGCTAAGTTAGAATTGAAAATCACACCAGAAACAAGTTTTTTCTTATTTTCTCTCTAGATTATTGAGTGTATTTTGTGAGTATTTAGATACTTTGTGAGTTTCTATTCATCCGTGCAAGTTTTCTTCAGTCTTATACCGATATTCTGATCAGAAGTACTGATATTTTGAGGTAAGGGGTGTTATATTCTTCTTAAAATGATATTTTCATCAATATCATTATACCGAAATGTTGGTATGAAATTTTTATCAAACTTAGAACTTTTTGTGTCGGAGTTACTATTCACGTATACGTTACTATTCACGTATACGGCACTATTCACGAATACGACACTATTAACCGAAAAATGAAAATTTCTTCTTTTTGTCCAAGTTGTCTATTATGGTTACTATCTTTGATTGTATCCATGTTTTGATCTTTATTTTTGAATTCTGCTTCAAAATTGATTATTATAGAGTATTATTGAACTTGGATAAACTGTAATACGAATCCCTAATATTTGTTCTTTTATCTCACTGGATTCGTTTTTTTTAAAATATTTTTCATCATCCTCAGTCCTAAATGATGATACTACTGAATATCTTTGGCCTGTAGTGCAAATATGTATGATTATCTGATGAATATCTTTGGCCTGTAGTACAAAGATGAATATTTGATTCAAGATGTATATTGATTGATGTTACAGGGATAAAATATTATTGATGGGCTTTTAATTCTTAGAAGATAGTAGAATTCATTATCTACTTAACTCTTCTAATGGTTTGTTATTTCCGCTGTAGTTGTTGATCTAAAACTTGTTGTCTATTATATATTCTATCAGATTTTTCCCTCTTGAAGACTAATGATAATTTGTTGTATATTATCTTAGTCATAATATTCTTTACTGGGCTAGTTGAGCTCACCCTCTTTGTTCCATTTTCTTCTCAGGAGGAGATAGTATAGCAGAAACTAGCCGGGGTATGGAGTGACGGTTTTAGAAAGTTGTTTAGCAGTCCTCACTATTTTTGTAAAATAGTATATCAATAATTGTAATGAGGACTCCTTTTGAGTTTTTATACTCTCTATTTGTATTCAAACTCACAATATATGTGTTGTTGTATTTTGCACGACAATTTTATTATTGAGGTTGTATTTGTTTTTGTACCATATATTTGACGACTCAGAATGGGTGTTGTATACCTGTTTTGGGGGCGTCACAGTTGGTATCAAAGCTTAGGGATATGATCCATGGCTGAGATGTGAGACAAGAACTAGGAGGGAAGAGACGGGGAATTCCTTCGCTAGTATGACCTGACTAAGTTTATTTGGTATTTATTTGGTCGGTCAGAGTATAGGGATAATATATGACATGACTATTAACCCTTGTTTTATGGCAGTATTTTAGAATGGTAGCTGAGAACGTTTGTAATGGAGTGAATCAGACCGTGGAGACACCTTTGATCACCACCCACGGGAACGTGCAACAGAAAAGCAATATTCCTCATGTAAACAACGTTACCGAGCAAACGATGAATGATGAAATGTTTAGGAGCTTTTTGTAGTTCATGCAAAATCAGACGAGGGAGACTCATGCACAAAATACGGGTGGAAATGCTAGCAATGCGCGGCTTGTCACAGCCAAGAAGTTCAAAGAGTTGGGACCACCATAATTTAAGGAAAAGCCGGATCCGATCATGGCAGAAATGTGGGTCAAGCAAATTACCAAGATATTCGATGTCTTGGGATGCACGGAGGAACAGAAGGTTCCATTCGCCACCTTTATGTTCCGCGGTGAGGCAGACTACTGGTGGGAGTCTGTAAAGCGTATCCAGCCTGACACACTCAACATGTCTTGGGAAACGTTTCAGAAACTGTTTAATGACAAGTACTTTCCTGAAAGTATTCGTCATATGAAGGAGGTAGAGTTTATTAGACTGGAACAAAATAACATGACGGTGTCCCAGTACGAGGCGAAGTTTGTAGAGTTATCCAAGTTTGCACCTCATTTGGTAGAGAATGAGGAACGAATGACGAGGATGTTCCTGAGAGGTCTAAAGCCCGAGATTCGGCAATATCTTATCTCTCATAAATTTTTTTTATATTAAGATGTTGTAAACAGGGCTCAATTATTAGAGCGAGATAATGAGTATGTTCAATCGAGGGACCACAACCAGGGTCATAGCGGTGGCAGCGGTCATCGGAGCAATGAAAACCAGCAGGGAGGAAAATATTCGGACAAAAGCGGTAACCACTCTGGTGGTAATCGTGGCCGTGATAATAGAAGGAGCGAGTCGGGAGGAGATTTCAAGAAGAGAAGGTACAACAATGATAACGTGAAGACGTCAGCACAAACATCAACTACTTTTAGGGGAGGAGAACGAGCACCGGTCTTTTGTTACAAATGCGGGAAGGAGGGACACATCAGCCCAAACTGCTCACAATAGTTCAAGGTATGTTATAACTGTGGAAAGGAAGGTCATATAGCTAAAGATTGTCTTGTCGCAAAACCAAGTTCAACGGGGATAGTGACTCCGAAGGCTGTTCCGGACAAGTCAAAGTCAGTGGTTCCTGGAAGGGCGTATGTCGTGACTGCCCAAAACGCGAGGAACCCAAACGAGGTGATCACGGGTAAGCTAATCATAAACTCTTGCGAAGTTTATACCTTATTAGATACCGGTTTTACCCATTCTTTTATCTCTCCTGCTTGTACTCAACGTTTGAACTTGACTTCGGAGAAATTAGACTTTGACTTATCTGTTGAAACTCTGTTTGGAGAAACTTTCGTTACATCTACTGTTTATAAATCTTGCTTGATTCAAGTTGGTACCATCACATTACCTACCAATCTTATTTCGTTAAAAATTCTTGCATTTGATGTGATTTTAGGGATTGATTGGTTAACCACGCATCATGCTAAAATTGATTATTTTCGTAAGGTTGTTAGTTTTCATATTCCTAACCAATCTGTTATGCGAATTCAAACAACTAAACCATTAAAGTCAATCACTATCATTTCAAGCCATAAAGCTATTCGTTTATTAAAAAACGGATGTCAAGCTTTCTTAGCCCATGTCACGGACTAGAACAAAAATACGTCAGATTTGAATAAAATTTTTGTTGTTAATGAATTTCCTGATGTATTTTCTGAAGAACTTCCCGGTCTACCCCCATAACGTGAAGTTGATTTCTTTATTGACCTTGAACCTGGCACAAAGCCCATTTCTAAAATCCCATATCGAATGGCTCCTATTGAACTTCAGGAGTTAAAGGTCCAACTACAGGAGTTGTTGGACATCGGTTTTATTCGTCCTAGTACATCTCCTTGGGCTGCTCCGGTGTTATTCGTAAAGAAGAAAGATGGTAGTATACGAATTTGTATCGACTATCGGGAATTGAACCATGTCACCATCAAGAATAGGTATCCACTACCTCGCATTGATGACCTGTTTGACCAATTGCAAGGAGCACAATTCTTTTCAAAGATCGATCTTCGTTCTGGATATCATCAGCTGAAGATTAAAACTATGGATATTCCAAAGACTGCCTTCAGAACTCGGTACGAGCATTACGAATTCTTAGTAATGTCTTTTGGATTGACTAATGCTCCTGCTGCTTTCATGGATATGATGAACCGTGTATTCAAGGAATATTTGGATCAGTTTGTTGTTGTCTTTATTGATGACATCCTCATCTATTCCAAAAGTCGTGAAGATCATGAGCACCATTTGAAGCTGGTACTACAAAGGCTTCGCGATAACAAGCTATATGCCAAACTGAAGAAATGCGAGTTCTGGCTTGAGGAAGTAGCATTCCTTGGGCACGTGGTGTCAAAACATGGAGTATCTGTCGACCCGACGAAGATTGAAGCCATACAAAGTTGGGAGCAACCGAAGTCGGTGATCGAAGTACGTAGCTTTCTGGGCTTAGCTGGTTATTATCGGAGATTCGTGAAAGGATTTTCTAGAATCGCTACTCCGTTAACTCAGGTGACTCGGAAGGATACAAAATTCGGTTGGAGCGAGGATTGTGAAAAGAGTTTTCAAGAACTCAAGAGGAGACTCATTTCGGCATCTGTTCTGACAATACCATCTAGTTCGGATGGATTTGTTATCTACAGCGATGCTTCAGGCAAAGGGTTAGGATGTGTTCTCATGCAACATGGGAAAGTCATAGCCCATGCCTCGCGACAAATCAAAGAATATGAGAGGAATTATCATACTCATGATTTGGAGTTGGCAGCAGTCGTTTTCGCGTTGAAGATCTGGAGACACTACCTGTATGGGGAGAAAGTGAAAATCTATACAGATCATAAAAGCCTCAAATATTTCTTCACCCAAAAGGAACTCAACATGCGGCAATGTCGTTGGCTTGAGCTGCTGAAAGATTACGATCATACCATCCAATATCATCCTGGAAAAGCAAACGTAGTAGCTACACGCATTGAGTAGAAAATCATATGCGAGTACGAGTGCAATGTTGTTAACATAAAGGCCCATTTTGTATGACTTGCAAAGGATAGAGATAGAGATGAAGGCTCCAAGTAAGTACCCACGTGATGATATCAAACATACGAGTAGAACCGACTTTAATCGATAAAGTTAAAGCTGCTCAAGCTACGGACATGGAGCTTATGCGTATGAAGAAGAAAGTGCAAGAATGTGCTATTCCAGAAGCAAGAATCGATGAAGAAGGAATACTTCAAGTCAACTCTAGACTTTGTGTTCCTAACAATTTTAACTTGAAGCATAGAATCATGATGGAGGCACACAACACACCGTTTGCAATCCATCCTGGGAGTACCAAAATGTATCACGATCTTTGACATACATTTTGGTGGAGCAATATGAAAAGAGAGATCGCGGAGTTTATCTCGAGGTGTTTAACTTGTCAACGTGTAAAGGTAGAGCATCAAGTACTAAAGGGTCCATTGCAACCACTTGAGATTTCGAAGTGGAAGTGGGAACACATTACCATGGATTTCATTACGGGTCTTTCCAAGGTTTCTCAAGGCATAGATGCGATTTGGGTTATTGTTGATAGATTAACCAAGTCTGCCCATTTCTTGCCTATACGTGAGACTTATTCCCTTGAACGTCTTGCTAGTATGTACGTAAATGAGATTGTAAGATTGCATGGCATACCAGTATCCATAGTTTCGGATCGTGACCCAAGATTCACTTCACATTTTTGGGTTAGCTTGCAGAAAGCTATGGGCACGAATTTATGATTCAGTTTGGCATACCATCCTCAAACGGACGGACAATCAGAGAGGACTATTCAAACTCTTGAAGATCTATTAAAACTCTGTGTCCTAGATTTCAAAGGGAGTTGGGATAAGTACCTACCATTGGTAGAATTCTCCTACAACAACAGTTATCAGGAAAGTATAGGTGTGGATCCATTCGAGGCGTTGTATGGAAGAAAATGTCGTTCTCTAGTATGCTAGGACGAGGTGGGTGAAGCAACATTGTTGGGACCAGAGTTGGTACGAATGACTACAGAGAAGATCCAAACGATTCGACAACGTATACAAACGGCACAGGATCGACAAAAGAGTTATGCGGATCTTCATCGGAAGGATGTGAAATTTAATATTGGGGATCATGTATTGTTACGTGTTGCACCATAGAAGGGAGTTACAAGATTTGGAAAGAGAGGAAAGCTCAATCCACGATTTGTTGGTCCATTTGAAATTCTTGACCGAATAGGAAATGTGGCCTATAGACTCACATTACCTCCAAGTATGTCTCGTGTTCATAATATTTTTCACATATCTATGCTTCGTAAATATGTTAAAGACCTGAACAACATTATTGAGTTAGAACCAGACGAGATAGCCGAAGATTTAACGTACGAGGAGGTACTTGTTAAGATCTTGGATAGGAAAGAGCATGTCTTACGCACGAAGGTTATACCACAACTTAAGATTTTGTGGAGAAACTATGCTATTGAAGAAATGACCTGGGAGTTAGAATTAGAAATGAAAGTGAGGTATCCCCACCTTTTCGAAACACCAGGTAGGTACGTCAATTTCGAGGAAGAAATTTCATAA
Source organism: Panax notoginseng (assembly GCA_016801055.1). Classification (NCBI taxonomy): domain Eukaryota; kingdom Viridiplantae; phylum Streptophyta; class Magnoliopsida; order Apiales; family Araliaceae; genus Panax; species Panax notoginseng. Next base: position 36,747,720 of record CM029021.1, read on the forward strand.
GGAGGGGAGGTTGTAAGACCCCAACTTATTAATGAATAAAATCAAATTTTCTCTAATTATTATTGTGAATAATAAGGTGTTAATTTGATATAATATTTTGGTTATGGGTGAAATGTGCAAAATTTTCAAAATAAACAAGTGGTTATAAAATATTCATTTTGTCGGGGAATATTCGTTTGGTCGTGGAATATTCTTTCTGTCGGGGAATATTCGTACGACGGCGCAGCTATTTGTGGGACCTATAACGGAAAGCGGTTGGATGAAGATAACGACAAAAAATGAGTTTTTATAAATAACGACGTAGTTGTTACCGTTAACACTGTTGGAATACCCGGTGATTAAAATACAGTAATACGCGTGGTTGCACAGTAGCACACGAATTGCACATTATTTTTGAATTATTGATTCTTACGAAGGAAGGCACTACTCAATAATTGTTACAGTAGTTACTGTTCAATATTTAATTTTATTGATTCAATAATTGCTGCATTGATATTTTATATTATTGTTGTTTCAATAATTGTCACTGCTCAGTATTTCCCATTATCAGATCAATAATTCATATTATTTGAATAATATTATTAGATAGCATTATTGGCAATGTCTAGAAAGTTCTGTCTAAGGAGAGGTTTGGTCACCTAATTGCGCGTCAGTAAGGAAAAATCCTTATTGGAAAGCCCCCTCTTTCCTGGGAACGGCCTAGTTGTCATAAATGTGTGATTCTGTAATATTAATTGTGAATAATAAATTATTGATTCATATGATAAGGAAATATTTATTTGAATATAAATGTTGGATATATTTTGTGGTTAAAAATGAAGGAGTTAATGTTGAGGTGTTTTATCAGTATTTTTTGTCGGAATGGAGGTATTAAAAATCAATCAGGGTTTTTGAGATATATTACGGGGGTTATAATTTTTAATCCGACCGTTGGATCGTTGTGATTTTTAGATATGTTATACATATATAAGTTGAATATATATCCACAAATTTTAAACCGTTAAAAATGAACGTATGATTTGTTATGAATTTTAAGAGATGACCGGTTCAGAAATTGTCGAAGTTTCGGAATTTATCATTTTGGTGAAAAATTCTAGAATTGGTGGACCCCACTTTTGGTTGGTGAAAATGTACTGAGATTTTATTCAAATGTGGTGGGTGGGAATAGTAGCAGGTAAAGCCATCAGGTTGCAGGTTAAGTCTGCTTCGGCGTGCTAACATTTTCTTATAAATAGAGGGCTAAGTTAGAATTGAAAATCACACCAGAAATAAGTTTTCTCTCTTTCTCTCTCTAGATTATTGAGTGTATTTTGTGAGTATTTAGATACTTTGTGAGTTTTTATTCATCAGTGCAAGTTTTCTTCAGCCTTGTACCGATATTCCAATCAGAAGTACTAATATTTTGAGGTAAGGGTGTTATATTCTTCTTAAAATGATATTTTCTTCAATATCATTATACCGAAATGTTGGTATGAAATTTTTATCAAATTTAAAACTTCTTGTGTCGGGATTACTATTCACGTATACGTTACTATTCACATATACGGCACTATTCACGAATACGGCACTATTCATCGAAAAATGAAATTTTCTTCTTTTTGTCCAAGTTGTCTATTATGGTTGCTATCTTTGATTGTATCCATGTTTTGATCTTTATTTTTGAATTCTACTTCAAAATTGGTTATTATGGAGTATTATTGAACTTGGATAAACTGTAATACGAATCCCTAATATTTATTCTTTTATCTCACTGGATTCGTTTTCTTTAAAATATTTTTCATCATCCTCAGTCCTAAATGATGATACTACTAAATATCTTTGGCCTGTAGTGCAAAGATGTATGATTGCCTGATGAATATCTTTGGCCTGTAGTGCAAAGATGAACAAGTGTTGAGATGAACAAGACCGACTGGTGATATAAATGAATATCTTTGGCCTGTAGTGCAAAGATGAATATTTGATTCAAAATGTATATTGATTGATGTTACAGGGATAAAATATCGTTGATGGGCTTTTAAATCTTAAAAGATAGTAGAATTCATTATCTACTTGACTCTTCTAATGGTTTGCTGTTTCCGCTGCAGTTGTTGATCTAAAACTTGTTGTCAATTATATTCTATCAAATTTTTCCCTGTTGAAGACTGATAATTTGTTGTATACTATCTTAGTCATAATATTCTTTATTGGGCTAGTTGAGCTCACCCTTTTTGTTCCATTTTCTTCTCAGGAGGAGATAGTATAGCAGGAACTAGCCAGGGTATGGAGTGACGGTTTTAGAAAGTTGTTTAGCAGTCCTCACTATTTTTGTAAAATAGTGTATCAATAATGAGGACTCCTTTTGAGTTTTTATACTCTCTATTTGTATTCAAACTCACAGTATATGTGTTGTCGTATTTTGCACGACAATTGTATTATTGAGATTGTATTTATTTTTGTACCATGTATTTGGCGACTCAGAATGGGTATTGTATACCTGTTTTGGGGGCGTCACACTACAGGCTCAGTTATATCACCATTTAGGACTAAGAATGGTGAAAATATTTTAAAGAAAACGAATCTAGTGAGATAAAAGGGCAAGGATTAAAGATTCGTATTTTAGTTCATCAACGTTCAAAAATACTCCATAATAAACCATTATGGAGCAAAATTCAAGAATGAAGATCAAAATATGGATATAATCAAAGTTAGTAATCATAATAAACAACTTGGACAAAGAAAAGAAAATTTTAATTTTTCTGTTAATAGTATTGTATACGTAAATAGTGTCGTATAAGTGAATAGTAACGTCGACATAAAAAGACAAGAATTTTACAGGAAAAATCTTACCAATATTCCGACATAATGATATTGAAAGAAATAATATCATTTATAAAAAAAATAACATCCCTTACCTCAAAAGGACAGTGCTTCTTACTAGAATATCGGATATAATGCTGAAAGAAACTTGCACCACATAGCAACACTCAAAGTATCAAAATACTCACAAAAATACGCTCGATAATATAGAGAGAGAAAACTTCAGATTCTGGTGTGATTTTCAATTCTAACCTAAGTACCCTATTTATAGAAAAATGCTTAGAACACCAAATCAGAAAATTTAATAAAATAATATATTTATAAAAAAATTTCACGCCCACCTCACAATCTAAATTCAGCCACCAGTGGGGCCTACAATTGTGACACCCCCAAATCTGGTTACTTCCTTCCCCTAAGACTTGGTGTTCACTTTCCATACATTCATACTACCTACCCAAATAAAATAACATTTAAACCATAAATCTTCCCTATAAAAGGGTTACATCATTAAATCCAAAAATATCCCAGGTTGTCTAACCTTAAACATCATTCAATTGCGGAAATACAATAATTACATCACATCATTAAATAAAAGTTTATCAACATAACCATAAATAAAATTACAAGTCTTCATCACTTGTACATTTTTTCCTTTCATTTGCTATTTGAAGGCTCATCGTCCTTCTCAACTTTAGCTGCAATAATTATATTTATTCAAGAGTGAGCAAAACAAATGCTCACTAGATATAACAATGAACAACAATAGAATAATAACTACCAATGAATAGGCTCAACGAGAGTCAAAATAAGAAATAGGTCTGAGGGTCATAAGACCACGAACTATGTCCACGGTTACAAGTTATCTTTCAACTTTAACCTTAACAGTTATACTGTAGGGACTTTACGTACTTAGGGAGATCAGCCCTTCGTACCATGTATCACACACAAACATCTTAACGCATTGAGTATCCCATATAATAGGGTTGTTCTTATCAGTTTTAGTGTTCTTATCAGTTTTAGAGTACAAGTTCGTACCAAAGAAAGTTTGGTTGGGATAAGCTTTCAAAGGTAATTTAAAGTTTAACGATAATCAACTAGAGGACTTGTTGAATCAATAATGTTTGATAACACAACAGTTGTTTATTAACAACATAGTATAGAACAATTGAGAATCATAGATGAATTGACTATATACTAAACTCACGCTTGAAAATAACTAGAGAGCATAAGCATTAAATAAAATGAATAAAATGATAAACCTTTGCTAAAACAATAATAAGCTAGGTCTATGATCTTGTCAAATTAGAAAGTTAATCACTGGATATACACTAATTGATAGCAAGCTAGAAACAAAGCTTGCTCAACATGATAATAACTTATGCAAAGTGATTGAAGTACGATAATTCAATACTAGGAATTAAAGTTCAAGAAACATTTACTACAAAAGAATGAACTAAGGAAACTTGTTTAACTATAAACAAGTTAGAGTAAATCAACAATGGTTAGAATTCCAATGAACTAGGGTTAAAACATACTCAATGTAATAATAGAACTAGCTCAACAAAAGTGTAGAGTTAGAAAACTTGCCTCAAGCGTAAACTATAATATTAAAACTCACGTTCACCTATACATTTTAGTAGAATCACAATATCCATTAGACATGTTAACATCCACTTACAAAATAACACCCATTTCTAGATAAACTTATTAATTTAGTACAAATCTTACCTCACTATACATATTTCAGAATCACAAGTGTACGTTTCATAACACTTATTCATTTATCAATAAGTTTCTTAAATCATACATAACATTTTCATAACTTACTAGCTTTACATTTTAGAGTTACTAACCACATGATACGTTTCTGTTTTAACCTTGTTGTTACACATTTAACACATGAACATAACATTTAGCTAAGTTACAATGAATGTCCAACGTCTGCAGAAGTAGCAGACTTCACTGTTTGTGATTGGCTACTGGCGCGGCCGCGCCAGTATTATACTGGATTACAGCGCGCCCCGCGACAGCTGCGTACCAGCGCCAAGAGGCTACGCACCAGTTCCAGTTTTTACAGAACATGATTCGAGACTGTTTTTAGGCCAACTAACATGAATTTCACTCACAAAACAATGAAACTAACACATATGATTGGTATAGAACTATCACAAACATGTTTCCTCACATTTTTATTAATATAGAACAATTTAACAACCATTTTTTAACTAATTTAATTTCTTAAATTTTATGTTTTCATATAAAAACTCAATTTTTGACATCCTTTATAGAAATCATCACTGTGATCACAATTCTTGTTCAAATTACTCCGTTCAAACTACGTTTTCTTCGTTTCTTAATGAACTAGCATAATCAAAACTCAATTGACAGTTTAACATACAAATTGACCACTAAAATTGGTACTTACACAAGCCACCTGAGAAAATATATACTGTCATTGCTTTTCTTCCTTTTTAAGTGTAATTAGCATACGAATTCTTGTTTACATACAAACTCAAACATAACTAACACATATAATCATCACAATTCAGTTGTATAGCAACAATTCAACAAAACCGAATTCACAGAACATATAGGTTATGCCGTAAACTCATATATGTATGTATATATATATATATATATATATATATATATATATATATATATATATATATATATATAATACTAAGGTTTAAATAAAATACCTTCACTTAGCTTATAATCCTTGCTAAAATTGCTTTGGAAATGCTTAAGTTCTCTCTCAATTCTCTCAACTCTCTCTGAAATCTTACGCTTAGCAAATGACCAACTGACAATAGCCAAGTACGCGTAAACCAAACATAAACCGATATAGCCATAACACCTATACTAAATATGTCAGTTACAAACTAATAAACGTATAGTTTTAAATATATTTTATTTATTATTTATTTTATTTATTTTATTTTATTTACAATTCAAAAATCAAAAAAAATCCCAAAAGTCATAAGGCTCCGTTTGGCAAAATCCCTTTAAAATTTAAAGACTTAATATATTTAAGTCTTGTTTGGCAAAACTAAATTAAACTACTTTAATTATTTTAATAAATAATTTAGTTTATAATTTATAATCACATATTATTTATTTAGATTTCCATATCCAACATTAATCAAATAAATTAATTGTACCTACCATATTTTAAATAAATATTCCACATAAACAATTATCACAAAATTATAATTTCATTATAATTCTATTTAATAATTTAACACAACAATTTAAATTATTAAATTAAAACAACAACATAACATCTCATGTTATATTATAACTTTCTAAATTATAAATTAATTTAATTTAGAATATTATCTAATAAATTTAGATTCATAAATATTTACTAATAATAACTACATCAATAAAATATTTATTTCATCAATTTCAACAATAAACACATCAAATAAATATTTATATAATTCAATAAATATTTAATATTACAGTTTGAAATTCTGGATTGTTACATCCTTCCCTCCTTACAAGGATTCTGTCCCCAGAATCACCACTCAAACAATCAAATCGTCACATTCTTCCCTTCTTACAATGATTATGTCCCCGGAATTGAATACACAGATTAAACAAATAACTCAGGATAATTCTTCATCATTTCAGCTTCGAGTTCCCACGTAGCCTCTTCAACATTGTGGTTCCTCCATATCACCTTCACAGAAGGTATCACTTTATTCCTAAGCACTTGTTCTTTCTTGTCGACTATCTGGATAGGAATCTCTTCGTAAGATAAATCTATACTGAACTGCAACGGTCCGTAATCGATCACATGCTTGTAATTAGGTTTATACGGTCGTAACACCGACACATGAAAAACGTTGTGAACATGTTCTAATTCTGGAGGTAAAGCTACCTCATAAGCCACCTCCCTTACTCTTCGTAATATCTTGAAAGGTCCAATAAACCTTGGGCTTAGCTTTCCTTTCTTACCAAAATGAGGTTTCCCCTTCCAAGGATAAACCTTTAGGAAAACAAAATTTTCTACATTAAATTCACGATTTTGCCTATGTTGATCAACATACTTCTTCTGTCGATCTTGAGTAGCTACCAGTCTTGCTCTGATGAGTTTTATAACTTCAGCAGTCTATTGTACCAGTTCTGGTCCTATCTGTTGACGTTCACCAACTTCATCCCAGCACAGTGGGGTTCTGAATTTCCTGCCGTATAACGCCTCGTATGGCGGCATACCAATGCTTGCATGGTAACTGTTGTTGTATGCAAATTCCACCAACGGTAAATGGTCATCCTAGTTTCCTTTGAAATCCATGATGCACGCTCTAAGCATATCCTCTAACGTCTGGATTGTTCGTTTGCTTTGCCCATCGATTTGCGGATGATATGTTGTACTCATCTTCAGCTGCATTGGGCATTCTTGCAGTCTCTTCCAAAAATTCGATGTGAATCTCGGGTCTCTATCTGATACTACTGACACTGGAACTCTATGCCTGGACACGATCTCTTTGACGTACAGTTTTGCCAGCTGATCAAGATTAAACCAAATCTTTATTGGCAAAAAGTGAGCTAATTTCGTTAATTTATCCACTCCCACCCAAATTGAATCGTATCCTTTCTGAGTTGTTAGAAGACCTATCACAAAATCTATTGTGATATGCTCCCACTTCCATTCTGGTATTTCCAATGGTTGAAGTAATCCGCTTGGTCTTTGGTGCTCGGCCTTCACTATCTGACATGTCAAGCACTTTGCAACGCATTCTGCAACGTCTCCCTTCATATCTTGAGTTATGAGCCTTTGTTAAGATGTCTTCTTTAATATTCGGTATTGCTGGAACCCAAATTCGTCCCTCGAATCTTAGCATTCCTTCAGTATCAAGTTTATACTTCATCTCTTTACCCTCGACCACACTTTCTTTTATTTTTCTTCATTCATCATCTTGTAATTGAGTATTCTTCACTTTGTCCACCAAAGTTGGACTAGCTTCCATCTGATATAATTTTTCGTTGGATTCTTTTGGAAATTTGATTTCCAACTCTAGCCTTGCCATCACTGAAATAATCTCCTCCTTATTGGTTAACAACATTAACTTCTCAAGACCCTTTCTACTCAAGGCATTCGCAACCACGTTTGTTTTGCCCGGATGATAAAAGATTTTGCAATCATAATCTTTTATTAATTCCATCCATCTCCTTTGATGCATGTTTAGGTCCTTTTATGTGAAAATATACTTCAGACTTTTATGGTCTATGTAGATCTCACATTTTTCTCTATGGAGATAGTGTCTCCATATCTTCAGAGTAAACATAACCGCCACCAACTCTAAATCATGAGTCGGATACCCTTTCTCATAGTCTTCCATCTACCTTGATGCATACGCAATGACCTTGCCGTTTTGCATAAGGACACAACCCAACCCTTTGTGTGAAGCATTACTATAGACCACAAAGTTCCCTGTATTATCTGGTAATGACAATACAGGTGCCACACTAAGTCTCTTCTTCAATTCTGTAAAACTCGTAAGATCCCAAATTTTATGAAATGAAAGTGAAATTTTATTACAATTATTATTTTATTTCGTAAATGGTTAAATTGATAAAAGGTTAAAGTTAAGGTTAATATGTGAAAATTTTTGTAAAGTAAGCAAGTGGTTATATAATATTCGATTGGTCGGAAAATATTCTTTTTGTCAGGAAATATTCGTATCACGGCACAATCATTGGTGGACCCCACAACGAAAGTATTATCGTAGTTAGAAAACGACATAATTATCATTTTATAAAAATAACGGCAAAAGTATTACCGTTAAAACTGTTGAACTACCCGGTAGTAAAAGTACAGTAATACGCATGGTTGTATATTAGCACACGGTATTGATTATTGATGCTTACGTAAGAAGTCACTCAGTTATACTCAATTATTGCTACAGTAATTGCTGCATCATATCTATCATGTTATTGATTCAAATATTGTCACAGTATCATCTGCATAATAAGTTATATTATTAAATCAATAATTGAGACGACAAAATTATTCATATTATTATTTACAATATTGGCAATGTCTAGAAAGTTTAGTCAATGAGAGGTTTGGTTACCGAATTGCGCGCCAATAAGGAGAAATCTTTATCGGAAAGTCCCCTCTTTCTTAGGAACGACCTGATTGTTAAATATTATGAGTTATAATATTAATGATGAATAAGTTCGTGTTGATTAAAGATGAAATTGATTGTTCCATTGTGTGGTAATTATTAGTGTTAGTGGAAATCGATATTTATTTTGATAATAATTAATGTCTGGAGGTTATACTGACCAGTCGGGTAATTAAAAGGATAAATGAGTAATTAGTTGCAATTAATTCACATGATTATAACTATTTGTTCACATGTGTGTACTATTGATTCACATTCTTGTACTATTAGGGGAGTTAGTGCAAGATTGATAATACTTGCATGACTAAATTAAAAATAGAGGTATAGATGAAGGTACTATACTGTAATTCATATTTTCACATGATTATACTATTGAGTCACATGAATGAACTATTGATTCACATGATTTACTATTAAGGGAGGTGATGCAAGTTTGATAATACTTGCAGGACTAAATTAAAAATGAAAAAAGAGAGGAAGGTATTGTACTATAATATTTCGAGCCCCAAAACGTATAATTATCGAAACTATATTTTCCTATAAATAGAAGCTCATTCTTCCTTCATTTCTCACCAATTCACTAAAGCTATAGAGTAATTATTATAGAGAGAAATTATAGAGAGAAAGAAGAAGAGAAGTCTGCTACCTCACTATTCCAGTATCCAGTTTTCTTCTAAGATAAGGGGTATTATTTCTTTCATATTTATGAAGAGAGCTAGTGTTATTCTATTCTTTATTATTATGTTGGAATAACCTGTCCATACGAAGTACCGCATACATGGTGAAATTCTCCTGTTATTCCATTATTTATTATTCTGTTGGAATAACCTGTCTATGCGGATTACGCATGACCTGGTTCCATTCTTTATTATTCTGTTGGAATATCCTGTCTATACGAATCACGCATGACCTGGTTCCGTTATTTATTATTTTATTAGACTAACCTGTCTGTGCGGTCTATCGTATGCCTGGTGAATTCTTCTGTTATTTGATTCTTTATTATTCTGTTGGAATAACCTGTCTATGCGGACTACCGCATGCATGGTGAATTATTCTGTTATTCTATTCTTTATTATTCTGTTGGAATAACCTGTCTACGCGAACTACCGCATGCATGGTGAATGACCCTTCGTATTCATTCTTTATTAAATTGTAGAAATGATCTGTCTATGTGGATTACTGCATGGTGGGTGAACATCTATTTGCAGTTTCGTATATTCTGTTATACTCGTATGAGATATCATTTCTTTTGTACTCGCCATGAAATATCATTTTATTTGGTATTTTATTTACGAGTTACTATTCATGGGTTACTATTCACTCTAGTATTATTCACTCGGGTATTCGGGGCACTTTTCATGCCAGAGTACTATTCACGAGTTACTATTCACCCAAATATTATTCACTCAGATATTTGGGGTACTTTTCATGTCGAGTACTATTCATGAGGTACTATTCCCAAAGTACTATTCATGGGGTACTATTCACGTGGTACTATTTACCTGAAAAATATATTTCTTTTCTGTCCAAATTATTTTTGGTACCTGAATATTATTCTTGAATTTTACTCCACAAAGCAATATCATGTTGACAATTTGGACGTTATTGATTTCTGGATAAATTACATTATAAATCTTTAAAATTTATCCTTGAAATTGTTTTATTGAATTATTATGTCATTGTCATCATCATCATGCTTATATTGTGATGAAAGTCATCTTTGGCTTACGTGCATAGATGGACTTGGTATGATTATGACCAGGGATTATTCGGTATAATCATGACCGTAATGTGACGAATGATGTGGTGAAAGTCCTCATTGGCCTGTAGTTCATTGATGGACAGTTGTTGGTAAAATTATGACCAGGGATTATTCGGTATAATCATGACCATTGATGATTACATGTATATCCTTGGTCGTGGTGCAGGGATGATTTGATTTTATTTATTAAGCTGAGTCTCAGCAATAAAGTTGATGAAAAACTTTTTAAATCATAGAAGATAGTAGATTTTATGCTCTACTTGACTCTTCTAATGGATCGCTTATTCCGCTGCAGTTGTTGATCTAAAACTTGTTGTCTATTATACTCTATCAGTTATTATACTGTTTTTTTTTTGATAATGTGGAGTTTCCCAACCGCAGTCAGACTAAGTCTCCCCACCCCAGACCAGGCTTTACGCACAGGCTCGGCCTAAGACATGGCTCCGCCCAGAAAGGTGCGATCCGTGGTCACACGAATTAAAGAATTCTCACACTTGTTGCTAGCGGGGATCAAACTGAAGATGTCCAGGTTTACGGCTCGCCCCCAATCAATCCTTAACCGCTGCGCCAAGTGTTGTGGTTGTTATTATACTGTTGAAGGATAAGGATAATTTATTCTGTATTATCTTAGTCATAATATTTCTTACTGGGCTAGTTGAGCTCACCCTTTCTTTCATTGTTCTCTTCAGGAAATGAGAATATAGCTAGGACGAGTCGGGAAATGGAGTGATGGTCCAGGATAAATGGCTTTAGTAGTTCTCACTATTCTACGGAATAATGTGATAATAATTGTAATGAGGACACCATTGAGTGTGGATATTGTCTAGATGGCATATTCTTGTTTAAACTCTCAACTATATTTTGTCGTATTTTACACGACTATTGTATAATTAAATTGTATTTGAATTTATGTACCATGTATCTGGCGACTCAATATGGGTGATGTATACCTATTTTGGGGGCGTCACAGTTGGTATCAAAGCTTGGGGATATGATCCCTGACTGAAATGTGAGACAAGAACTAGGAGGGGAGAGACGGGGAATTCCTTCGCTAGTATGACTTACCTAAGTTTATTTGGTATTTAATTGGTCGGTCAGAGTATAAGGATAATACGTGATATGTCAATTAACCCTTGTTTTGTGGCAGTGTTTGAATTTGACAGCTGAAAATGTTAACAATGGAGTGAATGAGACCGTTGAGACACCTTTAATCACAAACCAGGTTAATGTGATGTCAAACGAAGAAGAAATTAGATATATCTACGTGGTGAGTGAAGAACTAATAGTTGCACCCGAGCTAGTCGTAGAGGTAGCAGCTGAGAGTGAGGAAGAAGAGGAACCTGAGGAGAATTTATTATAAGAATTTTATGATCAAAATTTAGAATTATAAAATTGTATTCATGAGTTAGAAGAACAGGCTGAAGAACGGCAGGCGGTAGTGGAGCAAAGAGATGCAACAATTCAAAATTGTGTTACCCGATGTGCGATGCTTGAACAGAAGCACTCTTTGGCATAGTATAAGATATTAGAGCTGGAATCTGAGAATGCTATGATCAAAGTTCTGATGAAAGAAGAAGCAACTGAACGAATGAGAATAGATAATGCATGGGTAAAAGCCGCACGATGCGTTGATATTGTAGAAAAAGACGTCCGATCCAATAAGGCCAAAATAGATGAAATGGATTTCGCTTTTTGGACAGCAATTGGGAGAATCCAACATCGAATTCGGAATTACCCTGTACAGAACGGTCAACCCCAATTCGATATGGATCGGAGAGTAATGATTCGAATCATGGATCAGGAATGTGACGAAGCAATTAAGGGTGGAATGTACTCTATAGCAAAGTCAAATTCGGTAGTTTAAGTGAGAGCGTTTGTCGAGAAACCCGAACTAAGTTATTACGGGTAAGTTAATTATAAATTCTTGCGAAGTCTATACCTTATTAGATACCGGTTCTACCCATTATTTTATCTCTCTTGCTTGCACTCAACATTTAAATTTGACCCCAGAGAAGTTAGACTTTGACTTATTGGTTAAACTTCGTTAGTAGAAACCTTCGTTACCTCCACTATTTATAAGTCTTGTTTGATTCAAATCGATACCCTCACGTTACCTGTTGATCTTATCTCTTTGAAAATACTTGCCTTTGATGTGATTTTAGGAATCGATTGGTTAACTACTCATCATGCTTTTCGTAAGGTTGTTAGCTTTCATATTCCTAACCAACCTGTTATGCGAATTCAAGCAACCAAACCACTAAAGTCAATCACTGTCATATCAAGCCATAAGTAAAGAGTCCCGAGCCTTAACTTCCTTGTGTGGAATGTACCGAAGCCAGACTTTTCATAGGCGACGCTGTGAATAATCGTGGCAAGTTGATAGGTATCAATGTGACGTACTATCCAAGTCTTGGATGAGAGTCACAGTCTTGAATGATATTTCTATTGTTAATAAATTTCCTGATGTATTCTTGAAGACTTCTTAGCCTACCCCTAGAGCGTGAAATCGAATTTTGTATTGACCCCAGTACAAAACTCATTTCTAAAACCCTCAAATATTTCTTTACCTAAAACGATCGTATAATGTGCCAAAGACGTTGGCTCGAGCTGTTGAAGATTACGACCATACCATTCAATATCATCGTGGAAGAGCGAACGTGGTAGCTGACGCATTGAGTAGAAGATCGTATACGTTTACGAGTGCGATGTTGTTAACACAAAAACCCATTTTGTATAACTTACAAATGATGAAGATAGAGTTAAAGACTCTAGGGACCCACGTGAAGATAACGAATATACGATTAGAATCGACTTTAATCGATAAAGTTAAAGCCGCTCAAACTACACACCTGAAGCTGATGAATGTGAAGAAGAAGGTTCAAGAAGGCGTTATCTCAACTCGCGATTTTATTGGCCCATTTAAAATCCTTGATCGAGTAGAAACTGTGGCCTATAGACTCGCCTTACCGTTAAGTATGTCGCATGTTCATAATATTTTTCACGTATCGATGTTACGTAAATATGTGGACGACTCGAACCACATTATTGAATTAGAACTAGATGAGATAGCAGAAGATTTAACGTATGAGAAGATACGTGTTAAAATCTTGGATAAGAAGAATCATATTTGACGCTCAAAGGTTAAACCTGAAGAGTTAGAATCTGACGAAGTATCATCATCTTTTCGGCATATCAGGTACGTACGTAAATTTCGAGGGCGAAATTTCATAAGGAGGGGAGATTGTAAGACCCCTAATTTTATGAAATGAAAGTATTCAATTTTATTACAATTATTATTTTATTTCGTAAATGGTTACATTGATAAAAATGTTAAAGTTAAGGGTGATATGTGAAAATTTTTGTAAAATAAGCACGTGGTTATATAATATTCGATTAGTTGGAGAATATATTTTTTGTCGGGGAATATCCGTAAGACGGCACAATCATTGGTGGACCTTACAATGAAAGTATTGTCGTAGTTAGAAAACGACAGAATTACCATTTTATAAAAATAACGGCGAAAGTATTACCGTTAAAACTGTTGAACTATCGGATAGTAAAAGTACAGTAATACGCGTGGTTGCATAGTAGCACACGGTATTGATTATTGATGCTTACGTAAGAAGTCACTCAGTTATACTCAATTATTGCTACAGTAATTGCTGCATCATATCTCTCATGTCATTGATTCAATTATTGTCACAGTATCATCTACATAATATGTTATATTATTAAATCAATAATTGAGACGACAAGGTTATTCATATTATTATTTACAATATTGATAATGTCTAGAAAGTTCTGTCAATGAGAGGTTTGGTCACCTAATTGTGCGCCAATAAGGAGAAATCCTTATCGGAAAGCCCCCTCTTTCCTGGGAACGACCTGGTTGTTAAATATTGTGAGTTATAATATTAATGATGAATAAGTTCGTGTTAATTAAAGATGAAATTAATAGTTTCATTGTGTGGAAATTATTAGTGTTAGTGGAAATCGACATTTATTTTGATAATAATTAATGTCTGGAGGTTATACTGACCAGTCAGTTAATTAATCGGATAAATGAGTAATTAATTGCTATTAATTCACATGATTATAACTATTTGTTCATATGTGTATACTATTGATTCACATTCTTGTACTATTAGGGGAGTTGGTGCAAGATTGATAATACTTGCATGACTAAATTAAAAATGAAGGTATAGATGAAGGTACTATACTGTAATTCGTATTTTCACATGATTATACTATTGAGTCACATGAATGAACTATTGATTCACATGATTTACTATTAGGGGAGGTGGTGCAAGTTTGATAATACTTGCAGGACTTAATTAAAAATGAAGAAAAAGAGGAAGGTATTGTACTGTAATATTTTGAGCCCCAAAACGTGCAATTATCGAAACTATATTTTCCTATAAATAGAAGCTTATTCTTCCTTCATTTCTCACCAATTCACTAAAGCTATAGAGTAATTATTATAGAGAGAAATTATAGAGAGAAAGAAGAAGAGAAATCTGCTACCTCACTATTCCAGTATCCAGTTTTCTTCTAAGGTAAGGGGTATTGTTTCTTTCGTATTCATGAAGAGAGCTATTGTTATTTCATTCTTTATTATTATGTTGGAATAACCTGTCTATGCGAAGTACCGCATACATGGTGAAATTCTTCTATTATTTCATTCTTTATTATTCTGTTGGAATAACTTGTATATGCGAAGTACTGCATACATGGTGAAATTCTTCTGTTATTCCATTCTTTATTATTCTGTTGGAATAACCTGTCTGTGCGGATTACGCATGACCTGGTTCCATTCTTTATTATTCTGTTAGAATATCCTGTCTGTGCAGATTACGCATGACCTGGTTCCGTTATTTATTATTCTGATGGAATAACCTGTCTGTACGGTCTATCGCATACCTGGTGAATTCTTCTGTTATTCCATTCTTTATTATTCTATTGGAATAACTTCTCTACGCGGACTACCGCATGCATGGTGAATTCTTCTGTTATTCTATTCTTTATTATTCTGTTAGAATAACCTATCTACGCGGACTGTAACATGCATGGTGAATGACCCTTCGTATTCATTCTTTATTAAATTGTGGAAATGATCTGTCTACATGGATTACTGCATGGCGGGTGAAAATCTATTTGCAGTGTCGTATATATTCTATTATACTCGTATGACATATCATTTCTTTTGTACTCTTCATGAAATATCATTTTATTTGATATTTTATTTACGAGTTACTATTCACAAGTTACTATTCGCCCGATTACTATTCACTTTAGTATTATTCACTCGGGTATTCGGGACACTTTTCATGCCAGAGTACTATTCACGAGTTACTATTCACGGGCTACTATTCTCCCAAATTACTATTCACCCGAATATTATTTACTCGGGTATTCGGGGTACTATTCACGAGGTACTATTTTTAAAGTGCTATTCATGGGGTACTATTTACGAGGTACTATTTTTGAAATACTATTCATGGGGTACTATTCACGGGGTACTATTTACCCAAAAAATATATTTCTTTTTTGTCCAAATTATTTTTGGTACCTGAATATTATTCTTGAATTTTACTCCATAAAGCAGTATCATGTTGACAATTTGGACGTTATTGATTTCTGGATAAATTAAATTATAAATCTTTAAAATTTATCCTTAAACTTATTTTATTGATTTATTATGTCATTGTCATCATCCTCATGCTTATATTGTGACGAAAGTCATCTTTGGCTTACGTGCATAAATGGACTTGATATGATTATGACCAGGGATTATTCGGTATAATCATAACCTTAATGTGACGAATGATGCGGTGAAATTCCTCATTGGCCTGTAGTTCATTGATGGACAGTTGTTGGTATGATTATGACCAGGGATTATTCGGTATAATCATGACCATTGATGATTATACGAATATCATTGGCCGTGATGCAGGGATGATTTGATTTTATTTATTAAGCTGAGTCTCAGCGATAAAGTTGATGAAAAACTTTTTAAATCATAGAAGATAGTAGATTTTATGATCTACTTGACTCTTCTAATGGATTGCTTATTCTACTGTAGTTGTTGATCTAAAACTTGTTGTCTATTATATTCTATCAGTTATTATACTGTTGAAGGCTAAGGATAATTTATTCTGCATTATCTTAGTCATAATATTTCTTACTGGGCTAGTTGAGCTTACCCTTTCTTTCATTGTTCTCTTCAGGAAATGAGAATATAGCTGGGACGAGTCGGGGAATGGAGTGATGGTCCAGGATAAATGGCTTTAGTAGTCCTCACTATTCTACGGAATAATGTGATAATAATTATAATGAGGACACCATTGAGTGTGGATATTGTCTAGATGACAATATTCTTGTTTAAACTCTCAACTATGTTTTGTCGTATTTTACACGACTGTTGTATAATTAAATTGTATTTGAATTTATGTACCATGTATCTGGCGACTCAAGATGGGTGATGTATTCCTGTTTTGGGGGCGTCATAAAACTTTCCTCACACTTCTCCGTCCAAACAAATTTTACAGCTTTCCTTGTTTTGTTAACGGAGTGGCAATTTTGGAGAAATCTTGAATAAACCGTCTGTAATATCCTGCCAATCCCAAGAAACTTCTTACTTTTGATGGAGTTCTTGGTTGTTCCCAATTTATCATAGCTTCGACTTTTGATGGATCCACTGAAATCCCATCCTTGTCAATCACATGCCCAAGAAATTGTACATGGTCTAGCCAAAATTCACATTTAGAGAATTTTGCGTACAACTTTTCTTTTTCTCAACGTCTCCAGCGTCAAACGTAAATGTTCCATGTGTTCTTCTTGAGATTTGGAATACACCAAAATATCATCGATGAACACCACAACAAACTTGTCTAAAAATGGTTTAAACACCCTGTTCATCAAATCCATGAACGCTGCAGGGGCGTTTGTCAAACCAAAAGACATCACCAAAAATTCGTAATGTCCATACCGAGTTCTGAATGCCATCTTCGATACATTCTCCTTCCTCACTTTCAATTGGTGATACCCACTTCTCAAATCTATTTTTGAGAAATATCTAGCACATTTCAGTTGATCAAACAAGTCATATATTCTTGGTAACAGATATTTGTTTTTAATAGTGACTTTATTCAATTCCCTATAATCAATGCGAAGACGCATTGAACCGTCCTTCTTCTTCACGAATAACATCGGCGCTCCCCACGGTGATACACTAGGCTGAATATATTTCTTATCTAGAAGCTCTTGCAGTTGTACCATTAGCTCCTTCATCTCTACCGGAGCCATTCTGTACGGGGCCTTCGATATTGGAGCTGTTCCTGGTGCTAAATCGATCACGAACTCGATTTCTCTATCAGGTGGAAGTCCTGACAAATCTTCTGGAAACACGTCTACAAAATCCTTAACCACTGGTATCTCCTCTAATTTCATCTCCTTCTTCTTTTGAGAATCGACTATGTAGGCTAAATATCTTATACAGCCTTGACTCAACAACTTTTTGGCTTGTATAATCGTTAGACATCTCATTTGTCTAGGCAATTTGCTACAATAGAAAATTATCTTTGGCGGAGTCATAAGGTTTACACACTTCTTTTGGCAATCAATTATCGCTCCATAATTGAATAGTCAATTCATTCCCAAAATAACATCGAACTCTCCGAGTTTTATCCGGATTAAATATACTGTTATAATATTCCCCTTAATACTCACCCTACAGTTCTTGTATACTAGCCTAACGGAATCACTTCCCTATTTGAAATCTCTATGATTAAAGGGAAATTCAACTCTTCACTAGGTATTTCTAACCTCTTAGCAAATTCATCAGATATAAACGAGCAAGTAGCACCCGAATCAAATAATATGTATGCATTTATATCATTGATTGGGATAATACCTGACACGACATCTTTTGATTGCACCGTGTCCTGCACCGTCATATTGAAGGTTCTGGCTGTGGGCTTATTTGTTGACGTTGGTCTAGCAATAGTCAGTGTACCTCCACCGCCATTTCCTTTGCTTCTAGCTGTCTTGCCAGATTTCTTCTTTGGACACTCGCGAGCAAAATGGTCCTTCGACCCGCAGGTGTAACAAGCATTCTTCTTGGGTTGATTGCAATTTGGGACAATGTGACCCTCCTAGCCACAGTTAAAGCATACCCGCTTCCCCCTTAAGCACATACCTACGTGAAACTTTCTGCATGTAGCACATGCGTCCATCTTCTTCTTCTACTGGTTACCTTGCTGATTCCCAGCCCCCACGTTTGAATTCCACTTCCTCTTCAAATTATTGTTACCATTCCCACCGTTACCACCACCACCATTCTTAGCTTCACCTTCATTCTTCTTCTTTCTCTGCTCTTGATTGTGCTTTGTTGCAGCCTCGCCTCCACTCTCAGCGAGAATTGCTGCCTCAAGTACTACTGCAAATGTCTTTAACTGGAACAGGGAAACCCTACTGTACAACCATGACTTCAGTCCCTGCTCGAACCTTTTTGCCTTATGTTCATCTGTATTCACTTGGTATGGCGCAAACCTTGCTTACTCGTTGAATTTCGTGGCATATTCCGACACCGTCATTGTACCCTGTTTTAGTTCTAGAAATTGTACTTCCATCTGATTCTTTAAACTTTCTGGGAAATAGGTCTCAAAGAATATTTCCTTGAACCTTTCCCAAGATATTACCCCTTGACCTCTTCGGGTTTTATTGGCTTGCCACCAATAACTAGCCTCTGCTTTCAACATGAATGTTGCAAAAGTAGTCTTCTGATTATCCCCTACCCTAGCAACATCAAAAACCTTCTCTATCTCCATGATCTAGGTCTGTGCCTCAACCAGATTCATGGACCCACGGAACTCTGGTGGTCCAACCGCCTTGAAGTCCTTAAATGTTGCAGCTTGATTCTGTGGCTGATTCTGTAATGCTCCCGTCAGTAGCGTTACGAATTGCTAAACTGGATTAGCCTCAGCATTGTTGTTATTGGTAGGTCCTTGTCGTGGTTGACGTCTTGGAGGCATTTTCTATTAAAATACACCCATTAGATTCTATTCAATCTTTTAAGTATTATATACTTATGTTGCACATCATAAAAGATTATCATCACAAAACACATAACACTTGGAGCAAAATAAAATAATAACTTTTATTCCTTCATAATCTTTTTGAAAACATCATAACAATAGCATAACTACTATTTACATTACTTTCCTGAACTACTAAAGTTCCAGGATAACATCATCATCATATCCCATAGGTTACATCACACTTGGGATTTACATAATATTTATCATATTAATAATCTCATATCAGGTACATTCCCTACAATGTCCTACTAAGATACTGCGTAGCCTTATGACGCTCTTCTTCCATAATACGGAATATTGTTCGGCGATATAATATATATGATGGTAGCATCTCGAACTGAATAGGATAACCCATGACTCAATCTTGAGCTCAATTGATCACGGTGTTGAATACGTTATTCATCTCCTCCATCTTCATCCTCTTTGCTTGTGCGTCTCTTCCTGCTATCCCGGCTCATTGATAAGCTTCCTCATACGCGTCTTCGGCTCTTACCCTCTTAGTCGATTCCTCCCTCAACTTGTTCTTCAGCTCTGCAATCTCCGATGTCATTCGTTCATTCTCTTCTTTGGTGTGAACCAGCTTCTCTTCGACATTATTCAGACATTCCTCTCGATCATGAATCTCGTTGTCCTTCGGCGCCATTGCGATCTGCTGTTCAGCTACTATCTCTTGAACTCCTCGACGCTATCATGAGGTTCCACATTGCGGTCATATACTTCGTCGTACATACGGCCAACTATCGAGTTAAGTGGAATCTCTTCCTCCTCGTCCTCCTCATCCTCATCCGACTGTGGCAACTCAACAGGGTCCTCCTCGTCCGTCTCTATCTCATCATCCTCATCAGGTAAACCCTCCTTGTGACGCCCCTAAAACAGGTATACATCACCCATCTTGAGTCACCAGATATATGGTATGGAATACAAACAAAAACTTAGTTATACAACTGTCGTGTAACATATGACAACATAATCTGAGAGTTTTAACACGAATATTGTCATCTAGACAATATCCACACTCAAATTCAATCTTATTACATTTATTATCACATTATTTCACAAAATAGTGAGGACTAATAATGCAACCATCTAGACCATTACTCCATTCCCCGACTCGTCCCAGCTATATTCTCATTTCCTGAAGAGAACAATGAAAGAATGGGTGAGCTCAACTAGCCCAGTAAAAAATATTATGACTAAGATAATGCAGAATAAATTATCCTTAGCCTTCAACAATATAACAACTGATAGAATATAATAGACAACAAGTTTTAGATCAACAACTGCAGCGGGATAAGCAATCCATTAGAAGAGTCAAGTAGAGCATAAAATCTACTATCTTCTATGATTTAAAAAGTTTTTCATCAACTTTATCATTGAGACTCAGCTTAATAAAAAAAATCAAATCATCCCTGCACCACGGCCAAGGATATTCATGTAATCATCAATGGTCATGATTATACCGAATAATCCCTGGTCATAATCATACCAACAACTGTCCATCAATGAACTACAGGCCAATGAGGACTTTCATCACATCATTCGTCACATTACGGTCATGATTATACCTAATAATCCCTAGTCATAATCATACCAAGTCCATCTCTGCACGTAAGCTAAAGATGACTTTCATCACAATATAAGCATGAGGATGATGACAATGACATAATAATTCAATAAAACAAGTTCAAGGATAAATTTTAAAGATTTATAATTTAATTTATCCAGAAATCAATAACGTCTAAATTGTCAACATGATACTGCTTTGTAGAGTAAAATTTAAGAATAATATTCACGCACCAAAAATAATTTGGACAGAAAAGAAATATATTTTTCCGGTAAATAGTACCCCGTGAATAGTACTTCGAGAATAGTACCTCGTGAATAGTATCCCGACATGAAAAGTATCCCAAATACCTGAGTGAATAATATTCGGGTGAATAGTAACCTGTGAATAGTAACTCGTGAATAGTACTCCGACACGAAAAGTATTCCGAATACCCGATTGAATGATACTAGAGTAAATAGTAACCAGGTGAATAGTAACCCATGAATAGTAACTCGTAAAAGAAAAATACCAAAAAAATTGATATTCCATGACGAGTACAAAAGAAATGATATCTCATACGAGTATAATAGAATATACGAAATAGCAAATGGATTTTCATCCGCCATGCGGTAATCCACGTAGACATATCATTTCCAACAGAATAATAAAGAATGGAATAACAAAAGAATTCACCAGGCATACGATAGACCGCACAAACAGGTTATTCCCAACAGAATAATAAAGAATGGAATAATAGAAGAATTCACTAGGTATACGATAGACCGCACAGAATGGTTATTCCCAACAGAATAATAAATAATGGAACCAGGTCATGCGTAATACGCATAGACAGGATATTCCAACAGAATAATAAAGAATGGAACCAGGTCATGCGTAATCCGTACAGACAGGATATTCCAACAGAATACTAAAGAATGGAATAACAAAAGAATTTTACCATGTATGCGGTACTTCGCATAGACAGGTTATTCCAACATAATAATAAAGAATGGAATAACAAAAGAATTTCACCATGTATACGGTACTTCGCATAGACAGGTTATTCCAACATAATAATAAAGAATGGAATAATAGAAGCTCTCTTCATAAATACGAAAGAAATAATACCCCTTACCTCAAAAGAAAACTGGATACTGGAATAGTGAGGTAGCAGACTTCTCTTCTTCTCTCTCTCTATAATTTCTCTCTATAATAATTGCTCTTATGAGACTTAGTGAATTGGTGAGAAATGAAGAAAGAATGAGCTTCTATTTATAGGAGAATATAGTTTCGATAATTGCATATTTTGGGACTCAAAATATTATAGTATAATACCTTTCTCTTTTTCTTCATTTTTAATTTAGTCATGCAAGTATTATCAAACTTGCACCACCTCCCCTAATAGTAAATAATGTGAATTAATAGTTCATTCATGTGACTCAATATTATAATCATGTGAAAAAAACAATTATAGTATAGTACTTTCAACTATACCTCTATTTTTAATTTAGTCATGCAAGTATTATCAATCTTGCACCAACTCCCCTAATAGTAAATCATGTGAATCAATAGTACACATGAACACATAGTTATAAGCATGTGAATTAATAGCAATTAATTGCTCATTTATCCGATAAATTACCCGATTGGTCAATATAACCTCCAGACATTAATTATTATCGAAATAAATATCGATTTCCACTAACATTAATAATTCCCACATAATGGAACTATCAATTTCATCTTTAATCAACACAAATTTATTCATCATTAATATTATAACTCACAATATTTAACAACCAGGTCGTTCCCAAGAAAGAGGAGGCTTTCTGATAAGGATTTCTCCTTATTGGTGCGCAATTAGGTGACCAAACCTCTCCTTGACAAAACTTCTAGACATTGTCAATATTGTAAATAATAATATGAATAACTTTGTCGTCTCAATTATTGATTTAATAATATAACATATTATGCAGATGATGCTGTGACAATAATATGAGAGATATGATGCAGTAATTGCTGTAGCAATAATTGAGTATAACTGAGTGACTTCTTACGTAAGCATCAATAATCAATACCGTGTGCTACTATGCAACCACACGTATTATTGTACTTCCGTTGTGGGGTCCACCAATGATTGTTCCGTCGTACGAATATTTTCTATTAAAACGAATATTCCTCGACTAATCGAATATTATATAACAATTTGCTTACTTTGTAAAATTTATAAATATTACCCACAACTATAACATTATATCAAATCCACACCATAATAATCAAAAAAATATTTCGAGAAATTTAAATCTTTATTCATAAAATTTGGGGTCTCACACTCCTGCTCAACCACTGTGACCAACGGAGCTGACTCCCGTGGCAGTAGTTGTTCCCACACTACCTGAATATCTCGAGGCTCCTCCTCTCTAGGCATCGGGATCCTTCCTCCCTAGCCTGACTAGATTCTCCTACATTAGCCATCCTTACAACAAAATTTTAAGTTTTAATTACTAATCATTACTACTCCACACTCATGAGCACATAAGTTGTAATCACATAAGCACATAAGTATTTTATTACTTTTCCCTTAAAACTCGATAAGAGTTTATCACCACTATCTTTTCAAAGGTTACTTCCTAAGGCTTTTTCCCACCTAAGGTTCATAACCTAAAGCTTTGATACCAACCTGTGACACCCTCAAATCTGGGTACTTCCTTCCCCTAAGACTTGGTGTTCACTTTTCATACATTCATACTATTTACCCAAATAAAATAATATTTAAACCATAAATCCTCCCTATAAAAGGGTTACATCATTAAATCCAAAAATATTCCAGGTTGTCTAACCTTAAACATAATTCAATTGCGGAAATAAAATAATTACATCACATCATTAAATAAAAGTTTATCATCATAACCATAAATAAAATTACAAGTTTTCATCACTTGTACATTTTTCCCTTTCCTTTGCTATTTGAAGGCTCATCGACCTTCTCAACTGTAGCTGCAATAATTATATTTATGCAAGAGTGAGCAAAACAAATGCTCACTAGATATAACAATGAACAACAATAGAATAATAACTGCCAATGAATAGGCTCATCAATACTGAATAGTACTCTATCAATGATAACCAACAACGAGAGTCAAAATAAGAAATAGGTCTGAAGGTCATAAGACCACGAACTATGTCCACGGTTACAGGTAATTTTTCAGCTTTAACCTTAACAGTTATACTGTAGGGACTTCACGTACTTAGGGGGATCAGCCCTTCGTACCATGTATTGTGCACAAACATCTTAACGCATTGCGTATCCTAGGGTTGTTCTTCTAAGTTTTAGAGTACAAGTCCGCACCGAAGAAAGTTTGGTTTGGATAAGCTTTCAAGGGTAATTTAAAGTTTAACAATCATCAACTAGAGGACTAGTTGAATCAATAATGTTTGATAACACAACAATTGTTTAATAACAACATAGTATAGAACAATTGAGAATCATAGATAAATTGACTATATACTAAACTCACGTTTGAAAATAACTAGAGAGCATAAGCATTAAATAAAATGAATAAAATGATAAACCTTTGCTAAAACAATAATAAGCTAGGTATATGATCTTGTCAAATTAGAAAGTTAATCACTGGATATACACTAATTGATAGCAAGTTGGAAACATAGCTTGCTCAACATGATAATAACTTATGCAAAGTGATTGAAGTACGACAATTCAATACTAGGAATTAAAGTTCAAGAAACATTTACTACAAAAGAATGAACTAAGGAAACTTGTTTAACTATAAACAAGTTAGAGTAAATCAACAATGTTTAGAATTCCAATAAACTAGGGTTAAAACATGCTCAATGTAATAATAGAACTAGCGCAACAAAAGTGTAGAGTTAGAAAACTTGCCTCAAGCGTAAGCTATAATATTAATACTCACGTTCACCTACACATTTTAGTGGAATCACAATATTTATTAGACATGTTAACATCCACTTACAAAATAACACCCATTTCTAGATAAACTTGTTAATTTAGTACAAATCTTACCTCACCATACATATTTTTGAATCACAAGTGTACGTTTCATAACACTTATTCATTGATCAATATGTTTCTTAAATCATACATAACATTTTCACAACTTACTAGCTTTACATTTTAGAGTTATTAACCACATGATACGTTTCTATTTTAACCTTGTTGTTACACATTTGACACATGAACATAACATTAAGCTAAGTTACAATGAATGTCCAAAGTCTGCAGAAGTAGTAGACTTCATTGTCTGTGACTGGCTACTGGCATGACCGAGCCAGTATTATACTAGATTTCAGCGCACCCGCGCCAAGAGGCTGCGCGCCCGTGCTACGCACCAGTTTCAATTTTTACAGAACATGATTCGACACTGTTTTTAGGCCAACTAACATGAATTTCACTCACAAAACAGTGAAACTAACACATATGATTGGTATAGAACTATCACAAACATGTTTCCTCACATTTTCATCAATATAGAATAATTTAACAACCATTTTAACTAATTTAATTTCTTAAATTTCATGTTTTCATATAAAAACTCAAATTTTGACATCCTTTATAGAAATCATCACTGTGATCACAATTCTTGTTCAAATTACTCCGTTCAAACTATATTTTCTTCGTTTCTTAATGAACTAGCATAATCAAAACTCAATTGACAGTTTAACATATAAATTGACCACTAAAATTGGTACTTACACAAGCCACCTGAGAAAATATATACTGTCATTACTTTTCTTCCTTTTTAACTGTAATTAGCATACGAATTCTTGTTTACATACAAACTCAAACATTACCAACACATATAATCATCACAATTCAGTTGTATAACAATAATTCAACAAAACCAAATTCACAGAACATATAGGTTATGCCGTAAACTCATATATGTATATACATATATATATATATATATATATATATATATATATATATATATATATATATATATATATATATAATACTAACGTTTAAATAAAATACTTTCACTTAGCTTATAATCCTTGTTAAAATCACTGGAAATTACTTTGGAAATGCTTAAGTTCTCTCTCAATTCTCTCAACTCTCTCTGAAATCTTACGCTTAGCAAATGACCAACTGACAATAACCAAGTATGCATAAACCAACATAAACCGATATAACCATAACACATATACTAAATATGTCAATTACAAACTAATAAACGTATAGTTTTAAATATATTATATTTATTATTTCTTTTATTTTATTTACTTTATTTAAAATTCAAAAATCAAAAAAAAAATTCAAAAGCCATAAGGCTCTGTTTGGCAAAACCCCTTTAAAATTTAAAGGCTTAATATATTTCAGCCTTGTTTGACAAAACTAAATTAAACTACTTTAATTATTTTAAAAAATAATTTAGTTTATAATTTATAATCACATATTATTTATTTGAATTTCCATATCCAACATTAATCAAATAAATTAATTATACCTACCATATTTAAAATAAATATTCCACTTAAACAATTATCACAAAATTATAATTTCATTATAATTCTATTTAATAATTTAACACAACAATTAAAATTATTAAATTAAAACAACAAAATAACATCTCATGTTATATTACAACTTTCTAAATTATAAATTAATTTAATTTAGAATATTATCTAATAAATTTAGATTTATAAATATTTACTAATAATAACTACATCAATAACATATTTATTTCATCAATTTCAACAATAAACACATCAAATAAATATTTATATAATTCAATAAATATTTAATATTACAGTTTAAAATTTCGGATTGTTACAACAATAATGAAAAAAACGTTTTTCTAAACAAAAATATTTAAAACTCCAAAAATTAATTATTTTGAAACTTCAATAATTCATAATAAATAGCCCTTTTATCAGAAAAATTTAAATCTTATGTCCATTCCATAGAAAATTTAATTCTCTATAACTTTGTAAGTTTAAATTTACCCAAATTCCAAGTAGAAATTGACCGAAATTCACATACGGACGATTTTACAGGCTATAATCAAATTTCAGCTAAAAATGGGGTGCACCAACATGTTTTTAGTATTTATTGTAACAAAAATACTCTTGCTCCTCATTTATTCATATATCACACATTCATTGTAAAAATATCTCCACTATTATATTATTGTAATATAATAATATATTATTTTATCAGAAAAGATAAAATATCAATTTTCAACAATTGTCACTTTTCTAAAAATTCCTCATTTATATCCACATAAATAAATATTTTCCTTTTCATATAAATCAATAATTAGTTATTCACAAATAATATTACAGAATCACAATAGTGACAACCAGGTCGTTCCCAGGAAAGAGGGGGCCTCCAGTAAGGATTTCTCCTTACTGGCGCGCAATTAAATAACCTCTTCTAGACAGAACTTCCTTAGACATTGCCAATAATGCTATCTAATAATATTATGCAATTAATATGAATTATTGATCTGATAATAGGAAATATTGTGTAGTGACAATTATTGAAACAAGAATAATATAAAATATCAACGTAGCAATTATTGAATCAATAAAATAAAATATTGAACTGTAATTACTGTAACAATTATTGAGTAGTGCATTCTTACGTAAGAATCAATAATTGGTGCAATACCGTGTGCTACTGTGCAACACCGCGTATTACTGTGTTTTAACCACCGGGTATACCAACAGTGTTAACAGTAATAACTACGCCGTTATTTATAAAAACTCATACTTGTCGTTTTCTTTATCAGATCGCTTTTCGTTATGGGACCCACAAAAGGCTGCGCCGTCGCACGAATATTCCCCGATAACAATGAATATTCCACGATCAAACGAATATTCCCCGACAACAATGAATATTTTATAACCACTTGCTTATTTAAAATATTTGCGCATTTTACCCATAACTAACCACATTAATCAAATCAACCCTTACTATTTCAAAATAAAAAATAGAGGAAATTCAATTTCATTTATAAAAAGTTGGGGTCTTACAACCTCCCCTCCTTATGAAATTTCGTCCTTGAAATTGACGTACGTACCTGGTGTTTCGAAAAGGTGAGGATACCTCGCTTTCATATTCGTTTTCAACTCCCAAGTCATTTCCTCAATAGCATGGTTCCTCCACAAAACTTTGACTTGTGGTATAACCTTTGTGCGTAGGACATACTCCTTCCTATCTAATATCTTGACAGGTACCTCCTCGTATGTTAAGTCTTCAGCTATCTCGTCTAATTCTAACTTAATAATGTGGTTCGGGTCTTTCACATATTTACGAAGCACATATATGTGAAAAATATTATGAACACGAGACATGCTTGGAGGTAACGCGAGTCTATAGGCCACATTTCCTACTCGGTCAGGAATCTGAAATGGACCAATAAATTATGGATTGAGCTTTCCTCTCTTCCCAAATCTTGTAACTCCCTTCCATGGAGCAACACGTAATAATACATGATCCCCAATATTAAATTCCATGTCCTTTCGATGAAGATCCACATAACTCTTTTGTCGACCATGTGCCGTTTATATACGTTGTCGAATCATTTGAATCCTTTCTGTAGTTATACGTACCAACTCTGGTCCCAACAATGTTGCTTCACCCACCTCATCCTAACTGTAACAACCCCAAAATAGGTTCATTCCACCCAACCCATTCTGAGTCGCCAAATACATGGTACAGAAAATAACTACAACTTTATTACAACAATTGTCGTGCAAAATACAACAACACATACGCTGTGAGTTTGGATACAAATATATACCAAATGTGATTCATGTTCCAATCGTGGACATCACCTCACAATGACACCTTACATAAAGGTATAGTCAAAAACTGTTTTGGAAATTAGAATCTTTGGGAAGTGCTTAAGGAAACCTTCGTACATGGGAGGCCACGCGTCTAGGTTATGATAGATATCATATGGCCACAGAATTATCCTTGGTTGACCCAATAGACCCCAAAGAAAAACGAGAAGATTACTATCATATTCTTCCCAATGGTGAGTCTTCTCTTGACTTATCATTATCTCCACTGTCTCTAATTGAGAATTATACTTCAAACAAACACCAAGATTATATAGGTAGTGCCCATAGATATACTCAGCAAGTGGATGAGCACAACCCTGTCCTATGATGACACGAGGTTGTATGTCATTAGACATCTTGTATGATAGTGACAAAACACCCTTCCAACGTTGGGTTCGCCTCACCCTATTTTCTTCACCAAATATAACTACTAAATGATGACCACCGTTCTATTCCCTTGTTACCCCCGCTCGACCCAGCTACACTCTTATTACCTGAAAGGAATTGTGAAGCAAAAGGGTGAGCACAACTAGCTCAGTAAAGAATATCATGACTAAAGATAATTAAATTATCAATAGCCTTCATCAATAATAAATCAGAGATTTAGAACATATGGTAAATGATAAAATTTCAACCATAGTTG
Source organism: Panax notoginseng (assembly GCA_016801055.1). Taxonomy (NCBI): domain Eukaryota; kingdom Viridiplantae; phylum Streptophyta; class Magnoliopsida; order Apiales; family Araliaceae; genus Panax; species Panax notoginseng. Next base: position 36,777,538 of record CM029021.1, read on the forward strand.
CAGCGGAACGAGCAATCCATTAGAAGAGTCAAATAGACTATAAAGTCTATTATCTTCTCCATGTTAAAAATCCACCAATAATATTTTATCCATGTAACATCACTCAACAGTTCTTTTCCACAATCATATGAATAACTCATAATCATAATTGTGACTATAAATTTTTCTTCGCACCCAGGACGAAGAATATTTTCATCACCTGTCTTTACCTGAAACATCAAAGATCATGGTTATACCAAATCACAGTTCCTGTTTATAATCATACTAACAAATCCATCTTTGCACTACGGGCCAAAGATATTCATCAACAAACCATCTTTGCACTACGGGCCAAAGATATTCAACAACAGTTCATCTTTGCACTACAGGCCAAAGATATTCATCAACAGGCCATCTTTGCACTACATGCCAAAGATATTCATCAACAATTCATATTTGCACTACAGGCCAAATATATTCATATCTCAAAGAAATATATAATCATTTCAGAATTTATATAAACAATAATTATAACCATGTTGATCAATTCACCTTTGCACTTAAGCTTAAGATATTCAATTATAAATTCAATGGTCATGATCGTACCAGTCACAATTCAACTTTGCACTACAGGCCAAAGAGAACCCTAGTCATGATCATACCAATAATCTATCCATCTTTACACTCCAGTGAAAGAGAATTTCAACATCAGGGTTATAAAAATGTTATATATGATGATAAAAATAATATGATCAACATATAGTTTTAATCTCAAGAGTAATATTCGTAACTCATGAATAGTAATCCCGACACAAAAGATAGAAATTCTACAATAAAATTCATACCAATATTTCGGTATAATGATATTGAAAGAATAACATTACTTAAATTTATAAACAATTTATTTTAATTGTTTACACTTTACTAATTAATGCATTTAATCATCATAAAATGCCAACTCTTACAATTTCATCATCAATAACCAAAACCCTCATCAAAAATCTGCATATACCTCATATAGGATTCTCAAGCCATAAAATCCTATTTTCCAATTTTCTTTCTTCACAAAACATATTTAATTCATTTACTCATAACTAGACCATTTTCATGAAAAATACCAAATCAGTTCCAAAAATATTTCTTTTCTGGGATTTAGCATAATATAGTCCCATAGTGAACATATATTTTTCTCAGAATTTTTAAAAGTCATTTACTATTTTTCATATGGCCAAAATAGCCGAATATTTAGACATTTATCAAAAGTTGTACTTTTGTCTAAAAATTCTGAAATTTACAGAGTATACTTCTATCATATACATGTACTCCCAATAAAAATGTCATCAATTTTGGAGTTAACCACAAGGAATTATAAGCTGTTACTTTTAAAATAGTCTTTTCTCATAAAATTCATAACTCTCAATCTATACATCCAAAAATCACCATTTTTGGACACAATCAAGAAAACTCATCAAAATATCATTTCAAATTTTTCCAGAATTTTTGAAGATCAGAAAAATTACGAAACTGAAAATCATAACAACCCTTAAAATCCCTTAATATCCCTTACTATCCCTTACAATCCCTTACCTCAAAAGAGCAGTACTTCTGACTGGATATCGGATATGATGCTGAAGAAAACTTGCACTGATGAATAGCAACTCACCAAGTATCTAAATACTCACAAAATACACTCAATAATCTAGAGAGAGAAAGAGAGAAAGCTTATGTTTCTGGTGTGATTTTCAATTCTAACTTAGCCCTCTATTTATAGGAAAATTTTGGTAGGTTTGACCTGCAACCTGATGGCTTTACCTGCTACTATTCCCACCTACCACATTTGAAATATAATTCAGCACATTTCTTCACCAACCACAAGTGGGGCCCACCAATTCTAGAATTTTCTACCAAAATGATAAACTCCGAAAATTCAACAATTTCTGAACCAGTCATCTCGTAAAATTCATAACAAATCATACGTTCATTTTTAACGGTTCAAAATTTGTGGACATATACTCAACTTATATATGTATAACATATCCAAAAATTACCACGATCCAACGGTCGGATTAAAAATTATAACCCCCGCAAAATATCTCAAAAACCCTGATTTTTAATACCTCCATTCCGACAAAAATACGGATAAAAATCTCAACATTAACTCCTTCATTTTTTAACCACAAAAATATATCCCTCATTTATATCTACATAAAATAAATATTTTCTTATCATATGAATCAATAATTAATTATTCACAAATAATATTACAGAATCACATTTATGACAACCAGGCCGTTCCCAGGAAAGAGGGGGCTTTCCAATAAGGATTTCTCCTTACTAGCGCGCAATTAGATGACCAAACCTCTCCTTAGACAGAACTTTCTAGACATTGCCAATAATGCTATCTAATAATACTATTCAAATAATATGAATTATTGATCTGATAATGGAAAATACTGTGCAACAACAATTATTGAAACAACAATAATATAAAATATCAATGCAGCAATTATTGAATCAATAATAAAATATTAAATAGTAATTACTGTAACAATTATTGAGTAGTGCCTTCTTACGTAAGAATCAATAATTTCAAAAATACTATGCAATACCGTGTGCTACTGTGCAATAACGCGTATTACTGTATTTTAACCACCGGGTATTCCAACAGTGTTAACGGTAACAACTACGCCATTATTTATAAAAACTCAAATTTGTCGTTTTCTTCACCCGACAGTTATTCGTTATGGGGCCCACAAATAGCTGCGCCGTCGTACGAATATTCTCCGACAGAAAGAATATTCCACGACCAAACGAATATTCCCCGACAACAATGATTATTTTATAACCACTTGCTTATTTTGAAAAAAATTTCACATTTCACCCATAACTTTAAACTTTTATCAATTTAACCATTTACTGAATAGTAATTATAAGAAAAATTGAATACTTTTATTTCATAAAATTCAGGGTCTTACACTAACATACTAGAGAGTGACACTTTCATCCATACAATGCTTCGAATGGAGCCACACCTATACTTGCCTGATAATTGTTGTTGTAGGAGAATTCCACCAATTGTAAATACTTATCCCAACTCCCTTTGAAGTCTAGGACACAGAGTCTTAATAGATCTTCAACAGTTTGAATAGTCCTCTCTAATTGTTCGTCCGTTTAAGGATGGTATGCCAAACTGAATCGTAAATCCGTGCCCATAGCTTTCTGCAAGCTAACCCAAAATCGTGAAGTAAATCTTGGGTCACGATTCGAAACTATGGATATTGGCATGCCATGCAACCTCACAATCTCATTCACGTACATACAAGCAAGACGTTCAAGGGAATAAGTTTCTCGTACAAGTAAGAAATGAGCAGGCTTGGTTAATCTATCAACAATAACCCAAATCGCATCTATGCCTTGAGAAACCTTAGGAAGACCCGTAAAAAAATCTATGGTAACGTGTTCCCACTTCCATTTTGGAATCTCAAGTGGTTGCAATGGACTATTGGCACTTGATGCTTCGCCTTTACACATTGACAAGTTAAACACCTCGAAATAAACTCCGCGATCTCTCTCTTCATATTGTTCCACCAAAATGTATGTCGAAGATCATGATACATTTTGGTACTTCCAGGATGGATTGCAAATGGTATATTGTGTGCCTCCATCATGATCTTGTACTTTAAATTAGAGTCATTAGGAACACAAAGTATGGAGTTGACTCGAAGTATTCCTTCTTCATCGATTCTTGCTTCTGGGATAACACCATCTTGTACTCTCTTCTTCATACGCATCAGCTCCGGGTTTGTGGCTTTAGCAACTTTAACTTTATCGATTAAAGTTGGTTCTATGCGTATACTTGACATCATCATATGGGTCCCTGGAGTCTTGAACTCTATCTTCATCTTTTATAAATCACAAAAAATGGGCCTTTGTGTTGACAACATCGCACTCTTTCCTGCATATGATCTTCTACTTAATGCGTTAGCTACCACGTTCGCTTTTTCAAGATGGTATTGAATGGTATGGTCGTAATCTTTCAACAGTTCAAGCCAACGTCATTTTCGCATGTTAAGTTCCTTTTGGGTGAAGAAATATTTGAGGCTTTTATGATCTGAATAGATCTCCACTTTCTCCCCATATAGATAGTGCCTCCAGATCTTTAGCGCGAAAAAGACTGATGCCAACTCTAGATCATGAGTAGGATAATTCCTCTCATATTCTTTAAGTTGTTACGAGGCATAGGCTATGACTTTCCCATGTTGCACAAGAACACATCCTAACCCTTTTTCCTGAAGCATCGTTGTAGATAACAAATCCATCCAAACCAGACGGTATTGTCAGAATAGGTGCCGAAATGAGAGCTCTTGGAAACTCTTCTCGCATTCCTTGCTCCGTACAAATTTTGTATCTTTCCGAGTCAGCTGAGTTGACGGAGTAGCGATTCGAGAAAATTCTTTCACGAATCTCTGATAATAACTAGCTAAGCCCAGAAAGCTACATACTTCGGTCACCGACTTCGGTTGCTCCCAAATTTGTATTGCTTCAATCTTCGCCGGGTCAACAGATACTCCATGTTTTGACACCACGTGCCCAAGGAATGCTACTTTCTTAAGCCAGAATTCGCATTTCTTCAGCTTGGCATATAGCTTGTTTTCACGAAGCCTTTGAAGTACCAGCTTCAAATGGTGCTCATGATCTTCACGACTTTTCGAGTATATGAGGATGTCATCAATGAAGACAACAACGAATTGATCCAAATATTCCCTGAATACTCGGTTCATCATATCCATGAAAGCTGCAGGAGCAATAATCAATCCAAAAGACACAACTAAGAATTCATAATGCCCGTATCGAGTTCTGAAGGCAGTCTTCGGAATATCCTCAGTTTTAATCTTCAGCTGATGATATCCAGAACGAAGATCGATCTTTGAAAAGAATTGTGCTCCTTGCAACTGGTCAAACAGGTTATCAATGCGAGGTAGCAGATACCTATTCTTGATGGTGACATGGTTCAACTCTTGGTAGTCAATACAAAGTCGCATACTCCCGTCTTTCTTCTTTACAAATAAAATAGGAGCACCCCAAGGAGATAGGACGAATGAAACCGATGTCCAACAACTCCTGTAATTGGACCTTTAACTCTTGAATTTCAATAGGAACCATTCGATATGGGGTTTTAGAAATGGGTTTTGTACCAGGTTCAAGATCAATAAAGAATTCAACTTCACGTTCTGGGGGTAGACTGGAAAGTTCTTCAGGAAATACGTCAGGAAATTCACTAACAACAGAAATATTATTCAAATCTGACGTATTTTTGTTCAAGTCCATGACATGGGCTAAGAAAGCTTGACATCCGTTTTTTAATAAACAATGGCTTTATGGCTTGATATGACAGTGATTGATTTTAGTGGTTTAGTTGCTTAAATTCACATAACAGGTTGGTTAGGAATATAAAAACTAACAACCTTACAAAAATAATCAATTTTGGCATGATGAGTAGTTAACCAATCAATCCCTAAAATCACATCAAAAGCAAGTATCTTTAAAGAGATAAGATCAACAGGTAATGTGATGGTGCCAACTTGGATCAAACAAGATTTATAAACAGTGGATGTAATGAAAGTTTCTCCTAGCGGAGTCTACACAGATAAGTCAAAATTTAATTTCTCCGGAGTCAAGTTTAAACGTTGAGCACAAGCAGGAGAGATAAATGAATAGGTAGAACCGGTATCTAGTAAGGTATAAGCTTCGCAAGAGTTTATGATTAGCTTACCCGTGATCACCTCGTTCGGGTTCCTCGCATTTTGGCCAGTAACGACAAATGCTCTTCTAGGAACCGCTGATTTTAACTTGTCTGGGACAACCTTTGGAGTCACCATTCCCGCTGGACTTGGTTTCGCTATAGTATAATCTCGAGCGATATGACCTTCCTTTCCACAATTATAACATACCTTGAACTGTTGTGGGTAGTTTGGGCTGATGAGTCCCTCTTTCCCGCATTTATAACATATGACCGGTGGCCGTTCTCCTCCCTTAGAAATAGTTGATGATGGTGTTGACGTCTTCACAATGTCATTATTGTACCTTCTCTTTTTAAAATCTCCCCCGACTCGCTTCTTCTATTATCATGGCCACGATTACCACCAGAGTGGTTACTGCTTTTGTCCGTATTCTTTCCTCCCCGCTGGTTATCATTGCTCCGATGACTGCTACCACCGGTCTGACCCTGGTTGTGGTCCCTCGGTTGAACATACTCATTATCTCGCTCTAATAATTGATCCCTGTTGACAACATTTGAATATAGAGAAAATTTGTGAGAAATGAGGTATTGATGAATGCCGTGTTTCAAACCTCTCAGAAACATCTGCGTCATACGTTCCTCATTCTCTACCAAATGAGGTGCAAACCTGGATAACTCCGCGAACTTCGCCTCATACTGGGACACCGTCGTGTTATTCTGTTCCAGTCTAATAAACTCCACCTCCTTCATATGACGAATACTTTCAGGAAAGTACTTGTCATTGAACACTTCACAGATTCTCACCAGTAATCTGCCTCACCACGGAACATAAAGGTGGCGAATAGAACCTTATGTTCTTCTGTGCATTCCAAGACATCAAATATCTTGAAAATTTGCTTGACCCACGTTTCTGCCTTAATTGGATCCGACTTTCTCCAGAATTTTGGTGGTCCCAACTCTTTGAAGTGCTTGGCTGTGACAAATCACGCGTTGCTATCATTTCCACCTGTATTTTGTACATGAGCCTCCCTCATCTGATTTTGCATGAACTGCAAAAAACTTCTAAACATCCCATCGTTCATCGTCTGATCAGTGGTGTTGTTTACAGGAGGAACATTGTCGTCCTGTTACACGTTCTCCTGGTTGATGATTAAAGGTGTTTCCACAGTCTCATTCACTCCATCGTTAATATTTTCAGCTGCCATTTTTAAATACTGCCACAAAACAAGGGTTAATTAAAGAAATTGACATGCAACATAATAACCCTATACTCTGACCAACCAACAAATAAGCTTAGGTAGGACATACTAGCGAAGGATTTACTCGTCTCTCCCCTCTTAGTTCTATTCCTCTATCTCCTCCAGAGACCATATCCCTAAGATCTGATACCAACTGTAACGCTCCCAAAATAGGTATACATCACCCATTCTGAGTCGTCAAATACATGGTACAGAAACAACTACAACTATATTAATACAATTGTCGTGCAAAATACGACAACACATAAACTGTGAGTTTAAATACAAATATTGTCTTCTAGACAGTATTCAAACTCAAATAAGTCCTCATTACAATTATTGATACATTATTTTACAAAAAATAGTGAGGACTACTAAAATAACTTTCTAGAATCATCATTACATACCCCAACTAGTACAACAAGTTTTAATCATCATTACAACAAGTTTTAGAACAATATTCGCAGTGAAAATAACAATTCATTAGAAGAGTTAAGTAGAGAATGAAATCTACTATCTTCTATGATTTTAAAGTCCATCAGCAATATTTTATCCCTGTGACATTAATTAATAAATATCTTGAATCAAATACTCATATTTGCAGTACGACTAAAATATTCAATCGTATTCCCAGGCCAAAGATATTCATCATGTAATCGTTCATCTTTGCACTACAGGCCAAAGATATTTAGTTATATCACTATTTAGGACTGAGAATGATGAAAATATTTTAAAGAAAACGAATCCAGTGAGATAAAAGGACAAGGATTAAGGATTCGTATTTTAGTTCATCAACGTTCAAAAATACTCCATAATAAACCATTATAGAGCAAAATTCAAGAATGAAGATCAAAACATGGATACAATCAAAGCTAGTAATCATAATAAACAACTTGAACAAAGAAATTTTTTTTAAATTTTTTTGTGAATAGTGTCGTATACGTGAATAGTAACCTCGACACAAAAAAATAAGAATTTCACAAGAAAAATCTTACCATTATTCCGGCAAAATGATATTGAAAAAATAATATCATTTATAAAAAAAATAACATCCCTTACCTCAAAAGGACATTGCTTCTGACTGAAATATCGGATATAATGCTGAAGAAAACTTACACCGTATAGCAACACTCAAAGTATCAAAATACTCACAAAAATACGCTCGATAATATAGAGAGAGAAAACTTCAGATTCTGGTGTGATTTTCAATTCTAACCTAAGCACCCTATTTATAAGAAAATGCTTAGAACACCAAAGCAAAAAATTTAATAAAATAATATATTTATAAAAAAATTTCACGCCCACCTCTTGATAATCTGAATTCAGCCACCAGTAGGGCCCACAATAATGAAAAAAACTTTTTTCTAAACAAAAATATTTAAAACTCCAAAAATCAATTATTTCGAAACTTCAATAATTCATAATAAATAGCCCTTTTATCAAAAAAATTCAAATCTTATGTCCATTCCATAGAAAATTTAATTCTCTACAATCTTGTAAGTTTAAGTTTTTTTCAAATTCCAAGCAGAAATTGACCAAAATTCACATACGGACGATTTTACTGGCTATAATCATATTTCAGTCAAAAATGGGGTCCATTGATGTTTAACATGTTTTTAGCATTTATTGTAACAAAAATACTCTTCCTCCTCATTTATTCATATATCACACATTCATTGTAAAAATATCTTCACTATTATATTATTGTAATATAATAATATATTATTTTATCAGAAAAGATAAAATATCAATTTTTAACAATTGTCACTTTTATAAAAATCCCACCATTTATATCCACATAAATAAATATTTTCCTTTTCATATAAATCAATAATTAATTATTCACAAATAATATTACAGAATCACAATAATGACAACCAGGTCGTTCCTAAGAAAGAGGGGGCCTTCCTGCAAGGATTTTTCTTTACTGGCGCACAATTAAATAACCTCTCCTAAACAGAACTTCCTTAGACATTGCCAATAATGCTATTTAATAATATTATTCAATTAATATGAATTATTGATCTGATAATAGGAAATAAAGTGTAGTGACAATTATTGAAACAACAATAATATAAAATATCAACGTAGCAATTATTAAATCAATAAAATAAAATATTGAACAGTAATTACTGTAACAATTATTGAGTAGTGCCTTCTTACGTAAGAATCAATAATTGGTGCAATACCGTGTGCTACTGTGCAACACCGCGTATTATTGTGTTTTAATCATCGGATATTCCAACAGTGTTAACGGTAACAACTACGCCGTTTATTATAAAAACTCATACTTGTCGTTTTCTTCATCCGATCGCTTTCCGTTATGGGGCCCACAAAAGGCTGCGCCGTCGTACGAATATTCCCCGACAACAAGAATATTCTACGACCAAACGAATATTTCCCGACAACAATGAATATTTCACAACCAAACGAATATTCCCCGACAACAATGAATATTTTATAACCACTTGTTTATTTAAAATATTTGCGCATTTCACCAATAACTAACCACATTAATCAAATCAACCCTTACTATTTCAAAATAATAAATAGAGGAAATTCAATTTCATTTATAAAAAGTTGGGGTCTTACACATACAATCTCAAATCCCAGGTTCTAATACCTTATAACCTCGTTCATTACGAATAATGATAATTATATTATTCTTTACCTCTTACAAGAATGACTTTTTTCCGCCACCAAGGATACATATCAGTTCATTAAACTATTCTACATTACAAGTGTTCGCTTGATCTTTACGCACATTCACATACTGAATGACACTTCATCTGGATACCGATCAGCTTGATCTTTACGGGATCCTTAAGTTCTTTCTAACATCGTTTGCTGAAAATATTTTTATTTAAACAAGTATGAGCATTCAATTGCTCAGCAAGTCATAGCAGTTGAATAAATAACTTCAAGAATTTAAACATTCTTTTAAGACTTCAATAACCGAACAAAGGTTATGAAGCAGCTTGAATAATAGGAATAAACTTTGATTCCTATCATCTTAAAACATTAGTCACATTCACTTTCAAATACTTACTTTCTTCTACCTTTTCCATACACATCCTATCTGGCTAGAATCATTAGCACAGACTTAACAATAAAGGTTCATGTATAAACAGATCATTTTCATATTGATCAGTTTAATCAAAGAACAGTTCATCTCATAGAAACACTGAAGTGTTAAAATTGTGGCACAAGGCCTCATACATTCTACCACCTTGTACAAATATCGCACATTTTCACATAGACAAAACTTCTCAAGTTCAACATCTGAGAAGTTTAAGAAACTAGCATTCATGTAAGGAAATAACACATACACCCTATATAACACATAAGGAAATAACACATACACCAATTAGTCATATACTTGACTTACGCATTGGTTTACTTAACTTTACTTCTTAAGGTTCGCGTTCTTGTAATCTAAGTTTATTTGACCAACTTTCCTCACCGGTTTATGGCTTCATGACATACGGAGATGTCTTACTCATACGATCATCATGTTTGATGATTTACATTCTTATCTTCTTCTTATAACCTTTCTAGGACTCAGCACACATCGTGTCTCTGCTAGTAGTCCATATGGTACTCTGAGTGGTTTCCCACAAATAACCAACAAACAAGTTCCCGTCTCGTCTACACTGTCTTTCATAGTGAGTTAGATCGGTTGCTAGTTTCGTATATGTAAGACCCCAATTTTTATAAATAAAGATGAATTTTCTATAAATATCATTTTTGAATATTATGGAGTTAATTTGATATAATGTTATAGTTGTGGGTAATATTTATAAATTTTGCAAAGTAAGCAAGTTGTTATAAAATATTCGTTTGGTCGGAGAATATTCTTTTTGTCGGGGAATATTCGTACGACGGCACAATCATTGGTGGACCCCACAACGGAATTATTGTCGGATTGAGAAAACGACAGAATTATCTTTCTATAAAAATAACGGCTGAGGTGTTACCGTTAAAACCATTAAAACTGTTGAACTACTCGGTAGTAAAAGTACAGTAATACGCGTGGTTGCATAGTAGCACACGGTATTGATTATTGATGCTTACGTGAGAAGTCACTCAGCTATACTCAATTATTGCTACAGTAATTGCTGCATCATATCTCTTAAATTATTGTCATAGTATCATCTGTATAATATGTTATATTATTAAATCAATAATTGAGACGTTGTGGTAAGTTTGGTTATTTTATGGGGGGCCATATGTCATCATCTAAGAGTCTCTTCGTCAATAGTAATTACCGTCGTCAATAGTAATTACCGTCGTCAATAGTAATTACCTTGGTCAATAGTAATTACCTTCGTCAATAGTATTTACCTTGGTCAATAGTAATTACTTTCGTCAATAGTAGTTGTCCCTTCAATATTACCAAGAGTCATTTGACCCTTCGTTAAGACCAAGAGTCATTTGACCCTTCGTTAAGACCAAGAGCCACCCTCAGTTTTTCTATAAATAGAGGCCTAGGGCTTCATTATTTTTCACGAATTCATTCAAGCTATAGAGAGAGAAAGTATAGAGAGAATAAGAGAGAGAGAATAAAAGTATTCTGCTACATCACTTTTCCAATATCCAGTTCTTTTAAGGTAGGGAATATTATTTCTTTTATATTCATGAAGAGAACTTCTGTTATTCCATTTGTTATTATTCTGTTGGAATAACCAGTATACGCGGTCTACCCTATACTTGGTGACATTCTTCTATTATTCTGTTGGAACATCCTGTCTGTGTGTTTTACACCGGACCTGGTTCCGTTTATTATTCTGTTGGAACATCCTGTCTGTGTGTTTTACACCGGACCTGGTTCCATTATTTATTATTCTGTCGGAATATCCTGTCTGTGCGTTTACGCCGGACCTGGTTCCATTATTTATTATTCTATTGGAATAACCTGTCTGTGCGGTCTATCGCATGCATGGTGATTTCTTTTGTTATTCCATCCTTTATTGTACTCAGTTGGTTAAGTTTTGACTTCTATACTCCATGAAATTTGTGGAATATCCTTGATAGTTGCGTTTCATCCAGTATTTTTTTAAGAAAATATTCTTCTAAGCATTCTTGAATTTTACTCCACAATGCAGTATCATGTTGACAATTTGGACGTTGTTAATTCCTGGATAAATTAATTCTTGAACTTGTTTTATTGAATTCTTATATCATTGTCATCATCCTCATGTTTATAAAATGTTGAAAGTCATCTGTGGCCTGTAGTGCATAGATGGACTTGGTATGATTATGACCAGGGATTATTCGGTGTAATCATGACCGTAATGTTACAAATGATGTGGTAAAAGTCCTCATTGGCCCGTAGTGCATTGATGGACAGTTGTTGGCATGATCATGACCATTAATGAATATACGAATATCCTTGGCCGTAGTGCAGGGGTGATTCGATGATGTGGATTATTTTATTAAGCTGAGTCCCAGCGATCACAGTGTTGAAAAACTTTTTAAATCATAAAAGATAGTAGAATTTATTTTCTACTTGACTCTTTTAATGGATTGCTTGTTCCGCTACAGTTAAACTTGATGTCTATTATATTTTATCAGTTTAACATTGTTGAAGGCTAATGATAATTTATTCTGCATTATCTTAGTCATAATATTTCTTACTGGGCTAGTTGAGCTCACCCTTTCTTTCACTGTTCTCTTCAGGAAATGAGAACGTAGCTGGGACAAGTCGGGGTACGGAGTGATAGTCCGAATGATAGTATTAGTTAGTAGTCCTCACTATTCTATGTAATGGTGTGTTAATAAATGTAATGAGGACTCCTTTTGAGTATGAATACTCTCTAGAAGATAATATTTGTATTCAAACTCACAGTTTATGTTTTGTCGTATTGTACACGACAGATGTATTAATCAGTTGTATTTGTATTCTGTACTATGTATCTGACGACCCAAGATGGGTGATGTATACCTAATTTTGGGGGTGTCACAGTATATACCTCCGCTCTCTGAAGGAATTATTTAGCCTAGCTCCCATATGTCAACTATCAAAGATTACGATTGTACCACAACCTAAACTTATCTTAACTTATCCGAACCATTAAACTATAATGTTCGTTAAGTCAATTTCTCATTCCTTATGGCTTTCTGGCAACTAAATGCCATACCTCAGGATTCATTCTTATCGTCTAAGTCATACAATCTTTTGTATATTCAGAACGACCATTCAATATTATTTCTACGCATTCATAGCGTTAAGCATTTTATGTTACCTTATTCATATCTTATAACGTCCGGTTCATTCGACTCGGAACGTTATCCAAGTTATAATTATTAACTCGGCTTCTCAACGCTATACGTCATTATCTTACGGTCAAACCATACACGGCGTGTAGGTTCTACCCGTTTAATATTTGCATACACTCAACCCTAAATCGGCTAAAGTGTTTAATGCTTACTTTCGTTCTCTATCCGACTCACATTCGGACTTTAATTAATCTTATTACCGTTCGTTACGACTTTCTTGATATTTCATATTTTACTTACTACTTTCATCAACGTCTAAGTTATACAACCAATGTATACTTAGAACGTTCGTTCGACGCGAATACAATTCACGAGGATTATTTATGTATTCAGCGTTTACGTTGCTTATCTCTTAATCTCACGTTCGTTATTCATTACATGAACCCCACGTTTCTTATTCTTTCTTAATGTCAAAGCCATGCAGTTCGTTGTATGCTAAGACCGATCGTTCATCGCAACTGCGTTACGTTCACAGCGTCTATACGCTTTACACTTAACTCTCATTATGACATCACAACATCGAAATGTTATACATCATCCTCGTCACTCAACATCTAAGGAATCACAATCATAGCAATCCTACACGTTCGTTTTATCGTGACTACGGTCCCCGGATTGGAAATCTCCAAAAAAAAATTGAGTCTTGGAAATTGTTTGAGACGCTTACTTCAAACTCTCATAATTTCTTCGTTATAACTCGGAACGAGGTCGTTCCAAAGCCATTCTCTTCCTTATCTTATGTACTTCAACTACCCTTGGACAAAAATTTATTCTGAATCCGTTAACATGCCATTCAATTGGCTTAATCTTCATCCTTCTTTCATTTTACGTTATTAACGTTCTTAATCCGTTTATCCGTAATTCGGTCATCCGAACTCGAAACTCGTTCGTTCTTAAGTCCACGACTCACGTTTTCTATGTTCTCTTACATTCTTATGAAACCCTACTCATTCGGGTTCATTTACATACTTTCTACTTCTCGTTCATCTTTTACAAAATTTTCGACATAACTTCGTTATAGCTAAGTTTAATCCGTTCTTCATGAACGTTTCTACCATTCCTAACCAAGCAATAAGCAACTAACTTATACGCGATGGTTTTAAACTTGTCCATCAACAACAAGTTATACTACGATGGTTTTAAATTTATCCATCAACAACGTTCTTCGTGTTCTTCATGTTCTTCGTTCATTCTTCATTTTTAATCGTTATTTTGATTACGATTTTACTTTTTCTTAGAATTTGATGTTATAAAACACCATTCCTTACTAATTTCACCGAATCGTTCATATGATTCATTTAGATCATTCAAATTCATTACGAATCTTATACTTCCTTAAAAATTTTATAAAATAAACTTCTAACTCTTATTTCTTTGTTTTCTCATGATTTCAACCATATGAAATCATTCTTAGCATCTTCTACTTCTTATTCTCATTAAGCTATGTTTTAACATAGAAATTGTGACGCCCCCAAAATTAGGTATACATCACCCATCTTGGGTCGTCAGATACATAGTACAGAATACAAATACAACTTACTAATACAACTGTCGTGTACAATACGAAAAAACATAAACTGCGAGTTTGAATACAAATATTATCTTCTAGAGAGTATTCATACTCAAAAGGAGTCCTCATTACATTTATTAACACAATATTACATAGAATAGTGAGGACTACTAACTAATACTATCATTCGGACCATCACTCCGTTCCCCGACTTGCCCCAGCTACGTTCTCATTTTCTGAAGAGAACAGTGAAAGAAAGGGTGAGCTCAACTAGCCCAGTAAGAAATATTATGACTAAGATAATACAGAATAAATTATCATTAGCCTTCAACAATGTTAAACTGATAAAATATAATAGACATCAAGTTTAACTGCAGCGGAACAAGCAATCCATTAAAAGAGTCAAGTAGAAAATAAACTCTACTATCTTTTATGAATTAAAAGGTTTTTCAACATTGTGATCGCTGGGACTCAGCTTAATAAAATAATCCACATCATCGAATCACCCCTGCACTACGGCCAAGGATATTCGTGTATTCATTAATGGCCATGATCATGCCAACAACTGTTCATCAATGCACTACGGGCCAATGAGGACTTTTACCACATCATTTGTAACATTACGGTCATGATTATACCGAATAATCCCTGGTCATAATCATACCAAGTCCATCTATGCACTACAGGCCACAGATGACTTTCAACATTTTATAAACATGAGAATGATGACAATGATATAAGAATTCAATATAACAAGTTCAAGAATTAATTTATCCAAGAATTAACAACGTCCAAATTGTCAACATGATACTGCATTGTGGAGTTAAATTTAAGAATACTTAGAAGAATAATTTCATGAAAAGATACTGGATGAACCGCAATTATCAAGGATATTCCACTAATTTCATGGAGTATAGAAGTCAAAATTTAACCAACTGAGTATAATAAAGAATGGAATAACAAAAGAAATCGCCCGGCATGCGATAGACCGCACAGACAGGTTATTCCAACAGAATAATAAATAATGGAATCAGGTCTGGCGTAAACGCACAGACAGGATATTCCGACAGAATAATAAATAATGGAACCAGGTCCGGTGTAAAACACACAGACAGGATATTCCAACAGAATAATAACAAGACGGAACCAGGTCCAGTGTAAAACACATAGACAGGATGTTCCAACAGAATAATAATAAAAACAGAACCAGGTCCGGTGTAAAACACACAGACAGGATGTTCCAACAGAATAATAATAAAAACGGAACCAGGTCCGGTGTAAAACACACAGACAGGATGTTCCAACAGAATAATAGAAGAATGTCACCAAGTATAGGGTAGACCGCGTATACAGGTTATTCCAACAGAATAATAAGAAATGGAATAACAACAGTTCTCTTCATGAATAAGAAAGAATAACACCCCTTACCGTTTTAAAGAAAAGCTGAAATAAGGAAGTAGTTAAGTAGCAGAATACTCTTCTTCTCTCTCTCTATAGTTGCTCTCTATAGTTTCTCTCTCTAGAGTTCAGTGAATTCGTAAGAAATAATGAAGGAATGAGCTTCTATTTATAGGAGAATTGAATGATACTATTGGACTGTACAGTAGGAATTCAGACGAAATCAGTTGCTGATTCACAGCTCCACTGATCCAACGCATCAGTAATCTTTGTCAAAGAGTTAGCCAATGAAAAAAATGAACACATGCAACATTAAAAGCATTGACCAATTAAAATGCTCCATAATGTACGAGTTGCCAAATCTGCTGCATGATTGAAAAAAATTTGGCCAATAATATTCAAGCTTGGAAAAATCAATCTGAATCCTGCCAATTCTTTCTTCTTCTTTTCTTTCCAATCAACATCCCACTATCATATAAATATATATAAAATAATAATGCTTCTCTCCACCACAACCCATTAACATAAATATATATATAACAATCACACACCTGCCAATAATATACTCCTCCACCCACAACACACCACTACATAATAATTCTCCCACCAAAACCCACTACCACACACACACTTCTACACACACGAGAACACACACACACACACAAAAGTCAAATATATATATATACTTTATAACTTTCGTCCGATAATTTTGAAAAGCGGGTAAATAGGGATCCAAATAATAAGCAAAACTGAGTGACTTCTCACGTAAGCATCAATAATCAATACCGTGTGCTACTATGCAACCACGCGTATTACTGTACTTTTACTACCGGGTAGTTCAACAGTTTTAACAGTTTTAACGGTAACACCTCAGCCGTTATTTTTATAGAAAGATAATTTTGTCGTTTTCTCAATCCGACAATAATTCCGTTGTGGGGTCCACCAATGATTGTGCCGTTGTACGAATATTCCCTGTTAAAACGAATATTCCCCGACCAATCGAATATTATATAACAACTTGCGTACTTTGCAAAATTTATAAATATTACCCACAATTATAACATTATATCAAATTAACTCCATAATATTCAAAAATGATATTTATAGAAAATTCATCTTTATTTATAAAAGTTGGGGTCTTACAACCTCCCCTTCTTATGAAATTTCGCCCTCAAAATTAGGATACGTACCTGGTATGTCGAAGAGATAAGGATACCTTGATTTCATTTCAGATTCTAACTCCCAAGTCATTTCCTCAACATCGTGGTTTCTCCACAAAACTTTGACTTGAGGTATAACCTTGGAGCGTAGAATATGTTCCTTCTTATCCAAGATTTGAACAGGAACTTCTTCATACGTCAAATCCTCCGCTATTTCGTCCGGTTCTAACTCAATAATGTGGTTTGGGTCTTCCACATATTTGCGTAACATGAATATATGGAAAACGTTATGAACACGAGACATACTTGGCAATAAAGCGAGTCTATAAGCCACAGTTCCTACTCGATCGAGGATTAAAAATGGACCGATGAATCGAGGATTGAGCTTTCCTCTCTTTCCAAATCTCGTAACTCCTTTCCATGGAGCAACACGTAAGAACACATGATCTCCTACATCAAATTCCACGTCCTTTCGATGAAGATCAGCATAACTCTTTTGTCGATCTTGTGAGGTTTTTATACGTTGTCGGATCGTTTGAATCTTTTCTGTAGTCATACGTACCAACTCCGGTCCCAACAACGTTGCTTCACCCACCTCATCCCAGCATACTGGAGAACGACATTTTCTTCCATACAATGCTTCTAATGGAGCCATGCCAATACTTGCTTGATAACTGTCGTTGTAGGAAAACTCCACCAATGGTAAGAACTTGTCCCAACTTCCCTTGAAGTCAAAGACACAGAGTCTTAATAGATCTTCAAGAGTTTGAATAGTCCTCTCTGATTGTCCGTCCGTCTGAGGATGATATGCTGAACTAAATCGTAAATCCGTGCCCATAGCTTTTTGTAAACTAACCCAAAATCGTGAAGTGAATCTTGGGTCTCGGTCAGAAACTATGGATACTGGCATACCATGCAGTCTTACAATCTCGTTTATGTACATACGAGCAAGACGTTTAAGTGTATAAGTTTCTCGTATCGGTAAGAAATGAGCAGACTTGGTCAATCTATCAACAATGACCCAAATCGCATCAATACCTTGAGAAACCCTAGGAAGACCGGTAACGAAATCCATGGTAATGTGCTCCCACTTCCATTCTGGAATTTCAAGTGGTTGCAATGGATCTTTTGGTACTTGATGCTCCGCTTTGACTCGTTGACAAGTTAGACACCTTGAGATAAACAACGCTATCTCTCTCTTCATATTGCTCCACCAAAATGTATGACGAAGATCATGATACATTTTGATACTTCCAGGATGGATTACAAACGGTGTGTTGTGCGCCTCCATCATGATTTCATACTTTAAATCAGGGTTGTTAGGAACACAAAGTCTGGAGTTGAATCAAAGTATTCTTTCATCATCGATTCTTGCTTCTAGAATAACGCCCTCTTGAACCTTCTTCATTCATCTGCTCTGAGTATGTAGCTTGAGCGACTTTAACTTTATCGATTAAAGTCGATTATACTCGTATATTCGTTATCTTCACGTGGGTTCGTATATTCGCACTTATAAACGCATACGATCTTCTACTCAACGCGTCAGCTACCACGTTCACTTTTCCACGATGATATTAAATGATACGATCGTAATCTTTAACAGCTCAAGCCAACGTCTTTGGCGAATGATACGTTCATTTTAAGTAAAGAAATATTTGAGGGTTTAAGAAATGGGTTTTGTACTGGGGTCAATACAAAATTTGATTTCACGCTCTAGGGGTAGGCTAGGAAGTCTTCAAGAATACGTCAGGAAATTTATTAACAATAGAAATATCATTCAAAACTGTGACTCTTATCCCAGACTTGGATAACACGTCATATTGATACCTATCAACTTGTCATCGTCATTTACAACGTCTCCTACGAAAAGTCTGGCTTCGGTGCATTCCACACCAGGAAGTCAACAACGAAAGGAACGGAGATCTTTACTTATGGCTTGATATGACAATGATTGACTTTAGTGGTTTGGTTGCTTGAATTCGCATAACAGGTTAGTTAGGAATATGAAAGTTAACAATCTTATGAAAAATATGATGAGTAGTTAACTAATCGTTTTCAAAAATCACATATCGACAAGTAACGTGAAAGTGTTGATTTGAATCAAACAAGATTTATAAATATTGGAGTTAACGAAGGTCTCTCTTAACAGAGTTTCAACAGATAAGTCAAAGTCTAATAAATTTTTATTATTATTAATTTTTTTTTAAGAGCCAAGTTTAAACGTTGAACACAACTAGGTGAAATACAAGAGTGGATAGAACCAGTATCGAATAAGGTACAAACTTCACAAGGGTTTATGATTAGTTTACCCGCGATAACTTCATTTGGGTTCCTCACTTGTTGGGAAGTCATGACAACCGCTCTCCCTTGAACTACCCGGCTTTGACTTGTCTGGGGTAGCATTTGGTGTCATCACTATCGTTGGAATTGACTTTAATATAGGGCATATTCCACCCTCAACTGCTTCATCGTACTCTTGCTTCATGATCTGAATCATCAATCTTCGATCCATATCGAGTTTAGATTGACCGCTCTGTACGGGGTAATTCAAAACTCGATGTTGGGTTCTCCCAATTGCTATCCAAAAAGAAAAATGTATATAATCTATTTTAGCCTTTTTGGATCGGACGTCTCTTTCTACAATATCAACACGTCGTGCGGCTTTTACCCACGCATCCTTCATTCTCACTCGTTCAGTTGTTTCTTCTTTTAGCTGATCCTTGATATTTGAATTCTCAGATTCCAACTTTAATATCTTACACTCTGCCCAAGCGTGATTTTGTTCGAGCATCACATACCGGGTAACATAATTTTGAATCGTTACATCTCTTTGCTCCACGACCACCTGCCGTTCTTCAGCCTGCTCTTCTAACTCATGAACACGATTTTGTAATTCGAAGTTTTGATCATAAATTTCTTCTAACCAATTCTCCTCAGGTTCCTCTTCTTCCTCACTCTCAGCTGCTACCTCTGCCACTAGCTCGGGTGCAACTATTAGTTCTTCACTTACCACGTAGATATCTCTAATTTCTTCTTCGCCTGATATTACATTATCTTGGTTGGTGATTAGAGGTACCACGGTCTCATTCACTCCATTGTTGACATTTTCCGCTGCCATTTTCAAATACTGCCACAAAACAAGGGTTAATTAACATGTCACATATTATCAATATACTCTGACCAACTAATTAAATAACAAATAAACTTAGGTAGGTCATACTAGTGAAAGAATTCCCAGTCTATCCCCTCCTAGTTCTTGTCTCACACCTTAGCCAGGGATCATATCCCTAAGCTCTGATACCAACTGTGACGCCCCCAAAATTAGGTATACATCACCCATCTTGGGTCGTCAGATACATTGTACAGAATACAAAAACAACTTGCTAATACAATTGTCGTGTACAATACGAAAAAACATAAACTGCGAGTTTGAATACAAATATTATCTTCTAGAGAGTATTCATACTCAAAAGGAGTCCTCATTACATTTATTAACACACTATTACATAGAATAGTGAGGACTACTAACTAATACTATCATTCGGACCATCACTCCGTTCCCCGACTTGCCCCAGCTACGTTCTCATTTTCTGAAGAGAACAGTGAAAGAAAGGGTGAGCTCAACTAGCCCAGTAAGAAATATTATGACTAAGATAATACAGAATAAATTATCATTAGCCTTCAACAATGTTAAACTGATAAAATATAATAGACATCAAGTTTAACTGCAGCGGAACAAGCAATCCATTAAAAGAGTCAAGTAGAAAATAAACTCTACTATCTTTTATGAATTAAAAGGTTTTTCAACATTGTGATCGCTGGGACTCAGCTTAATAAAATAATCCACATCATCGAATCACCCCTGCACTACGGCCAAGGATATTCGTGTATTCATTAATGGCCATGATCATGCCAACAACTGTCCATCAATGCACTACGGGCCAATGAGGACTTTTACCACATCATTTGTAACATTACGGTCATGATTATACCGAATAATCCCTGGTCATAATCATACCAAGTCCATCTATGCACTACAGGCCACAGATGACTTTCAACATTTTATAAACATGAGAATGATGACAATGATATAAGAATTCAATATAACAAGTTCAAGAATTAATTTATCCAAGAATTAACAACGTCCAAATTGTCAACATGATACTGCATTGTGGAGTTAAATTTAAGAATACTTAGAAGAATAATTTCATGAAAAGATACTGGATGAACCGCAATTATCAAGGATATTCCACTAATTTCATGGAGTATAGAAGTCAAAATTTAACCAACTGAGTATAATAAAGAATGGAATAACAAAAGAAATCGCCCGGCATGCGATAGACCGCACAGACAGGTTATTCCAACAGAATAATAAATAATGGAATCAGGTCTGGCGTAAACGCACAGACAGGATATTCCGACAGAATAATAAATAATGGAACCAGGTCCGGTGTAAAACACACAGACAGGATATTCCAACAGAATAATAACAAGACGGAACCAGGTCCAGTGTAAAACACATAGACAGGATGTTCCAACAGAATAATAATAAAAACAGAACCAGGTCCGGTGTAAAACACACAGACAGGATGTTCCAACAGAATAATAATAAAAACGGAACCAGGTCCGGTGTAAAACACACAGACAGGATGTTCCAACAGAATAATAGAAGAATGTCACCAAGTATAGGGTAGACCGCGTATACAGGTTATTCCAACAGAATAATAAGAAATGGAATAACAACAGTTCTCTTCATGAATAAGAAAGAATAACACCCCTTACCGTTTTAAAGAAAAGCTGAAATAAGGAAGTAGTTAAGTAGCAGAATACTCTTCTTCTCTCTCTCCATAGTTGCTCTCTATAGTTTCTCTCTCTAGAGTTCAGTGAATTCGTAAGAAATAATGAAGGAATGAGCTTCTATTTATAGGAGAATTGAATGATACTATTGGACTGTACAGTAGGAATTCAGACGAAATCAGTTGCTGATTCACAGCTCCACTGATCCAACGCATCAGTAATCTTTGTCAAAGAGTTAGCCAATGAAAAAAATGAATACATGCAACATTAAAAGCCTTGACCAATTAAAATGCTCCATAATGTACGAGTTGCCAAATCTGCTGCATGATTGAAAAAAATTTGGCCAATAATATTCAAGCTTGGAAAAAATCAATCCGAATCCCTGCCAATTCTTTCTTCTTCTTTTCTTTCCAATCAACATCCCACTATCATATAAATATATATAAAATAATAATGCTTCTCTCCACCACAACCCACTAACATAAAAATATATATAACAATCACACACCTGCCAATAATATACTCCTCCACCCACAACACACCACTACATAATAATTCTCCCACCAAAATCCACTACCACACACACACTTCTACACACACGAGAACACACACACACACACAAAAGTCAAATATATATATATATACTTTATAACTTTCGTCCGATAATTTTGAAAAGCGGGTAAATAGGGATCCAAATAATAAGCAAAACTGAGTGACTTCTCACGTAAGTAACAATAATTAATACCGTGTGCTACTATGCAACCACGCGTATTACTGTACTTTTACTACCGGGTAGTTCAACAGTTTTAACGGTAACACCTCAGCCATTATTTTTATAGAAAGATAATTTTGTCGTTTTCTCAATCCGACAATAATTCCGTTGTGGGGTCCACCAATGATTGTGCCGTTGTACGAATATTCCCTGTTAAAACGAATATTCCCCGACCAATCGAATATTATATAACAACTTGCCTACTTTGTAAAATTTATAAATATTACCCACAACTATAATATTATATCAAATTAACTCCATAATATTCAAAAATGATATTTATAGAAAATTCATATTTATTTATAAAAGTTGGGGTCTTACAGAAATCTTAAAGAAAATTTACTTAGAAGTTAGGTTTCGAATTACCTTCCTTCTTTAATCTTCCTCCGTTGGACAAAGCTTGCTCGGGCTACCTTTTTCTCTTCCTATTCATCCGACTTCTCTCTCTCTCTCTCTCAAGTGTTGGAGAATTTTTCATTAACCAACAAATGAGCTTAAGCTCTCCTTTTATAGAAAATCCAAGCTAGGGGCATTTTGGTCATTTAGCAAATTGCCTTACTATTCACACATCCTTACTATTCATGAAGCTTCCCTTGGAAGCTTTGTGCTTCCGTCTTGCAGAATTCATCTGACAGTTTTAAAAATTGCGATTCTCGGAATCCAAATATTTTTGGATATTTCGTCTTTTCTCTACAGTTTAACTTTTACGCATTCTTCGGAACTCCGAAAAATTAGAAAACAATTTTTGATGATAAGCATTTTTTTTCACGTTTTTCCCTAACGTAGATAAACGAATTAAAAGTACATAACAATACTTTTCATCATTTTTATTCGTCCGATTTCTGCGCATTTTTCGAGAAAAACTTTTATCGGCTTACTTAACTTTTCACGATATATTATCGTCAAATCTTTTGACAGAATATCATTTCGATATACCGAACTCTCGAAAAGGCTTAGGTTATTCAAACCCTAACCCATAGGTTTCGTCGGGTGAATAGTGCTTATTTCGTCTTTTTCTCGAAAATATTTTTATTCCCAGAAATATTTTATTTTCGTCTTGTAAATTCTTACTCGTTCAGTATAGCTCGTAGCTAGAATCCCCCCGTCTTATAATCATTCTAGGTTCTAGAACGATTAATAAATACATAGCATAAAATAGTATTAATAAAAATTTATTTTATTAATAACTAATTCTTTAAACTTAAATTCTGGACAATCCGATTTTACTCGGGTTGTCACACTTTTCCCCTTATAATAATTCCGTCCTCAAAATTTCTTAAAACTACACATATACCCGGATGCTTTATCCTTACAACCTTTAGTAAAGGTTTAATCTCAACTCATCCTTCTCACAATGATCATCTGTTGACATAATCGTCATTACTTAAACCTGAAGCTTGACTATACTTTCCATCTTTCAGGTCATCACCTTCACCCCTTCTTCACTGAATTTCGTTTTCAAAATTTTAGCTTACTCTTCTTCTCAACTTCTCTTCAAAGAAATCCTTATCTTTCAAACATTCCCTAATCTTCATAACTTATTAAAAATCATGAAGTAGAAGGAAAAACGAGGAACATAAAGATTCCTTTAAAATATTTCATACTTTTGCTGAGGGGTCAAATCGACCATGAACTCTTACTAGGTTGAACAATATTTCACCGTAAACCCTTCTTTCACGATCAGTTTACAATCACAAAGAAAGTAAACTACCTCTTCCATATGTAGGTGATCAACCCATCGTATAACCCCATTTCGGGGTATGTTCACCTCATATTCATTCATCAGATTCCACACCAAAACAATTTGGCTTGGCATAACTTCTTCAAAGAAAGCTCGATTTTCTTTTAAACATGACATACCATTCGTCTTAGCCAAATCAAATAGCTTAGACCATACCAATAAATTGGACATCAACTTGAAACATTCTTCTAGTCAAATCAATTGACATCGACTACTTCTTTAAATTCTTTCACAATACATCAAAACGTTTCATGACGTCATGATACCGTACTTTTCACAGTACGTTGAGGACTTCGTCAGTTTATGACTTCATCATTATACATCATACCATAGCGGGTTGTTGATCATAAGATCAAATTCAACACTAAATTTAATTGCAGCATTAATAACTCCATCCTTTTACCATCTTTGTATCAAATACATTAATGATATAAAATTCATTTTGATATTTCAAATCAACTTCTGTCTAGCCGAAACAATTAGCATAGACAAACCAAGAATAGTTCTTTTAAAATCCATTGGTTCCAAAAGTTGAACCAATTCTTTCCTTTTTCAAAATGCGCACATAAGCACGATTTCAATAAACTTCGAAATCTAGCAAAGTTAAATGACTTGGAATATCCTTTTCTCCATCTTCCTTTATTGTCTTACTTGCGACAATACTTAATCTTCTCTAGCACCTTCAATGCTAAGCATACTGAAAATACTTTGTTTTCAGTCTAAACATTCTTATACCTTAGTATAGTCCATCAACTTACCACACTTTATGTATTCAGGAACTTTTCACAACCATATGTGTTTAAGAACTTATCTTCGTAATATGTAATCCAAGAACAAATCAAGGACTATCCATATGCTTAGGGTTCAGAAACATAGCATATAACTATGAGTCACAAACTTTTCATAAGTATGAGTTTCAAGAACTCGTACCTATCTTATCATTCTCTACTTATCATACATATACATGAGAAAAGATTCACCTTCTCGTCATATACATATTGATATCGCGACATAATATTCCAATGATTATCACTGTAATAAGCTAAGCAGTTATTACACCGAAGCACAAACCTCTGCACGTACAAAGGTTCATACAACTCAGTTATCACATGAGTCCTCGATCGAAATCTTAGAACTTCTTTCCTTCTCTTTACTTAATACGAATTTTCTTTAATTCGTATACTATCCTTTACAACTCTATGACGCCTCCAAAATAGGTATACATCACCCATCTTGAGTTGCCAAATACATGGTATAAAATTCAAATACAACTTAATTATACAACAGTCGGGTAATATACGACAAAACATAGCTGAGAGTTTAAACAAGAATATTACCTTCTTAGACAATATACACTCTCAATGGAGTCCTTATTACAATTATTATCACACTATTTCACAGAATAGTGAGGACTGCTAAAACAACCATTTGGACCGTCAATCCGTTTCCCGACTCGTCCCAGCTATATTCTTATTTCCTAAAGAGAACAGTGAAAGAAAGGGTGAGCTCAACTAGCCCAGTAAGAAATATTATGACTAAGATAATGCAGAATAAATTATCCCTAGCCTTCAACAGTATAACAACTGATAGAATATAATAGACAACAAGTTTTAGATCAACAACTGCAGCGAAATAAGCAATCCATTAGAAGAGTCAAGTAGAGCATAAAATCTACTATCTTCTATGATTTAAAAAGTTTTTCATCAACTTTATCGCTGAGACTCAGCTTAATAAATAAAATCTAATCATCCCTGCATCACGGCCAAGGATATTCATGAAATCATCAATTGTCATGATTATACCGAATAATCCCTGGTCATAATCATACCAACAACTGTCCATCAATGAACTACAGACCAATGAGGACTTTCACCACATCATTCGTCACATTACGGTCATGATTATACCGAATAATTCCTGGTCATAATCATACCAAGTCCATCTATGCACGTAAGCCAAAGATGACTTTCATCACAATAGAAGCATGCGGGTGATGACAATGACATAATAATTCAATAAAACAAGTTCAATGATAAATTTTAAAGATTTATAATTTAATTTATCTAGAAATCAATAACGTCCAAATTGTCAACATGACACTGTTTTGTGGAGTAAAATTTAAGAATAATATTCATGTACCAAAAATAATTTGGATAGAAAAGAAATATATTTTTCGGGTGAATAGTACCCTTGAATAGTACTTCGGGAATAGTAGCCCGTGAATAGTACCCCGACACGAAAAGTGTCCCGAATACTCGAGTGAATGATACTAGAGTGAATAGTAATCGGGTGAATAGTAACTCGTGAATAGTACTCCGGCACGAAAAGTGCCCCGAATACCCGAGTGAATGATACTAGAGTGAATAGTAACCGGGTGAATAGTAACCCGTGAATAGTAACTTGTAAAAAAAATACCAAAAAAATGATATTCCATGACGAGTACAAAAGAAATGATATCTCATACGAGTATAATAGAATATACGAAACTGCAAATGATTTTTATCCGCCACGCGGTAATCCACGTAGACAAATCATTTCCAACAGAATGATAAAAAATGGAATAACAAAAGAATTCACCAGGCATGCGATAGACCGCATAGACAGGTTATTCCCAACAGAATAATAAATAATAGAACCAGGTCATGCGTAATACGCACAGACAGGATATTCTAACAGAATAATAAAGAATAGAACCAGGTCATGCGTAATCCGCACAGACGGGATATTCCAACAGAATAATAAAGAATGGAATAACAGAAGAATTTTACCATGTATGCGGTACTTCGCATAGACAGGTTATTCCAACATAATAATAAAGAATATAATAATATAAGAATTTCACCATGTATGCAGTACTTTGCATAGACAATTTATTCCAACATAATAATAAAGAATGGAATAACAGAAGCTCTCTTCATGAATACGAAAGAAATAATACCCCTTACTATAATAATAATATCCCTTACGAGTACAACAAATAATATCCCTTACAAGGATAACAAATAATATCCCTTACCTCAAAAGTAGACTAGATACTGGAATAGTGAGGTAGCAAACTTCTCTTTTTCTTTCTCTCTATAATTTCTCTATAATAATTGCTCTTGTGAGACTTAGTGAATTGGTGAGAAATGAAGGAAGAATGAGCTTCTATTTATAGGAAAATATAGTTTCAATAATTACACGTTTTGGGGCTCGAAATATTACAGTATAATACCTTTCTCTTTTTCTTCATTTTTAATTTAGTCCTAATCATGTGAAAAAACTAATTACAGTATAATACCTTCAACTATACCTCCATTTTTAATTTAGTCTTGCAAGTATTATCAACCTTGCACCAACTCTCCTAATAGTACAAGAATGTGAATCAATAGTACAAATATGTGAACAAATAGTTATAATCATGTGAATTAATAGCAATTAATTACTCATTTATCCGATTAATTACCCGACTGGTCAGTGTAACTTCCAGACATCAATTATTATCGAAATAAATGTCAATTTTTACTAACACTAATAATTCCAACACAATGGAACTATCCATTTCATCTTTAATCAACACGAACTTATTCATCATTAATATTATAACTCACAATATTTAACAACCAGGTCGTTCCCAGGAAAGAGGGCTTTCCGATAAGAATTTCTCCCTATTGGCGTGCAATTAGATTATCTAACCTCTCCTTGACAGAACTTCTAGACATTGTCAATATTCCAAATAATAATATGAATAACTTTGTTGTCTCAATTATTGATTTAATAATATAACATATTATGCAGATGATACTGTGATAATAATTGAATCAATAATATGAGAGATATGATACAGCAATTACTGTAGCAATAATTAAATAAAACTGAGTGACTTCTTATGTAAGCATTAATAATCAATACCGTGTGCTACTATGCAACCACGCGTATTACTGTACTTTTACTACCGGGTAGTTCAACAGTTTTAATGGTAACACTTTCGCCGTTATTTTTATAAAAAGATAATTCTGTCGTTTTCTTACTACGACAATACTTCCGTTGTGGGGTCCACCAATGATTGTGTCGTCGTACGGATATTTCCTGACAAAAAGAATATTCCCCGACCAAACGAATATTTTATAACAACTTGCATACTTTGCAAAAATTTTCACATATCACCCTTAACTTTTACCTTTTATCAATTTAACCATTTACGAAATAAAATAATAATTGTAATAAAATTGAATACTTTAATTTCATAAAATTCGGGGTCTTACAAACTCAATCTGAGTTCTTCTTCCCGTACTACTTAGTAGTACCATTCATTTATAGCATTAGCTATAAATCATCCATCGTTTAACAGAACATCTGTTATTACGATTTAATATGATCATGTGGTGATCTTCTTCCTTAATCGTTTAACTCAACGATTTTCTTATCCTTCTCTCTACGATTATAGCCTTAGGTACTCATACCTAAGATTTATAACCTATCAGCTCTGATACCATAATGCAACGCCTCAAAATCTAGTCTATTTTCACACCCTGATTCTGTACGTCACGATTCCATCTCCTTCCAAACATACATCATTATATAGTTAAATATAACAACATATATTCTCAGATATCAGGTTCTAATACCTTATAACCTCGTTCATTACAAATAATGATAATTACATTATTCTTTACATCTTACAAGAGTGACTTTTATCCGCCACCAAGAATACATGTTCATTAAAATAATCTATAGCTCAATTAAACTATTCTACATTACAAGTTTTCGCTTGATCTTTATGAACATTCACATACTAAATGACACTTCGTCTGGATACCAATCAGCTTGATCTTTATGGGATCCTTAAGTTCTTTCTAACATTGTTCGTTGAAAATGTTTTTATTTAAAGCAAGTGTGAGCATTCAATTACTCAGCAAGTCATAGCAGTTGAATAAACAACTTCAAGAATTTAAACATTCTTTTAAGACTTCAATAACCGAACAAAGATTATGAAGCAACTTTGAATAATAGGAATAAACTTTGATTCCTATCATCTTAAAACATTAGTCACATTCACTTTCAAATACTTACTTTCTTCTACCTTTTCCATACACATCCTGCCTAGCTAGAATCATTAGTACATACTTAACAATAAAGGTTCATGTATAAACAGAACAATCTCATACTGATCAGTTCAATCAAAGAACAATTCATCTCATAGAAACACTGAAGTGTTAAAATTGTGGCACAAGGCCTCATACATTCTACCATCTTGTACAAATATCGCACATTTGCACATTGACTCAAGTTCAACATCTGAGAAGTTTAAGAAACTATCATTCATATAATATGAATGAAGTAAGGAAACTTACCTTACGCACAACTACAACTTAAAGTTTACGCTGAGCTGCTCATTGCAAAACCTATATAACACATAAGGAAATAGCACATACACTAATTAGTCATATACTTGACTTACGCATTGGTTTACTTAACTTTACTTCTTAAGGTTCGTGTTCTTGTAATCTAAGTTTACGCGACCAACTTTCCTTACCGGTTTATGGCTTCATGACATACGGAGATGTTTTACTCATATGATCATCATCTTTGATGATTTACATTCTTATCTTCTTCTTATAACCTTTCTAGGACTCAGCACACATCGTGTCTCTGCTAGTAGTCCATATGGTACTTTGATTGGTTTCCCATAAATAACCAACAAATAAGTTCCCGTCTCGTCTACATTGTCTTTCACAATGAGTTAGATTGGTTGCCAGTTTCGTATATACCTCCGCTCTCTGAAGGAATTGTTTAGTCCATAGTCCAGCTCCCATATGTCAACTATCAAAGATTACCATTTTACCATAACCTAAACTTATCTTAATTTATTCGAACCATTAAACTATAATGTTCGTAAAGTCAATTTCTCATTCCTTATGGCTTTCCACTAAATGCCATACCTCAAGATTCATTCTTATCGTCTAAGTTATACAGTCTTTTGTATACTCAGAACGATCATTCAATATTAATTCTACGCATTCATAACGTTAAGCATTTTACGTTACCTTATTCATATCTTACAACGTCCGGTTCATTCGACTCGGAACATTATCCAAGTTACAATTATTAACTAGGCTTCTCAACGTTATACGTCATTGTCTTCACTATCTTACGGTCATTAATATTTTCAAACTTATCTTAACCACTTATAGATAACACATAATATATCTTAATAAACAATGATAATACTTTATTTATCTATTATACCACATATAACAAAATAGCCTCACTGCTATTTATATTATAAAACTCGAAATAATAAAATTCTAGGATTATTTCATCACATCCTACTATTTAATTCAAAAGTTAGGATCCACATCTATTAATTTTCATTATAATTTATATATCATCTTATTATTTTTCTTGCAATCTGCAAGAACATTCCACATTGTACAACTTCATTGCGCTCTTGTTCCACGATACGAATCGTCAAAAGATTGGAAGATTAAATTCTAAGTTTCATCATTCGCTTGGCACTCTTTGACTTGTCTTCAACACGATCTATGCATTTAGAAGCTTCACCCATGCGTCTTCAGCTCTCGCACGCTTTGCTGACTTCTTTCCCCCGTCATTCCTGCGTAATCTCATTCCTATCTAATAACTATCCTCTTTAATATTCTGACCGTTCTGACTGAGCTAATAAACGCTCTACAACTGCAAATGGTGCAGTAAGGTCTTGAGTCGCGACATCTTCTTGTGCTAACGTGGCTTGGTGCTTTACGGCTAGACCTTCTAATTTCTCGACCTTCTTTTATAACTCCATGTTATGACCACACCTCATTAGAGGAATTCCCCCTCCTCATTCTCATCCTTCACTTTTATCACCCCAACTTTATCCTCTCATTCAAACTCAAGCCTATACCCAAGGTCTATAATAGAAATCAACGGGTATGGTTTTCCCCAATATTATACCCAAACTATACAACTTCTAAGGCTCCTAATCCTTATCATCCTTCGTCAGTCATTCTGACAACGAAGTTTTAACAACCCCAAAACTTGATATGTATAATACATGCTACCCCTAAGTACTCACGAGCACATAAGTCAATAACACATAAGCACATAGAGTCTTTTATTATTTTATCTTCGATGATTTTCCTTAATTCATTCATCAGAACTCGATAAGAGTTTATCACCTCTATTTTTTTTGATCTCCTAGAAGGTTATAGCCTAAGGTTTATATCCTAAAGCTTTGATACCAACTTGTGACACCCCCAAATCCGGGTACTTCAATTCCACAAATTTGGTGTTCACTGTCTAATTAAATCATAACTAACTACCCATAAACAAAGGATATAATTAAACTCAAAAGCTTAAATAATAAATCTCCCATCAAGGGTTACATAATTTCAAGATAAATCCCAGGTCATCTAACCTTTAATACAATCATCAGCGGAAATTAAAACATGATCATAATTAAATCTAGTATATAAGCTTCATAAATAAAAGATAACTTAAACGTTGTCGCCTAATTAAGCACTTTATCCTTGCCCTCGCTTGTAGAAAGCTCTTCAAACTTCTTAACTATATCTGCATTGTTTTGTGCAAGAGTGAGCAAACAATTTCCCACAAGAAGGATAATATACAATAACGGTTTATGAATGATAATTCACTGAGTTTTCAATGGTAAAGTATTCTTACCGGAACAATAATATTTAATTCAACAACTACGAGTTCAAAGGAACAATGAACATTAAATTAACGGTAGATCTCCACATCAAAGAATACACTGAGGGTCACAAGACCACGAACTATACTCTAGGTTTCAAGTATTTCTACTTTAACCTTTAACAGTCTAAAAGACTATAATCATCATCTTCGTCCTAGGTTAACAGGTGTATCTACTGTAACCTTTAATAGTCTAAACGACTATATGGACCATCATTCCGTACTCCAGGTGATCAGCCCTTTGTCCTATGTATTGCGCAAATATTTTAATGCTATTGCGTATTTCTAAAATAATTCCCTAATAATAGGGTTGTTCATCTCAGCTTAGATCATCAGGTTCCGAACCAAATAAGTTTGGTTGGGAATTAGGTTCCAAGGAATTCTAGATCTTTAGAATGCTCATCAACCAAGTACTGGTTGAATCAGATAGAAACAAATAACTATTCAAGAGTTTGATTATAATATCTTCATGAACAAGGTATATCGATGAATTAATAAGAACTAGAGTATTAACAATTTTTAAATTGAACAAATGTTATCATTGACAACATGCTTTCAAAATTTGTGTGAGTACATATGCAAACCAAAGGAAGTTTGGTTTGGGTTGACTTCAAGGGAAATTTAGAGTTTAGAACATTCATCAACTAAGGATTAGTTGAATTGGTAAAGAATCGCTAGACAACTTAGATTTCGGTACAACAATGTAAGATAGTACAATGATATTGGAGAACGAAGATCAAACAACGGTTATTAGTAGGTGAATAAACAACATTACTGACTTTGAATAAACAAGGTAATCTCGTTTGAAATAAAGAAATAAAGATTAACTAACTTGTTCAACAATTAAATGAGAGTTAAGGAATTCACATGACAATAAATCGTTAAACAAGAGGTTAGAGTTATAGAATTTACATAAGTATAATGTAATAGTGAAAAGTAACCTTGCTGAATAATAAAAGTAGCAAAGGTTAGGGAACTTGTCTCTTGCGTAAGCTATACAATTATAATTCACGTACTCCAATATCCTACACATTTTAGTGCAATCGCAATATCTATTAGACATACTAACATTCACCTTTCAATATAAAACGCATTACTAGCTAAACTTGCTATTTTAACACAAGTCCTATGCTGCCATTTACATTTCAGAATTCCCAAGTGTTAATCATCACAACACTTTAACTAATGTTCATTGTATAAACTAAGTCACCACATAACACGTTCTCGATTTACTAATCATTTTTGCAACTTTGAACTTACTAACCACAATTCACTATGTTATGTTAACCTTAACATTACACATTTAACATGTTAACATAATTTCAGACCATTCTATGATGTTTCCCCAAGTCTGCAGTAACAGCAGAAGTTAGAATCTCAAACCAGGATATGGCGCAGCTGCGCCATACAAAGGCTAGGGACCGGCGCAGCTGCGCTAATTTTTGCCTTGGCACCGACGCAGCTGCGCCGGTGTTCAGACAGACGCAGAGAAGGCTAATAAATAGTAGCCGATTTTAGCCCAACAAACACAAATTTCACCCAATAGACAGTAATATCAACACGTAAAATAAATATACAACTATCATAAACATGTTTGCTAACATTTACAACCACTTAGCATAATTTAACAATTAAAACTATTTTAATTTCTTGAAATTCATATTTTTCATATAAAACTTCATTTTTGGTATCTCTAAGAAAAATCATCACTGTAATCTCTATACATGATCAAATCATCTCATTCAAATTACGTTATCTTTGTTTCTTAACGAAAACAAGACTCAATTTACAGTTTATCATACTAATTGACCACCATAATTAGTACTTTCACAAACCATATGAAAAATATATAATGTGATTACTTTTCCTTCCTTTTAACCGAAATTGGCATACAAATTCATGCCTAACTACATACTCTAACATCATAATTATATGTAATCACCATAAACAGGTTATATAACAACAATTTGCAAAAATTGGAATTCATATAATATAAGAATTTTACCGTGAAACACACACACACACACACACACACACACACACACACACACACACACACACACACACACACACACACACATATATATATATATATATATATATATATATATATATATATATATATATATATATTATCAAAGTTATGGAAATACCTTCTATTGTTCGGTAATTCTTGCTAGAACACCACGACTTTCTTTGAACTTCTCCAAAAATCTTACTCTCAACTCTCTCTCTATTCTCTGTAACTTTTCTTCTCTTCTTCCTCGGTAGACATAGGCCAAATGATTTTTACGTATAATAAAACTTAACCTAACGCACACACCCAAACGTCTGAAATCGACGTTATAATAATTAGAATAATAAGTTATCAGTTATAATATATATTATTTATTATTTATTATTTTATTTGTTTTATTTATAATTCAAATATTAAAAGAAATCCAAAAGCCATAAGGCTTTGTTTGGCAAAAAGTCTTTAAAAATAAAGACTTAATATATTTAAGTCTTGTTTGGTCAGAACTAAATTAAACTACTTTAATTTGTTTTTAATAAACAACTTAGTTTATAATTTATAATTACATATTATTTATTTGGATTTCCATATCCAACATTAATCAAAAATAAAATAACTATACATACTATATTTTAAATAAATATTCTACTTAAACAAACATCACAAAATTATAACTTTATTATAATTTTATTTAATAATTTAATATACCATCTTAATTTATCACATCTCAACAACAATATAACATCTCATGTTATCTTACAACAATATAAATATTAAATTAATTTAGAATATTATCTAATAAATATAATGTATAAATATTTACTAACAAAATCACATATTCATTTAATTTAAGAAATATTTAAAAACAACAACTTCATCAATAAAATATTTATTTAATTTAATAAATATTTTAAATTACAAATAAAATCTTGAATTGTTACAAAGCTTGTGTAATAGACTTGGTTATTTTTATATTATATTATTCTGCTGATGATGTAATAATATAGGTTAGATGACCTGGGATTTATTTTGAGATTGTGTAACCCTTTAATGAGAGTTCTATTGTTTAAGCTTGCAAGTTTATTATCCTTTGTTTATGGGTAGTTAGTTATGATTTAATTGGAGAGTGAACACTAAATTTATGGGATTGAAGTACCCAGATTTGGGGGTGTCACAAATAGTCTATGAATGACAATCGACTAAGCTTTAATTGGTAATATATACTTACCGGAAATAATATGCTTTAATTCAAGAGCTATGAGTTCAAAGGAATAATGAACTTTTAAATCAAATAATAAATGCCAATATCAAAAGAATACACTGGGGGTCACAAGTCCACGAATTATGTTCTAGGTTGTCAAGTATTTCTACTTTAACCTTTAACAATCTAAAAGACTATAAATATCATTTGTGTCTTATGTTAACAAGCGTTCCTGCTATAACTTTTAGCAGTCTAAACGACTATATGGACCATTATCTCGTACTCCATGTGATCAGCCTTTTGTACTATGTATTGTGCAAACATTTTACCGCTAATGCGTAGCTCTAAAATAATCCCCCTGATATAGGGTTGT
This sequence comes from Panax notoginseng, assembly GCA_016801055.1. NCBI lineage: Eukaryota > Viridiplantae > Streptophyta > Magnoliopsida > Apiales > Araliaceae > Panax > Panax notoginseng. The sequence goes on from CM029021.1 coordinate 36,813,429, forward strand.
TCATCTCATCATTAGTCATCAGGTTGTAATGACCGTGAATTTTAAACTCCTTATTAAATAAATATGTGATTTAATTTTTTATGAGTTAGTTTTGTGAGTCTATTTAAACCTTAGGTGGGTATGTGAATTTATGAAATAATTAAAGGGAGTCACTAATAGTTATTTAAATTAGTGGACTAACCCTAAGAGGTTGATATCAAAGAATTGATAGGATTCTTAATGATTAAATATTCAATCTATTTGAATATAGTGACAGGATTTGAACATATTGATTCATTTCAATTATGGGTATATCACCACTATAGAAGTTAAATTATATCATATAGAACTTGTGTGGTGATAGAAATTGGAACTGGCTTGAAGCTAACCCATTTTGGCACTGCCAGGGACTGACGCAGCTGCGCCCTCCCAGTTGTACAAAATGGCGCAGCTGCGCTAGTGACCAGTCTGGAGAAAATTAGTTTTACTGTAGAAATGAAATGGAAGATTAATATAAAGTGTAACATGAATAAAATCATATGATAAGAATGCATTCTAATGATATGAAGTATCAAGTAGTGCAATAAAATCATAAGTGATTTTAATACAGAAATAATTAAATATCTGTGTATTCCAAAAATTGAGAAAGAAATTATGTGTGTACACTAGATAGATAATATTAAATAATGTTATTATGTGTTTATGAGAGTAGTAAAAATAATTATGGAGATATCCAGACAATAATACCGAACTGTGTTGTTTTATTGTGTGTATTTAATGTACATGGATTATATGATATGAGTACCTAAGTAATCCCTAAATTTTCTAATATGGTAATAATTATACATTAAAATTATATTTTGGGAATTATAGTAACCAAACCAAGCTTATTGCTGAGAATTAGCCATGTCCCAGAATGAGTGTCAATAATCAGTACATGAATAGTAACCTACATTCTATATACGTAACTTCCAAGTCTGTGATTATTGGCTAGGAAGATAACTGATGGTGGGTGGTTGAGCAACCCCTTGAGAACCAGTGTATTCTCCTTCTACATTCCAGTCTCAACCTTTCATGCAAAGCTAATTCCCAGTCCAAAGTTCTTCTATAATTAGTAGCCCAGTTTTCAGAGTTTACGTTGATTTTGTTTGTCTGTAGAATCTTTGAGAAATTGAATTTGAGTGTGTGTTGCCCAAAAAAGAGGCTAGCAATCTCAGGGGGAAGAAATTAAGCTCCAAGAGGTATAAAATCCTAAGCTTTTGTTCTTAGTTGGGTTTTGTCAAATGCTTGAAATTACTTGAAATTCCATGTCATTTGATGTGAATTAACATGCTATCATGTGTTTAGGAAGTAGGTTTACATGTAAGAACTCTTTAATGGTAGATTGGAACATGTTTAAACTGAAAAGAATCATAGTGGTTGAGGCTCTACCAAATAGAGTCTGTTTCTGCTTTTGGTGCAGGTATGGCGCAGCTGCGCCCTATTTGTACTAGGGTACAGCGCAGCTATACCGTACCCCAGAATCAGTTGCTGGTTTTGTTTATGCTGTGAGTTTAGACCTTGGTATCTGGACTTAGATATATACTTAAAAAGGAGTATAACAGGAGATGTAAAGCTTTCTTATGTAGTATGAAGTAATCAACTTGGATTAGTAAGGAAGTTTGTAACAAACCTTAAGGTTTCCAAAATAAACTTTAAGGAAAACTTATGTTCACAAGTTTTGAACTTACTGGCTCATATGCATGACTGATTTTAAAAACTAAATGAGCATGATACGATGTATAGTGTCTTTATCATGATTAAACTTGTTAGCTTTGTGTTAGAGAATGTTTTAAAAGAAAAGTTTAGTGTGATAATGCTAATGATCATATATGCTACATGATATAGTTTTTGATCTTGAAAAGAGGTTATCATAACTTAGTTACTTATGATAAAAGTTTTAGATTGGTCTTGCATGTGTTGGATCGCATCATTCATGATAAAGTGATTTCAAAGGCAACCTTGAACATGCTTTCAAAAATCTAGTTGCATTACATGAATATTTAGATTCTAAAGGGTTAAGATGTCTGGTTATGTCTATAATATCCCTAGATATATATATATATATATATATATATATATATATATATATATATATATTGAGCATGATGATTACATGATCTTTTTATGTTTTAATGACATGTAAGTTGTAAGTTAAAACTTGTGGCAATGAACTCAAGAATGGTCATGTGCTATGTGAGAACCTCTAGCATGTATGTATGTTAATATATAAGTGTAAGGGTATGTTAGAGTTGGATTGATAACAGGAAGTGCAAAGCTCAACCTTGGTCTGGCCAGGGGACAGCGCAGCTGCGCCGTCCCTAAGCCTAGACCAGGTGCAGCTGCGCCATCCTGCAGTCAGTTCTGTTTTCTATTTTTGATCTGATGATTCAAGGCATGCTTATATGACTACTTTAGCTTGTATTATATAACCAATATGTTATGTAATGTGTTAAGAAGCATGCTATGTGATGATTTGATTCTTGTAAGTGTAAACTCATATTAGTTTACACATACTAATTAAAAGGACCGACTTGTTAATGTTAGGTCGTTTCAACGCAAGTTAATTAAAGCTAGAATTATACTGCAGCTGAGCAAACAGGTAAGTTCCCTAACCTTACTCAAATTTATATTGAGCAAGTATCCGAACCCTACTTTTATTGTGCAAGTTTTCCTAACTTACACAACTTTAAATTTTGTGCAAGTTCTCAAATTTCATTCGATTCGTATATAGAATGCAAGTCTCCGAACTTCCCTCTTTGATTGTGCAAGCTGCTAAACTTCACTTGTTTTTGTGAAAGTTCCTATCCTTCTCATATTGTATTGAGCAGGTTATTGTTGAATTGCAAGTTATTCATTTAAGCTTGAATTTTATTTCCAAGAATGAAATTAAGTGGTTTAAATACTTTTTTTTTTGCTAAATTTAAATACTTTATAATTATTCCACATCGATATTATTGATATTCGCACTTAGTGCACTCGAGTTCGTACAATCTTGGACTTGTACATCATTTAAAGTTCTATAATTCTTGAACTGTATCAGATAGAGTCTGAACCTTTGTTCGGTCAGACAAAGTATCTGAAGTTTTATAAAAGCTATCCAAACCAATTGATGGTAAGGATTCTTAGACTGAAAGAACACCTCTTTTATGATAGGGGAGTACCCCATGTATCTAATATAAGATATAAAGAACAGATTTTAAATGTTATGCATATTCATGGTGTACGTGAGGCTGATCCCCTCAAGTACTTATTATATAGCCAGTAACCAAAGGGTTAAGTAGCTATTGATTCCATTGGAGTGTTATAGTTCAAAGTCTACTTGACTATCAGTTATTCTAAAAGCAATCATTATCTTTGCTTCTAATATTCATATTGTTGAATCCTTCAGATATTCATATTGTTGAATTCATTGTCAGATATTTTTCCATTCGTCATGATATATCCTTATTGTTGTATTTAAACTTGCTGAGCAAACTTGTTGCTCATCCTTACGATATCATGAATTATATTGCAGTTAAGCCCGAGACCTCAGGGAAGGACAAGGGTAAAGGAAAGATGTAGGATAGTTGCAAGGAGCATACTTTACCTTATGCCTAGTTTAGATTACTGTTATGAAATATGAACCCTAATGATTATTTTAGGGTATGTTTGTAAGATTGTATTAAGGTTATCGAATCTTGGGACTAGTAACACCTTTTGAATGAACGACGTACATTTATTATATTTCGCATTTTAGTTATCGTATGTTGTTTAGAGATGGATGTTTGTATTTTATCGTGACGACCGGACCGGGGTCAGAGGACCCGGTTTCAGGGGTGTCATAGGTTGGTATCAAAGCCGTAGGTTATAAACGTTAGGAATGCGAAACCTAGGTTATAACCTTAGTAGAAAACTCAAGTAGAGTATGTAAGTGATGGGTTGAGGAAATCCATCGAGTTTTATTGTGATACTGAAGTTGTTTATTTAAATCAAAAATGATTGATAGACGTTTTAAACTTCTTAATGCTGACATGGATAGCATATCACATAAAGCCTAATATTTTTCTTCCTTTCCTCACATCATGCCGCCTAGGAGACTACCGCGGAACCAGAGGGAGGAAGGATCCGTTAACAATGGTGGAGGTGAAACTGTCGATCCAATGCAGAACTTCGTTAACTTGTTAACTGAGGCAATGCAAAACAGACCCCCGCCAGTAGCAGGGAACCCAGAGCATCACCTGGCTAGCTTTAAGGACTTTAAATTGGTAGGACCATCGGAGTTCCGGGGAACCTTGGACCCAATTGAAGCCCAAACATGGATAGAAGAGATGGAAAAGGTGTTTGAGGGCACGAGTGGTCGAAGCACAGAAGACAAACATTGCCACTTTCATGATGAAGGGTGAAACTAATTATTGGTGGAAAGCCAATAAGGGGTAAGCAGGCGAAGGAGTTATTCCTTGGGACAAATTTAAGGAGCTATTCCTCGAGAATTACTTCTCGAAGAATACGTAACAGGTTATGAAAGTTAAGTTTCTGTAACTGAAGCAAGGTAGTATGTTTGTCACAGAGTACGCGGAAAAATTTAACGAGTTGGTCCGATTCGCTTCACATCAGGTTGACACGAAGGCCAGGAAGGCAAGGAGGTTCGAATTAGGACTAAAACCATGGGTGCAGAAAGCAGTGGCTATATTAAAGATTAAGGCTTACTCTGATCTATTGGAAAGGGCTATCATTGCTGAAGGAGGTAATGAAGCCATCGCTCGATTTAAACAAGAAAAGAAGACTGGTCAGGAAGGACAGAAAGGGGGAAGCAACAGAGGCAGCAACCCCAATAAGCGTAAATGGACGGAGAGCCAATCCTCTAGAGGTGATAAGTCCGGGGGGGAGGTCAAGAAAATTATGAAGTGCAACAACAGTGGGAGGAATCACTCGGGGGAGTGCATGAAGGGAAAGAGTATTTGTTATCGTTGCGGACAACCGGGGTACATGGCTCCTCAGTGTCCGAATAAGCAGAAGGGAGGGTGTTTCTCGTGTGGAGCCACCGACCATCAAATCAAGGACTGCCCGAAGAAAAAGGGCGATGCAGCTAGCGGCAACCGCAACAACAACAATGGGAAAAAAATTAGAGGGCCAGCCAGTTAAGCCAACAGAACAACGGCACGAACATTCAACATGACTGTACAGGATGTGGTGGAGTCTAAGGACGTGGTGTCAGGTATCATTCCGATCAATGATATAGATGCATACACGTTATTTGATTCGGGTGCTACCTACTCTTTTATTTCTAAAGAATTTGCTAAACGGTTAGACTTACCCCGTGAGAGATTAGAATACCCTATGAACATAGAAGTAGCGAACAAGGAAATTATCCCCGTAGAATACATTCATAGGAATTATTATACCAAATTGCGAGGATTTAAGCTCAAAGTGGTTTTGATACCGATTCGTTTGGGGGAGTTCGATGTAGTCCTTGGAATGGATTGGTTATCGGTTCACGGAGCAATTATAAACAGTAAGAAGAAGTGTGTACACCTTAAGACTCTGAATAAGTCGAAGGTGGTATTTTATGGTAGTAAATCGCCGAGACAATCTCATTGTCTGACGATGGTGCTAGCACAGAGATTGCTTAGGAAGGGTTGTATAGGTTATTTGGCTCATGTGGTTGATACTCGACGAGTCGAGGGCGAACTAAGTCAGATACCGATTGTAAGGGATTTTGTTGATGTCTTCCCATACAAGATTTTGGGATTGCCACCGGATAGAGAGATTGAGTTTGTTATTGATTTGACACCAGGGATATCACCGGTATACAAAGCATCGTATCATATGACACCGGTAGAGATAAAAGAACTGATGGCTCAATTACAAGAGTTGTTAGATAAGGGATACATTCGACCGAGCATATCACAGTGGGGAGCACCAGTCTTATTCGTAAAGAAGAAAGATGGGTCGCTAAGACTTTGTATCGACTACCGAGAGTTGAACAAGGTCACCATTAAGAACAAGTACCCGTTGCCCAAGATAGATGATTTGTTTGCTCAGTTGAAGGGGGCGAAGTACTTTTCAAAGTTCAACTTGAGGATCGATTATCACCGACTGAAAGTGAGGTCGGAGGACATTTCAAAGACGGCATTCAGAACTCAGTATGGACACTTTGAGTTTCTATTAATGTCATTTGGATTGACAAACGCGCCAGCAGAATTTATGGACTTGATGAATAGAGTGTTCAAACCATATTTGGATAAGTTTGTTATCGTATTCATCGATGACATTCTAGTATATTCATAGACGGAGGAAGAAATTGCCAAGCATCTTCGGATAGTGTTGGCGACATTAAGGAGGGAGAAGTTGTATGCAAAATTCTCCAAGTGTGAGTTTTAGTTATAGAGAATGCAGTTTTTGGGGCACGTTATTGACAAGGATGGTGTTTCAGTGGATCCAGCGAAGGTAGAAGCGGTTATCAATTAGAAGCAGCCGAAGACGCCGACTGAAATCAAGAGTTTCTTA